>CM053769.1:497514740-497589224 GCA_028658325.1 Potorous gilbertii
CCTGAAAGCCATGATCAAAAAAAGAGCCTAGACATCATCCTTCATGAAATTATCAAGGAAAATTGCCCTGATATTCTAGATCCAGAGGGCAAAATAAGTATTCAAGGAGTCTATCGATCACTGCCTGAAAGAGATCCAAAAAGAGAAACTCCTAGGAACATTGTGGCCAAATTCCAGAGTTCCCAGGTCAAGGAGAAAATATTGCAAGCAGCTAGAAAGAAACAATTCCAGTACTGTGGAAATACAATCAGAGTAACTCAAGATCTAGCAACTTCTACATTAAGGGATCGAAGGGCCTGGAATAAGATATTCCAGAAGTCAAAGGAACTAGGTCTAAAACCAAGAATCACCTACCCAGCAAAACTGAGTATAATACTTCAGGGGAAAATATGGTCTTTCAATGAAACTGAGGACTTTCAAGCATTCTTAACTCAACAAAGACCTTAATGGCATAACTTTAAATACCAATGGCCATGTGAGGAGCAGGTCAAAGAAAGAGTGAGACCATATAAAGACAAGGCTGTAATGGACTCTACTAAACAGGGGTATACCCATGATTTAGCCAATGGAGAAGTCGAAAGCTCAAGTGAAATGATCTTAAGGCCACAGCAAAACTAAGAGGACAGATAAAATACTTCATGTAATGCCAACATTTTGTCACTGGTCTTTCACATTTCAATGTGGGCATAGCCCCATGTTGGGACACACAACAAGGTTGCTCATGGACGTAGAGAAGGGATGGAGAATATCAGATAGGAGGTGATGGCACACCTAGACCAGTAACAAGAAAGATTATATTCTCTAAACTAGAGATTTGCCCAACTACCATAGTATGTCATATGATTTTGAGTAGAAATTGACCCAAAAGGTGCCTTGAACCCTTTGGCTGATATTTATCTATGAAAACATTGTAACTTACACACAAGTGTTCATAACCTTTTTTTATTTGTTTCATGAACCTCTTTGGCATTTACACCAACCCAGAATAATGTTCTCTTTCAAATGAATGATTGAAGGAAATACTAAATTTCAGTTAGAGGCTAATGAAAACAATGTAATTTATTCTATCGAAGTTCACTGATCCCCTGAAATCTGTCCATGAACCTAGGTTAAGAACCTCTGCCCTGGTAGAATATAAGCTCTTTGAGAGCAGGCCTTCTTTCTTTTTGTCTTTGTATATCAAGTGCCCAGCATGATGCCTGGTATATTGTAAGCACTTAATAAATGTTTGTTGGATTGGATTTAATTGATATTGTTTAAGTGCAGGAGTGTCTGCTGTGGGTGAATTAATTTCATAAGAGCAGGTTGGAATTTAGCAGCTGCAAAATTTATGGTCCACAGAAGGGCCTGTTGGGACAATTGATCCATCTGGTATTGTGATTCAGGCTTATTTTTTGGACAATGCCTGCTGATCGCAGTGTCTAGGATGGCAGGGGAAAGTGAAGTGGAACTTGCTGAAAAATACATCTTTGGACACCTGGCATTGATTGAACTACCATGTTCCTGGGTTGATGTGCAATGGGGCCTATATGCCACACATTGTGATTTTGATGGTGAGCAGCTCCTTTCTCAAGATGGCAAAGCTTTTTTCTGCATTGGTCAGCTTTGGGGAGAAGCATGCTCTGAGCCCGAATGGCCCTGCACAGCAGTTTTGCACACATACCTCAGTCTTTATGATGAGCTGTTTCTCTAGATAGCTCAGGATACTGATTAAGGTGAATTGTTTTCTCAGGTGGTTAAATATTTCTTCAGCTTCTAGTGTCTGCTGGGAAGATGTACAGGACATCAGTAGAGGGATTGACAAGATAGAGTATTAAGGGTCCCCTAGAAAGGAAAAAGATTGCTGCAAATGCTTGAAAAGAATGGGGACCCCCTGCTGTCATTCAATTTCAACTTTGCATGGATTTCCAGAAGCCAGTGAAAACCACTTTGGTATGTCTCCAGCACCCCAGGATACAGAGATGCTAAGATTCAGCTGGCTGAGAATCTGGACATTGTCCTCTCCTCAGGTACTTGCTGAGTTTGTGCCTCTAATTCATTATTTCTTATTAGGCAACTCAGAAAATCCCGATTTCAGTGGTTCACTACTCCATTGCCTTGCCCAATGGGCAACAGAGAAGTTACCCATTAGTTCCACATCAACTCCTTGTCTAAAACTTTAAACAAGTCTGAGTAGCTTGGGACCTTGGGTGGTAGTGCACACTCCCACTGGACTGTCCTTGGAGCTGAGGAGAGTGAGGAGAAGGTGCTTTCCTGACTGCATATGCCCATGCTCTCTTCTCCATTGACATGTCGGCACCTTGAGGGCAGGGAAGGTCTAATTTTGATCTTGGAGCCCCCAAGGCCCAGCAGAGTGCTTGACATAGAGTAAGCACTTAAATGTCTGCTCACTTGTTTGCCTGAACCCTGGCATTCTTTTTGCCCTGTTATGGGGGCTACAAAGCAAAGGGAAGAGTTTTCATCTGCTTGGCAGTCTGCCCCAAGAGATATCTGGGAAAGACTCCAAGGAGCAAATGGTGCCATGTCCACCACTCAGATGGTGAGTTACAAAGTGACTGTGTTCCATACATGCTGGGGAATTAGAGAAATTGAAGGAGAATTCAATTATAACTCCCTTGGAGGTGGAGATTTGAACACTTTTGTTCATGGGTGTAGAAAAGGTTTTTACCATTTGATTCCTTTCTTTGCTTTTTGCATTGTTTTGTGTTTAATCAAATGCTTTGCTATAAGGGATTATGTGTCTTTGCCTAGAAATAGAGTAATAGTGCATCAAGTGTGAGCTCAGACAACGGATGGAATACTTATTGCTCCAAGCCTTGCTAAGCCTGGGAGTAGCTAAAAGGGCATTTCACTCATTTGGACCAGTGGGTGGATGGTCTCCTAGGTCACTGGACTCAATCAAAGGGAGTGCCTGACTGTTGTTTGGACCACAACTAAGATGGAACAGAATCTCTGAAACGTACTTTGTCTGGGCCCATGATGAGAGCATTAAGTTCACAGAGATGTCTTGGTCCACCATGCCTGAAATCCCTAATAACTAGGGATCCAACAGTTTTATATATTAATTAGAAACAGATGAGCCATGGGGATGGGGAGGAGTTGCCAGACCAGGAATGGCAAAAGAAATGGTGCTTTACTTCCTTCTAGCTTTCTAAAGTATAGTGAAGTGGAATGAATGATGACAGTGGAGTCAGGATCTAGGTTTGAATCATAGGAAGCTTGGGTATATGTGGCCTCAGTTCCTGTTTCACAAATTAGGGAACAGAGCCTGAGAGGAGTCAGCTGACTTGCTCAAGGGCACACATACAGTTAATGGCAGAGATGGTATTTAAACCCAGGTCCTTTGATCATAACTAATGCTCTTTCTTTTAATCAGTACCATGCAGACAATATTGTTGTTCATTGCCTTGATTTAAGAAAATCTTACTAATACAGAATAAACCTAAAAGGGTATTCTGTATACCTTTTTGCCCCGTTGAGAGCTGAAGAACAATCCTTCCAGTTTGAGCTGATACATTGCTTATTAGGCAATACCCAACTGGCAGCAGTGGAGGTAAATTCCAAATAAAAAAGTGAATGAGTACAAACTGAAGAACCAAAGTCTTAAAATCCAAGGAGACTGAGGACATCAAGAAACTCAGTTGTCAGAGGGGAGAGAGATTCGGGCTAAGATATCCAAGCTGTATCCAGAGGGTAATTACAAGGAGAACCAAGGTGTGGACAATGTCTGGATCAGTCTTCTTTGAGGTTGAAGTTCCTTTTCTCCCATGTCTCCATAGTGACATAACAGTCAATCTTAATCACCTTGCCTTAGGCTTAGTTACTGGTTGGTTTTGATTAAAATTGATTAAAGTGAACCCAAGGATTTTTTTTTTTTATCAGTGTAGAGGGACTTGTTAAACTCAGAATTGAATCCAATACTTCCAGTAGAGGGTTTTCCAGTGCATTGTTCAAGGATTTTGAGGTATCACATTTGGGATAGAAATCTGTCCTGTTCTCAAAGGGTCAAAGTGAGCCTATCTACCCCAAACACATTCTCTTCCCTCTACTTGGCTCAAAGGATATTTGGGATGAGAAAGTGAAATAATATCCTAGTAGAAAATAAAACCCTTTAAGAAGTATGATCCCTTTAAGGGCTGGACAGATAACCCTTGTCTTAAGCAGACCCTGCTGGTAAGGTTCCAATTGACCAGCTGAAACCAGGGATTCCATGAGACAGAGGTGAAGAAATTGTATATTCCAGGCATGAGAAACAGTCAGTGTAAAAGCAAGGAGGGTCACATGGGAGTAAGAGTAAGATGGCCAACTTTTTACCTGTTGTCTATTAGGAATATTTAAAACTATAAATGATTTTATAGGGCATTATCTTACATTCAACTATCTTGCTAAAGACATTTTTTACATCAATTAATTTTTTTGAGGGGTTAAATCTCTTGGACTTTGTAAATATACCATTTTATCATCTGTAAATAGAAATATTTCAGTTTCTTCCTTGACAGTGCTTATTAACTCAGTTTCTCTTTCTTGCATTATTTCTATAGCTAGCATTTCTAAAACCATGTCAATTGATGACATATCTATTTTTAATTGTGTTTTTTTTTAAAATGGGAATGCCTCTAATTTTCCTCTGTTATATATAACATTAGTTCTTGGTTTAAAATAACTTTTCCCTATATTAATAATAAATCTTTCTATTTTAATATCTTTTAGTGTTTTTTAAAAACATAAATGATTATTATATTTTGTCAAAAACCCTTTCTATATCTAATAATAGGATTAATGTGATTTCTGTGGCTTTCTTATTGAGATGATTGATTATATTTGACTCTTTCTCTAATATTAAACCACTTTTGCTTTCCTGATATAAATACTACTTGATAATTATGAAAACTTAAAGATATATCTCTATATGTTGTTTGCCAGTATTGAACTGAATATTTTTGCATCAATACTCTTTAATGAAATGGGCCTAGAATTTTCTTTTCCTGCATTATCTCTGTCGGGTTTGGGGATGAGAATCATCATCAGTTCATACAAAAATTAGATAGTATGTTGTCTTTATCTTTCAAAACAATTCACATAATGTGGATTTGTTCTTTACTCACATGATAAAATTCACCTGTGAATCTACTTAATTGCAGTGTCTTTTTATGAGATGAATAAAAAATACCAATTTAATTGTTCGTCCTGAATTTAAGTGTTCTGGACCTCTTGTCAATTCGAGTTTGGGTGTTCCATGTTTTAAAAAATATCCATCTATTTTCAATTTTCGACATTGTTAGGACATACTTGTGTATAGTGGTCTCAAATGGCTTTCTTAATTTCTTTTGCATTCATGTGATTTTGCATTTTTCATTTCTGATTTTGGTAATCTCATTATTCTTTCTCAATTTCAATTAAATTTAATAAAACAAACTTTGGCTTTGTTTAGCAATTAAAATATTTTATTCTCTATTTCATTGTTCTTCTCCTTGGGACTATCTTTTATCCTTGCTTTTGGGATATAAATTTGTTCCTGTTCTTGCTTTTTAAATTGCAAACTCATTAATTTTATCTTTTCTTCTCTTGTTAATATGAACATTCAAGGCTATAAATTTGCCTTTGAGTATTGCTTTGGTTGTATTGCATAGATTTTGATGTATTTTATTTATAGAGTTATTGTCTTGAGGTAACCTGTTTTTGTTTCCATAATTTGTTATTTAACCTGGGAATTATTCAATAATTCACTTTAATATTTCCATGGAAGTCTGAATCTTTTGATCACATTTTCATTGATTACTTCCAGTTTTACAGTATTATGATTCATAAATATAGAGTTTAAAATTTCTACCTTTGTAAAGCTAAAACTTTTCTATCTATGACAAAGCCACTTTTTGTGACTTTCATGTCCAATAGAAACTGGCATATTTTTTTTTCTCTTTTCCTTCTTCAAAAGCACTCAGGATATAAATCTGGAGGACTATATAGGTCCCTGGTAGGGTGGAAGACCCTTGGAGAGAGAAGGATAATTGTCTAGGTAATTGTGGGTTGAGATTTTAAAGGTAATACATCTTAAGCTAGAAAAGACCCCAGAAATCACCTTGAAATGAAAAAATTGAGGCCCAGGGACATTAAGTGGCTCTTCTACAGTCACATACATATAAAGAGACAGGATTTGAACCTCTGTCTTCTGACTCCAGAATTATGGCCCTTCCTACTCTACTATTGGGTATGATGAGTCCTTTGTGAACTTTCTTTGTTGGACTAAATAAATCTGCTCCTACTGTTATAAGAGCTGAAAGCCAATTTTATCTAAAGATTTAGCTAGGAACAAGGTTCTGATGTTGCCAGAGAGGGCACTAGATGAGGGCACAAAAGAGAGGTTCCCAAGATTGAACCCAACTCATATTAACCCAGAGCTACAGTTCTAGGCTGTGGGTTGCAAACATATTTACATTTTTGGACAGGTGAGTTCACAGAATCACAGAATTTAGGGCAGGAAGGGACCTCTGACTAATGAGCCCAGCTTACACAAACTAAGTTCCCACCATAGCAAACCTGAGAATGATCACTGTTGATGGATCTGGGGAAACTGGTTACCACCCAAGGCCATCTGTTCCATTTTGGAGCAGCTCTAAAGTTTTTTTTCTGAAACAAATCTAAGTTTGCTTCTTTGCAACTTCCAGTTATAGGTCCTGGTGCTGCTCTCTGGAGCTAGACAGAGCTATTCTAATTGCTCTTTCACATGGCAGACCTCAGATACTCAAACACAGCTCTCCTCTCCTCCCCTCTAAGCCTTTTCACTCCTGGCCAGGCACCCCTTGAAAGATCATACCACTCTGGTTGCTCTCCCCTGGATACTCTCCTCTTTATCAATATCTTTCTTAAACTACATTGTTGAGAATTGAACATAAAAAGGACATGATCTGTCTCCTTTTCCTCATTTCTTTGTTTGATAGTATCATTCAGTGGTTCAACTGATTTAGCAACTAGTTGATCACAATGATAAAGCCTCTACTTTTCGAAGTCCTTAGCTTTGAGTATTTTAAGGCCTGTTTGAAAATTTCATCCTTTTGTTCTCTCATGCTTGTAAACCATTCATGAGCTTTTAGTTCATTCTTGCTGTTTATCTAAGCCAAAGGCTGAAGGTTGGGTCTTTCTCCAGAAATGGCTCAAAGATGCCTTGACTTCAAATCTTTTGCTTTCAGAAAGCGTGTGTAGCTTTGTTGGGAAATGGCTTCTGTGATCCATTCCTACGGTCTTCCATTTTAGATAGTCTGTATCCCAGTTTTTTCTTGTTCATTTCTAGTTTTTACATAAACTTCTGTGAGATCAAAAACTATGTGTGTTTTAAAGTAAGTGATGATTTAATTCCTCCTTTTGCAAATATTTATATGCTAAGCATTTGCTAAGAGCTTTACAATTATCTCATTTGAGCCTAACAACACCCCTCAATAGATTAAATCAATCAATAAACACATATTAAGAGCCTTCAATGTCCAAGGCTCTGTGCTAAGCCCTGTAGATATCAAAAGAAGCAAAAAACAGTCCCTACTTTCAAGGGACTTACAATCAGACAGAGACAACATACAAACAAACATATATAAAGCAAACTATAACAGGATAAATGTTGTTATTTAGTTGTTTCAGTCATGTCTGACTGTGACCCCATTTGGGGTTTTCTTGGCAAAGATAGTGGAGTGGTTTGCCATTTCCTTCTCCAGCTCATTTCACAGATGAAAAAACTGAGGCAAACAGGGTTAAGTGACTTGCCAGGGTCACGCAGCTAGTAAATATCTGAGGCTGGATTTGAACTCAGGAAGATGAGTCTTCTTCCTGACTCCAGTTTATCCAGTCCATCACCTAGTGACCTTATTATAGGATAAACAGGTGGGAGTTTAGTTGGGACTTAAAGGAAGGCGGGGAGGTCAGTAATTGAAGCAGTGATGAGAGAGTATTCCAGACAAGGGTTGGGGGTAGGCGACAGCCAGAGAAAATGGCTGAAGCCAAGAGATGGAATGTCTTTTTTGTGGAATGTCAATGGTTGGAAGAGTACCTGTTGGAGAATAAGATATAAGATTGGAGAGGGAGGAGGGGGCTAGGGTATGAAGGACTTTGAATGCCAAACACAACAGCTTGTATTTGTTTCTGAAGACAATAGTGAGCTACTGCAGTTCATAGGAATGGGAGTGTGTGACTTGATCAGACCTGTGCTTTAGGAAAATCCTGTAGGAAACTGAGGTAAACAGAGATTAAGTGACTTTTTCAATGTCACACAGAGATAGTGTCTGAGATCAGATGTGAACTCACCGCCTTTTGACTTTATCCATTGTGCCACTTGCAGGATTTTCGCGTGGTTATTGTAGTTCTGAAGTTTGATGGTAATATGCCTGGATAAGTCAAATTGATGGTCTTTTCAAGTGATTATTTTATGAATTTTCTGTATTTGCAACCCATCCCTCTCTCGGGATATTTCTGGGGGAGTTTCCATGTGCAATTCCCAATCCCAGATACGGGACTCAGATCATTGCTATTTTTCTGCACTTCTCAGATCTCCTCTCCTTAATCTCATGTATTGCTTTCCAATGTTCTCTAGCTGTGCTGTTTTTCTGAACTTGGTTTTGTTTTCCACTTCTGATGCTTTTTTTGCCATTCTGTAGTCTAATATAATAATTCTGCCTTTCATCGTTTCCATTGGTGTTTTTATGTTTTCAGTGCTGATTTCTAAACTGAGTTCCATCATCATCTTGTCCTAAGATTCTGTTGCTTTTAACTTTATTTTGACTTTTTAATTCCTTCAGTATGTTTATTAATTTCATTGTATCTACTTAGCGATTTGTTGTTTTGTCTCAGATGCTTCTAGAAGCTGATGCTGTTTTAATACATCTTTCCTTTGATGTTTTTGGTCTATGTTGCTGTAATCCAGAATACACTTTTATTGCAATAGATTCCTTTTTAGGGCTGCTCATTATTTTTAGGCTTATTTTTAACTTAATTTGGAGAATTTGGGGTAGTTTTGTTTCTTTTTTTAGCATTTCTGTTGCCATTTGGAGAAGGATAATAGAGGATAGAGGCTCCCTTGTGACATGACACCCTAATGTCTTCCTGGAAATCCTAAAGCCGCAGTCAGAGGGATGCTTCCAACACAGGCCACCCACTTCTCAGAATGCAGTGATTGCTTCCAACCATGATGCAGATTTTTTTCATCATTTTTCTCATTTATCTAATCCTAGTGTAGCCTGTTGGCCATATCTTTGCTCCTTAGATTACCATGCCATTGAGGAATCTGGTTCCATCTAATCTTACCTTGAATTTTACTTCCCTTCTCCTTCAGCTCAAAAGTAAAGCCCAGTACATAGCACAGGGTCTGGTCCATGGTAGGCACTTCAGAAATGCTTGTTGACTTGACTTGACTCCCATTTATATAGTGCTTTATGCTACAGAATGTGTTTTACATATTATTTCATTTATTCCTCATAACAGCCCTATGAGCTAGATGGTATCATTGACCTCATTTTACAGATGAGAAAAGTGAATCTGGGAGGGGTTTAGTGATGTACCAGGCAGACTCTCCCAGCTAGTAAATGTCTGAGAAGGCTTTTGAACTCTGATCATCTTGACTCGGAGACTGGCATTATGGCCACTGGCCAAGCAACAGTCAATATAAGTAATTACTACCTACTTCTCTGAGCCCTTTCCTCATACCAGGGCTGCAGAAATAAGCAACACTAAGTAGTACCTTAATTTTTTTTTTAAATAAAATAAACTTCTATTGATATCTTCTGTTTCTTACATCATCATGGCTATCCCCGTATCCTTCTCCCTTCCCTTCCCAGAGAGCAATTCCACATATATGCCCACAAATAGTATTTCTAAAAAATATTTTATTTTTCCTCAATTACATGTAAAAGCAATTTCTAACATTCATTAAAAATTTTTTTGAATTTCAAATTCTCTCCTTTCCCTCCCCCTCCCAGAGACAGCAAGAAATTTTATATAGTTTGTAATGTAGCCTTTAATTCTTAATCTTCCTTAATGTTGGTGCCTTCCCTTGGTTGACTTGCTTGTCCTCTCTATATCTTGTTTGTATATAATTGTCTCCCTCATTAGATTGCCACTTCCTTGAGAGCAGGGACTATTGTCTTTTATTTTTTTGTGCATGTATCCCCAGTGCTTAGAATCCTCTAGCACACAGCAGTGGCCTATGACATGTTTATTGACTGCCTGACTACTGCCTGCAGCCTTATTTGCCTGTCCAGGAACCAGAGCCTTGTCACCTTCAGTCCAGGAATTCTACATGTTAAATTGGGGAGGGTGCTCTATTTTTCCACCCCAGAGTCAGGTTGACTGTGATCTCCTTTGTATTCCCATGGCTGTCATTGATTAATCTTCTGGAGTTGGGGTCTGGTCAGAGTGGGGTGTAGAGAGAATGAAAGAGCATCACACTGGGGTGCTGACTTGGAATCCCCATCATCATCTGGTCTTTGACATAGGCATAACTACATGATTCTCATCTGTAGTACCTAGACATATGGCTTCTTTCTCACTCCAGGCTTCACCTTGACCACTGGCTTTTAGATTCTGTTCTAGACTCTGCATATACCTGTTCTTGCCACTCTCCTGTCTCCCACAGCTTCTAGTTTAGACTCCCACCATCTGTTGCCTCAAATATTGCAACAGTCTTCTAACAAATCTTTCTGTGCTCATCTGTCCTCCATTCAGCTGCCAAGGGCTTTTTTTAAAAGTGTAGACCTGTCTGTGTGTCATCTCCATCCTCCATGAACTTCAGGGTAAAAGATTTGGCATTTAAAGCTCTTCATAATCTGGTCCCTTCCTTCCTTTCCAGTCTTCTGCTTACGCTTTCCATGCCCTCTACAATCCAACGACACAGGACCCTAAACTTGGCACATCTCTCATCTCTGTGCTCCTGCCTGGATTGCTCTCTCTCCTCACCTCTTCATCTTAGGACCCCCTGGCTTCCTTCAAGTCCCACCTTCAGCAGGTCCCCCTAGCTTCTTGCGCCTTTCCCTTTCAGACTGCATATATCTTGTATCTATCTAGTAATTTACATGTCGTCTCCTCTACTGAAATTTATGTTCCCCAAGGGGAAAGACTGTGACTTTTGCCTTTCTTTGTATCTCAGGGCCTTTGCACTGTGCCTAGCACATAGTAAGTCCTTAATAAATTCTTAATGACTGACTTGTTGTCAGCCGTTATATGCTCCCCATGGCTGCCGATGGGACCTTTTCTGCAGTACAGCTGGGCATCTATGATTCGCATGCAGAAAAGCAGCCCGTAGACAGTAGCTCAATGAGTAAATGATGACTCCATCCCATTCCTGCTTATCTTTCAGGTGGTGATTCTTGGATTGTGTCGGCAGCCCTGGTAGGGCTGCCTGATTCTTCTTTCTGGATGGATCTCCATGGAAACGCCCCGGCTCTGAACTCAGCTCAGTCTCAGCATGTCCCATCAACCCTGCCTGACGTTCCTGGCTATGGCCACATGGCTAGCCTTCTCTGTCAGGCATGAAACACCTTTTATTTTTTTGTCTGGCTGCCCCCGTAAAATGTAATAGCTATAATGCCAAAGGGCATGAGACTCCCACACCCCCTCAAGGCAGTGAAAACAGACATAGTGGCCCTGAAATAAATATCCAGGTGCTGCTCTCCAGGCTTAGCTGGAACCATCCCAAATCAAGAACATCATCCTGCGGGCCTGGATGGTGGCATGAAAAGATGACATGCACTGGCTCAGATAGCTGCCTGAGTATGTTTCTCAGCTTCCAGACCAGTCAAAAAAATTTTCTGCCTGAGTGGGAGAGTTGCCAGTATTTTGAACTCTGTGCCTTCTGAACCTCAGAGTAGGGTCTTACAGATTTGTTGCTGCTAAGCTAAAGGTAGAGTTTGCCATTACCTGCCCCCACCCCCACCATGTAGATAATCAACCCAAAGGCAATAGCTCTTATGACTGAAGAAGCCCCCTCCCATGCCATAGAAAAATATAAAAAGTTTGTCCCAGGGCTTGGTAGGTAGCGTAGTACCCTTGGCATTTGAGATACTGTGTCTCAAGGGAAAACTCACATGACAAGGGACACATGTCTCAGCTCTATCTGATACTCTGAATCCAGGTTTGTGAGGGCTACTTTCCAAAAAGCAGAGGTGAAGACCCACTCTCCCTATGCTTCAGTGGACTGGCTAAAGGAAGTGGGTGAGGGGGTGGAGCAACTTCCTGAGGCTATTGGCAGCCAACTGCTTTGCTTTTCCCATGCTAACAATTTTCTTCATGAGCTCACCCTTCACCCAGTCTCCTGAAATTTCCCAAGACTCCCAGTGGCCTCTTTCTAC
Source organism: Potorous gilbertii (assembly GCA_028658325.1). Classification (NCBI taxonomy): domain Eukaryota; kingdom Metazoa; phylum Chordata; class Mammalia; order Diprotodontia; family Potoroidae; genus Potorous; species Potorous gilbertii. The sequence continues at coordinate 497,527,064 of CM053769.1, forward strand.
CAAGAAATATTCCAAAAACTTCAGATGCCTCACCATGGCCCCAAGGACCATGACAGCTTTGATCTCTGGTGACCTTTAGTTAAAATATTACCATATTATCTATAAAATATTACCAGTTACCATAGAGCCTGGTTATTTCTGCCCTCCTTTGGTCTTTCTCATTTCCAAATAGACTTACTTTCATAGAGCTAGCTCATTTTCCCATTTGCAAAACAAGCCAATGCCTTCCCTAGCCACCATGCTTGTTCCTGAAGGATCATATATGGCCGAGGCCAATCTTACCTCCATGTGGAACACTTGGTCCAACCCAATCCCAATCTCCTCCCTTACTTTTCAAAGCTTGGGCATATGGGATAACGAGACAGGATATTGGCAAGTTAGCCATGGAGGCTACCTTTATATGGGGACATTGTTTCATCGGGACATGTAGGGATTTCCAACAAGATGTCAAAGTAAAATTTTGCTAGAGGCTCCCAACTATGTTTTAAAATTTACAAATTCAAGCTATCTCTTAGCTCTGGGTCCCATCCTTTAGTTTTCATATAACAGTGACTTCAGTGGTTCCAGAGAAAGAAAGATGGTGCTAAAGAACCGGATGTGGTTATTCACTAAAGGCCTTTAACAATCACCCTAAAGTCTATTATAACCCAGAGGCTCCTCTTGGAAATCATTTAACTATATTTCCCTATTCCTCAGCAGGTGGAAGTTGATAACCTAAATTCTCATAGATAAATAATACAAAGCAAGCAAGAGACTGAGGAAATAAGCAGAAGAAAAACTCCTAATGCAATGAAGAAATATCGTAGAGTATTCAAGTATGAAAACACCAGGATGAGACTCTAGATATGAATAATTCAACAATAACTACAGCTAGAATCCCCAAAGAAAGAATGGTCAGAGGAACCCTGGGAGTCACTGGAAGCCCTAATAAAAGAACTGAAGGAAGAGATAAAGAGAAGAATAGTCCCCATCAGAGAAGAGGCAGAAAGGCTTTACAAAAGCAGCAGACATTCTGCAAAAATGAATAGAGAAAATGCAACCCCCAAATTCAGGGATATAAGAAATATTAGAGAGAAGTCAAAAGATAGCAAAATTTGTATGAACCAGTGAGACATCTGCTATCAAAACAAGTGATCTGGAAAAAAGGCTGTGGAATCAAAGAATCATTCACGTCCAGAATAGCTGGATAAAACAATCAAAAACTAAATAATGCATTTCAAGGAATGATAAAAGAAAATTTCCCAGAAATATCTGAACCAGAGGACAAAATGCCAATGGATAGAACCCATCCGTCACCACAAGAGAAAAATCACAAGAATGTCGTGCCCAGAAGTGTGATTGCCAAATTTCAGGACTCACAAAGGCTAAAAAAAAATTTCAAGTGGCTAGGAAGACAGGTCACATGCCAAGGTAACCAAGTCAGAATTATGTGGGAATCAGTTACATATATACACATATACATATATACATATAATATCAATTATATAAAAGCAAATTTTAAAATTGGAATAAGTGATACTAAAAGCAAAGAAATTGATCGATCCAACATTTCTTAAGCACCTACTTAATGCCAAGCACTGCGATAGACAATGTGGATAGAAAGACAAACTTGAAACATTTACTGTCCTTGCAAAACTTTTAATCTATAAGGAAAGATGGTGTATGTAGATATAGATACCTGTATAGTATAGACTCTATTTTTATGAAGGGAGGGTACTCACAGCTGTGGAGATCAGAGAAAACTTCATGCAGAAGTTGGTGCTTGAATTGAATCTTGAAGGAAATTAGAGATTGTATTAGGAGGAGCTGAGGAGGGTCTGTTTTCTAGGCATGGTGGACAGCCAATAAGGAATGGAGACAGGTGATAGAGCATCATTCGAAAAATACAGTGGCAAGAACAAATAGGCTGGACCATAAAGTGCATGAAAAAGGACTGACATACAACACAGCTGAAAAGATAGTTTGGAACTGGGCTATAAACATTAAATGTTAAACAGGAGTTTTTACTGGAGGTTCCTGTGCCTTAGGGAAATTACTTTGAGAGCTGGGCAAAGCATGGATTGGAAAGGGAACGAAGCAGAGAGATCAATTAGGAGGCTATTGCAATAGGAAAATGGCTTGCACTGAACAATAATTTGTCCTGCAAGGTTGAACATGATTCTACAGGAAAGGAATTGACTTTAATATGATTGGATGATTTCTAAAGAATTTAAAAAGAAAAACAATTGGGCAAAAACAAATAGAAGACAAAGGAACCTTAAAAAAGGCAAATGTGAACATTTGAAAGGGCTAAGTGATGATTAGGTGTTTACATTCCAAAAGGGGAAGAAGGGAGGTTATTACCCCTCCACAGTCCCACCATCTCCAAAATTCTGTGAGAACTGAGAGATACAAGTTATGGGTCTGAGTATTCAAAAAATGGAACAACTCTCTTGGGGAAGCAGAGGTGTAGGGATTGATTCTTCTAAAGAGAGAGTCACAGGAGTTGACTTTTAAAACACAGGGAAGTGGCAGCTTAAAAGGACCAGGGTTCTTATGAGTCCATTTTCAGGTGGTTGGGAAAAGAAAGGTTTTCAAAAAAGATCACAGTGCTAAAAGTACACTTGGGTAAATAGGGAACAGAACTGGAACAAGGTAGGGGAGGAGGGTGATTTGAATAAAGGGAAAGGGATTGTCTCAAGTAAAATGCTATAGCTACTGAGCAATGACTCCCAAAGAAGGAAGAATACTGAAGATGAAGGGATTTATGTATGGACTGATAGAGAAAGAGCAGGGAAAGAGACTGACATTGGATTGAATGAAGTGATAATTTCATTCTTTTTCATACTGAGAAAAGAGAGAGAGAGAAAAGAATGAGGTTGCTGAAAGAAGAGTTATTATAACCAGATTTGATGGAAAGGAAAAACAAACAAACTTAAGGCTCATGTGAATATCGAATGAAATGGACTTTCCCATAAAATGGAAGAGGAAACAGAACAGAGTAGAAAGCAAACCCCAAGAACTTGCTGTATAAGGGTAGACTTCTGTCCTCATAAGCTCTTTTAGAAAAGAGCTGAGAACTACTTAGAAAATTGTCCTGTTAGTATGCCTTATTGCAACCTAAGTCCTGACGTAGTCTAGAAAGTGCTGGAATAGTCAGCTCTGAGATGGAGCCCTTTGGAGCTCCTGGATCTGCTTGTTTGCAGTTTCATCTTTGCCCAGATTGGGGTATAATAGATGCTTCCAATGTAATCATTCTTGTCTAGACTGGTCCACAGTCTACCCACTTTGCACTTTACCTTCTCATGAAAAATACATACAGTAGAGTCAAGTACAATTATGTAGCCTGGGGAAAGGAATTCTTCTCAATGAAGAAGGCTGACTTTGAGAATGGTAGCCATTATTGAAAAAAGATCTTAGAGGATCAAAAATTTTGAACTGCATAGGACTTTAAAGGTCATCTGGTCTAATCTCCTTGTGTTACAAAAGAGGGGCCCAAGGTCCAGAGAAGCAGTGACTTCCTCACGGTTACATAGAGCCAGGAACTCAAAGAAGTGCAGGACCCAGTTCTTTTGAGTCATGACCACATCAGCTTTTTCAGTCTGCAAACCAAAGACAGATCCAATGGACCTATTTTTTTTAAAAGGTGATTTAACTTCTGTTTAGACTCAAGCGACAATAGTTGGGCATCACTACCCTGTCATGCAAACTCAAATTCCAGGGCTACAATAGGACATGGGGCACTACTGGGGGTACCCTCATTGTTCCTAAAGCCTAAAAAAAATTGCAGCTTCGCTACAAGTCAAGACTTCAATGAGTGGGTCATTTTATTCTAGGATACGTTTGCCCAAAGGCATCTGACTTCTTCATGCAAGGAAAGAGTTCCCTCTTTGGAGGCAGACTTCATATCTAAATGGGTTGCCACCTAGATTATCCTACCTGTGTGTTCCTCCTGCAGAAGGGCAGGCAGAACCTTTTACTCTGCCGCAATGAGCTGGGAACAAGGCATGCGAGTTTATGAACTACTAGGCCACTAGGGACTTCTGTTGGCATTATTTACTGCAATTAGGAAATCAGGGTAATTTATCCATGGGGCAGGAAGGTAGCAGTAGCTATTGCCAATAAGACAAACACAAGTTTATGCCTGTGGGCAGCAAATGAAAGTATAGATGACTTGACCTTCTGTGCCACCATCAGGATGGTCCTAGAGTGGTAGTTGAGATGTATGTTTTGGAAGCATGAAGAGTAAGCAAGAGATTGGATTCTGAGTCGGCTCTGTCCCTCGGCAACCTTGAACGAGTTGTATGACCTTCCTGGATCTCAGTTTCTTTACCCGTAAAATGTAAAGGGATTGGGTCAGATGCCCTCTGATGTCCCATCTAGCTCTAAAGCTATATATAATTATATGATTTTTAATTCAACTCCATGGAATCTGGTTAATGAGTGAATTTCCCTAGGTGTTAGCGTTTGCATTTCTCTATGTTATGTGTCCCTGAGGTCTTAAAAGTAGAAAATAGTGAAGCCTCAGTAGTGATAACTCTACTTTTCCTGTTTTATTTTTGTTTCTCATATACCTAAGCCAGAGGCTGTGGGACCCTGGTGGTCAGATGTCTTGGGACTCTTAACAACTTAATAATTCAAGCCAACACGATTTTTTTTATATTCCTCTTTTCTTAGTGAAGTTCCCTTGTCTTAGAATTGGTGATGAGGATGTGCTGTGTTAATTGATGCTAGATTTATTTCAACCAAAGTATCCTTCTATGTCTTTTTCTTTTCATTTTTCAACTGTGGTTTTGGATTTTGTTGAGGCAACAATGTGATGTAGCCATTAAAAATATCTAAGGTGACGTTAATCGATGGAAGGGACAGTTTTCCTGTTTGATGTCCTGGTTAGATCCCATCTGAAGTAGTGAATCCCATTCCAAGAATGGGTCACAGTTTGGGAAAGACATTGACAATTGAGAGTGTGTCCAGAAGGTGGTAAGGAGAAGGTCAAGGGGGCTTCAAAACCAGTTGAAGGAATGAAGATGTTTAGTATGGAGAAATGGAACATAATCACTGTGTATTTGAGGACTGATGCAGAGAAGAGGAATTAGAATGACTTTGTTTGACTGTAGAGGGCAGACCTAGCAGCAATCGGTGGAAGTTACAAAAAGATTGCACATGGTTTTGGATGCATGTAAGAGGTGAAACTCCCTAGTGATTAAAATTGTAGAAAGTACCATGGGGCACCCCCAAGGAAGGAATGAGCTTTCTGTCTTTGAAAGCCTTCAAGATGTGTATGGATGTCAGATATACAGTGGAAGAGTAGGTACCAGTATACAATATGTGCAGGTGTATGTGTCACTGAAGGTTATGTGTATGCCCACATATGTGTGTCTACGTCCAACTCTTGGGGAGACTGAGAGCAAGCTCAGGAATCTTGCCCATAGCTCTTAAAGGGAGACTTTGATTCCTTCCTGGAAAGGAGGAATAGTTCTCTTCAGGGAGAAGGGTGTTGTATTAGAATCATATCTATCCCCTTGAATATGACTAGTTAAGGGGAAATTATTTTTCTTAGGTACAAGATGCATTCTAAATCATTATCCTCTAAAGGTGCTACCCCACAGACAATAATCCTACGGGTATCAATCTCAAGTGAATAATAGAATTAGGGAGATGTCTGCCCACTAAAGGTGTTTACTGATGTGATGGAAGACGGTGTCCTACGTTTAGTCCAGACTATCCACTGGGATTCATGACAGATGGTGAAACTCTCCACATACTCCTATTTGCAGAATAGCATTGTGTTGATTCCACCATGTTCTGTAATGCTATGAGGTCTCTGCAATGAGATCTTAAGTCACAAAAAAGTCACTAAAAAGAAATTAGCCATTTCAATTCACATGGAAAAAACCAAGTAAAGAATGCCTATTATGACATGCCACTTGGATGAACAGTCCAGTGAGTTATTTTATCAGTGCAAATATCTTGGAGAGGTACAACAAATTAGCAATGGGATGGGTTCAGAGCAGATTAGAAGAGATTGGGCTGGATTATGCTGAGAAAATTATGACACTTTCATTAGACAAACAATTTGACTTTGTAGATAGAGCATTGGACCAGGAGTCAGGAAAACTTGGAATTGAATTCTTCCTGTTACATTAACCAGCTGTCTCACCATGGACAAGTCTCTGAACATTCTTAAGTTTTTTTCCTTATCTGCAAAATATATTACCTACAGTGTCTATTCCACATAGTTGTTGTGAGGCTTAAATGAGATAATGTATACAAAAATACCTTGGAATCTTAGAAGGCTATGTCAGCTAAAATAAATGATACTGAGCTACTCCAAAACCCATTTTACAAACCGTTATTCTTCTAGGGATGCTGTATGATTGCAAATTATAGGATGCTGTGATGTCATAAGAATCCAAATTACAGATGACTGAAAAAACAATGCAAAGATAGCTGCAGCACATTGCCAAGAATGACTGGTGTGTGAGAAGTGGTGTAAAAGCTTCCAAAGAAATGCAACATAATAGAATGAAAAGATGAACATGAGTTCAACTTTGATCCCAGTCATTTAGTACCAATGTGACCTCCAGCAGGCCACTTAACTTTTCTGGGCCTCAGTTTTCTAATCTTCAATGAGGGGTTTAGATTATATGCCTTTTGAGGGCCCTCTCAGCTCTAAATAAACGATCCAAATATGACTAAAAAAAGAGGGAGGCTAGTCATGGGGCAAGAGTGAGGAAGAACAGATAACCTGCATGCTGTGTGTAACACAGAAAGTCTTTGTGTTAAAGACTTCATAAGACTGGCACAAAGAACCCATATATACACATGGGATAAAAGGCTTATGGATCATTGCCCCCACTCAGATAATCTGGGGACCTCTCTATCTGACACCATTCAGAGTGTGGTCTCCAATTCTTCTTAAAAGCAAATAGTTCACAAGGTTCTGAAAATCAACTAGCTTATTTTTTAGGGCAAATTAAAAACTTTGGGTTTAAATTGAATTTGGAGTAGTGTGCTTCCACAGTAATTGGCTGTCCTTTGTCCCCTCTCATGGAGCAACCTGCCTCTTATCTGCACTAGAATCTGCCAAAGATGTCAACGTAGAGATTTGTCCTCTCCTTAAAATTATCCCTTAGGACCCCATGAGTCTCTCTGGAGTCAGTTGAACAGACATTCAAGTTATCAGGGGTTTCTTCACTTGAAAGCCAGGAAACATCATAGGATTATACCTGTTAGGGAGCTTAAGGGTCATGTAGGTCAACTCCCCTTTCTTTAGAGACTAGGAAACAGGACAGACAAGGCTTAGTCACTTGCTCAGATACATACACAGGTAAGTAGCAGAACTGGCACTGAACCCAACTACACTGACTCCAAATCCAGATGTCTCTCCATTGTATCACAGTGATTTCACTTACTAGACTCACATCTGCCGGACCCTTTGTGGGTACACTTCCTTCCTAGCCTCCTGACACCCAGCTTCCTTGTGTGTTGTCTTCTTGATCCAAATGTAAGCTACTTGAGAGCAGGGTTGGTCTTGTTTGTATTTGTATCTCCCATGTTTTTCAGAGAGTCACATAGTACTCAATAAATTTATATATCATTCTCTCTCTCTGTCTGTCTCTGTTTCTGTCTCTTTCTCTTCCTTCTCTCTCTTGTCTGTCTGTCTTTCTCCCTCTCTCTTTCTCCCCCTCCCCTATAGTAGCCAGTATTCAATCATAAGCTCCTATAGAGCTGAGACTGTATTTTGGCTTTCTTTGTATCTTCAATGTTTAGCACAATGCCTGGAACACAGCAGGTGCTCAGTAAATGCTCATTGACTGACTGACTGACTGACTATGCTGCCCTGCCTCTATTCACTTTTATTAGTTTCCTGGGAGTAAGATAAATTTAGTATTGACCTAAGGAACTAGGCTGGTTAGGAGCTCCCCATTGATTGGAAACAAGTTGTCCCTGAATGCCCTCTACAAATGGGTTCCATCCTTGGCATGGCCTCTATCTTTGGTCTTTTAGACAGGTCAGCTGATGGTCCTAGAGACTCAACCCATCAACCTTGGCTCAGATGTAGTCCCTGAGAAAGCCTACCATTAACTGGGGCAGAAGTGAAGCTTGCTCCACAATGAGCCTGACACATTCTCGTGATCTCAGGCCACTGGACAGATTATGCAAGGGGTCTAGCTCATGGGTGTTCCCTCACCCACTGGGAAAGGACAAAGCCCAAGACACCATCGGGATTATTCAATCCTGTCCTTGAGGTGTATCTTTCAGGAAAAACAAGTTCTCAGTCTCTGCATTGACATAGTCGTCCCATTTGTAATAACTGAGTCCTCTTGTGATCCATCAGTCAGCAACTCATGAATGTAAATCACTATGTAGGATGTATGGTCCCTTATCCTTAAGGAGCACCATCTAACGGGAGAGATGAAACTCATGATGTGAGGGCATGTGTCCTAAATAGCAAATAAATAAGACATAGATAATAACAAAGAAAGTATGAGAAGAAAGAGGCCCTAGCTGGGATGAGTAGGGAAGGGTTGGGGTCAAATTGAGCCTTGAAAGGGAATAGGATTGAGATAAGGGGAAAATAAAGGGGAGAATCATGAGCAAAATCCTGGAGATGGGAAGATGCAAGACTTTTGGGAGGGGGTGGTTGGGATGGGAGGACTAGGTTCATATTAAGCCATGACATCAGTTTAAGGAGCTGATCCGTGTCATACAGTGAGGGACAGGTTTGAGCTCCCTGTGCAGGTGCCAAGGAGCCTGGTTGTAACGAGATGCTGCAAGTGACCTCTGTCAATATTCTTTATTAGACTACATCATCAAGGGAAAATCAATAGAGCAGAAAGGAAGGAGCTGGAGACGGGAGAGGGAGGAAAGCCGGTGGCTCAGGGTATCGAAGGCTGATGCCCAGCTGGAAGGGAATGAGCTTTTGGACAGTGAGGGTGACATCATGGGGGTACAATCTGCCTGATTTTCTTTGCATCTGCCCAGGTCTCAGCTCACTGATACCCCCTATGGCTCTCCAGCTGTTTCCGCCTTCTTTCTATTTCCTGGATTCTCTATGGCCAGCTGGCTCTGGGAAAGGATAGAGTTTTATCCCTGGAAAGGACCTGAAAAGTCTGGTCCAATTGCTTCATTTTAAATGGAGGCCTGTCCAAAGTCAGACAGATACAGAGAGATTCTAAGAACTAAGTAGGTCAGTGCAGATGCAATTGGGGATTCAAACCCAGGTTCTTAGACTCCAAATCAGTTCTCCGTTCTAAGGTTTCACTGGCATAGGAAACTCCCAGTGTGAAACCTTCCTGCACTCAGGCAGATAGCACCTCACCAATAGCATAGACCAGGGGAATCTGTGGTCTCGAGGGCACATGTAGCTTTCAAGATCCTAGGGTGCAGCCTTGTGACTCAATCCAAGTTTTAACAAACAAATCTTTTTATGAAGGGGATTTGTTCTGTGAAGTTTGGATTCAGTCAGGGGGCTGCACTTGAGGACCGAGAGGGCCACATGTGGCTGTGAGGCTGCAAGTTCCCCTTTATTCATATGTGCCATGAAGTGGCTAAAGCTGGATTTGAACTCAGATCTCTCTTAACTTGGAATCTCTCTTAACTATCCACTGCATCACCCAGCTGTCTCCTGCATCATGAAGTAATATAAAATAATAAAGTTACAGTGAAAGAACAGTTGTGGGATTAAAGTAATCCTATGTACAAATATATTACTAACTTGATCTCATTTCTATCAATTCCTGTGACTTTTTGTTTTAACCTAACTCTTTTTTGTCAGGATCTCTTTTGAGGGAGGTGGTGTGGTGAGGTACATACAGTGGAAAGAGTGTTGAACAGGACCTGAATTCAAATCCTGGTTTTCCCATTTGCTACCTCTGTGACCTTGGACAAGTTATTGAACCTCTCTGGGCCTCAGTTGCTTCATCTGTAATATGAGGGTTGGACTAGGAAAGATCTAGGAACCCCTAAGTCGGCTGAGAAGGAGAGGGAGATGGAGAAAGAACTCCTTCTGCTGCCTCGGAGAGCCTTGGTACACCCCTCCTTGCCTCAGGTTACAGAAGCCTGAAGTTCACTTCTTCAACTCCTAAGCCTCATGTGAATAATAACCTATTAGGATCAAATAAATAACATATTATAACATATTAATACCAATATACTCTTAGAGTAGATTAATAATTGTAACACATAATATAATAACTGGAATTTTTATTGTGCTGTTGGATTTTAGGGTCCTTCACATCTATTATCTCATTTGATCCTGACAACAACCCTGTGAAATAGGTGCTATCATTATCTCCATTTTACAGAAGGAGAAACTGAGGCTGAGAGAAGCTAAGGAATTTTCTAAGAGTCACACAGATATTAAGTATCTGAGGCAGGGTTTGAACTCAGATTTTTCTGACTCCAAGTCTTGCACTCTCTGCAGCATATCCCAGTTCCCAGGGCAAGTATCAATGGAGCTCTTATCACTTTATGACACTTTGTTGGAGACAGTGCCCATGGGCAAGTATTTGGGCATCTACATGGCCATCCTGGGGCCTCTCAGAGCACAGCCAAATTTGATAGCAAGGCTTCTTCTACCGACCCAGTCCACCCTTTCCTTCTCTCTCTCTCTCTCTCTCTCTGTCTCTTTCTCAAGGGGGCATATGACTGAATATAAATAATAGTTGAGGTTTCCATAGTGTTTTAAGGTTTCCCAAGGGTTTTTATACTATGTTGTTAAGTCTCTCCCCTTTTCTATCTCCTTTCGGCCCCCCTTTTCTATTTCTCTTTCCCTCTTCTTTCTTTTCCTTTTACTTCTCCCCTTTTTCCCTGTCTCCTTTCCCTCCTCTCTCCCTCTCCCTCCCCTACCTCTCTTTCTTTCCCTTCTTCCTCTCTTTTCCTCCTCCTTCATCTCCCTCCTTCCCTTTCCCCCTCCCTCCCCATTCCCTCTCATTCTACCTCCTTCTCCTCTTTTCCCCCTCCTCCTCCCTTCCATTCTCCCACCTTCTCTCCTTTACTCCCTCTCTTCTTCTCATTCCCTCCCACTCTCTCTTCCTCCTCTTCCCCCCAACCCCTTCCCCTCCTTTTTTGTCCCCTTCTTCCCCTTTTCCCTCCCCCTCCCTCTCCTTCCTCTTCTCCTTTACCCCCTCTCTCCTTCCCTCTCTTCCTCCCTCCCATTCTCCCTCCTCCCTTTTCCCCCCTCTTCATTGGCTCCTGCAAGATCCAGAGGCTGGTTTCAGAATACTAAAAAGGAAGTTTGAAGATAACTTTGATTTACAAATGCTTAGTGTTTGTTCAGTTAGCATTATCTGTAAATATTTTTTTTCCTTTGGAACTTGAAAATCGTTTCTTTCTCATGCTCCATTTAACACACATTTACTCTGTCACATTTGTGTACCACTTTAAGGTTTACAAAGTGCTTTTCTCATTACAGCCCTGGGAAGTAGGGAAGGTATTAGTTTTTAAAGGAAATTTTTATTGATATCTTTTTAAAATGTCCCATACATTTCCCAAAGCAGCTCTCCCCTAACCACCCTAGAGAGTCATCCCTTATAACAAAGGAAAGCAAAGAGAACCTAATCAACTTAGAGAAAATGTCCGCTGTTATATGCAATGTTGCACACCCATAGTTCCCCACCTTTGAAAAGAAGCAGTGGAGATAGCTTTAAAAATGGTTTTCTTAGGGGCTAAGATTGTTTACTATCCTTTGATAGTATTCATTTCAATTGTGTGCAACTCATGTGCAGTTTAATGTAGGTTATATATGCGGCCACATGGGTTGTCTAAATGGAACTCCCGGGGACTCTTGAATTTTGCACACCCCTCTCCAAGGCAGACTTTGATTTCTGCTTGGAGGGGACCATAGAAAAGTCACAAGGTGGGATGTTCTATTCTGCAAGAAAGAGAGGGGAGGTGGTGGACAAAGATAGAGACACAGAGAGAGAGGTCCTAGACTAGAATTATATCTACCTGCTTCTTAAATATTCCCTATGCACAGTAATCATGCTAGGGCATGCTTTTTATTTCCTTCCAGATTCAAGCCTCTTTCATGGTCACTATCACTTAAAGGAGAACCCCCTTCTGCGTAGTCATGACTCCTCCCCAAATGCTAGTTGCACAAAAGAGCATGATAAATAGTAACTTGTGATTAAACCCATTTATCCAACCCTAAGGCAAACAGAAACCAAAGAACTTCTACAGATCAGAAAATGCTAAGAAATACACAAAGCAAACGAACTCTCCCACTGGAAGTGAGACATTTCACCCAAGGGGAAATTCCCCAAAGTCTGTAGGGAAACAAGCTGGAAATCAGGGACATACGTGGTGCAGGTGCCATCTCATCTACATATCTGCCTCTTCCCAACATCCTTTTTTCTCTCCCAATCAGTCCCGAAGAGCATCTTCTCCTGATGTGGGAATGAAGAATGTGTCTTCTTTCCAAAGTTCTTGCACCAACTCTGTTGCTTTTTCCAAGCACATAATATTAAATCATCATTCTTTCCACCAATGAAGAGAATATTATGCAAGTGTTCTAGGCTCAAACACCTGGGTCACAATTACTTTGTTTGTGCTTTCTCTTTTCTATTTCAACTTCTATTTTCATTTTCTTTGCTATCAAACCTGAGCAATGAAAATAGGGGAAAAAAACAAAACTGCCTTATAGGTGGTTTTCTTGATTTTGCTTATTTTACTTTGTATTTGTTCATAAATGTCTTCTCAGACTTCTCTATATTCATCACATTCTTTTTTTTAGTCAGTACTGTTCATTGTATCAATATGTAATTAGGAAGACTAAGCTGACAGCTGAGTGGAGGATGGACAGGAGTGGGGAGGACTCTGAGGCAAGGAGACCAAGAAAAGTTCCTGCAGTTTTTTAGGTGAGAGGTGATGAGGGCCAGCAGGGGGCTATGTTAGGGGAGAGATGTTAAAACCCTAAAAGAAATACTCCTTTCACCAACTTGCTCCATAGCACTGCTCATAGCACTCCAAAGGTGGAAGGCCATTTAGCTCTACTCATACTGTGATTAGAATCCCCCTACAACATCCTCGTTATCTAGCCTTTGCTTAAAGACTTCAAATATGAGAGAAAAACCCGCTCCCAAAATCCACTCCCTCTAAGATAGTCTATTCTCCTTTTGAATAAAATTTCCCAATTTCAAACTTGAAAATGCTTCTTTGTGATTTTCCCCATTGATTCTAGTTCGGTCTTTTGGGGCCCAGCAGAAAAAGCTCATTCTCTCTGACACAAATATTTGAAGACATTTTCTTCAGGTTTACCATTCCTTGTTCCTTCACCTTGTCTTTGTAGGCATGATGTTGTGGTCCTTGACCATCCTGGTAGTGTAGAGGAGTGAGATCATCTTCAGAAGTCCTGATCTATATCTGGCTACTGGACCCACATGGTTCCAGAGGAGAAAGTGAGACTGGTGACCTGGCACAGCCCTCTCTCACTTAAATCCAATTCACTTGCAAGTCATGGCATCATCTTCCTAGTGTCATGGTCCTCTTGGAGGAGGACAAAGAACAAGAAACAACAGTCTAGAGGTATTCCTGTTTATTGACCACTTTCCTAGAATGCAGCCCCCGGACCTGAGCGCAGTAATCCACGTATGGTCTGACCAAGGCATTGTATTAGAAGACTATCTCTTCACTAGTTATAGATTATGCCTTTCCTAATTCAACCTGAGATCACTTTAGCTTTCTTGCTTTGCATATCACACTGTTGACTCATATTGAGTTGAAAGTCCAGTAAACATCCCGGCAGTTTTTCAGTCAAAATGCTGTCCAGCCACATCTCCCTATCAAGGCTGATGAACCCCAGTGTAAGACGATATTTATGCTCATTACATTTCATTTTTCCAGCCTTGGCCTATATAGCCTCTTGAGATCTTTCTGAATCCTGCTTTTCACATCTTGTTATGTTAGCTATATACCCCCCAGATTTGTATTATCAGCCTATTTGCCTCTGTAAGAATACATGCCACCTATGCCTTTATCTAGGATAGGTGGTATGGTGGATAGAGTGTGAGCCAGGAGACGGGGAATCCTAAATTCAAATCTGACCCCAGATACTTACTAACTGTGTGATCCTGGGCAAGTCACTTAACTTCCATTTGTTTCTGTTTCCTCCTGTGTAAAACAGGGATACTAATAGTATCTACCTTCCAAAGTTGTTGTAAGGCTCAAATGAGACAGTAACTGTGAGCACTTAACACAGTGCCTGGACATAGTGAACGTTCCATAAATACTAGCTATCATATTTATTATCATTAAGTTAGTGATTAAAATATTACACAGCACAGGGCAACACAGATGCCTGAGGCACTCTACTGGAGACCTCTGTCCAAGCTGACATCGAGTCATCAATGATAACTCTTTGAGACCAATCATTCGTCAGTTCTGATTCCACTTAACTGTCCTATCTGATAGCCCTTATTTCACCATCTTGTCCACAAAAGCAGCTTGGACTCATTTAACAAATTCTTTTGCTAAAATCTAGAATAATTCGGTATCTCCTTGGTCTGCAAGTCACATAACCCCATTAAAAAACGAAGTGAGGTCAATCAGATATGACTAATCATCCTTAATGAGGCCATACTCTTTCTTTATGAGCATTGCTTCTTTTGGAAATGTTCATCAATCCTCCTTTGACAAATACATTCTATAATTTTTCCAGGATTTGAAGTCAGACTCCCTGGCCTTCTCTCTCTTCAAATATTAGAACAAATCTTATTGTCTCCCTGAGGTGTTTTTCTTCCACAGATCTTTTTTTCCCAATTACCTTCTCTTAACCTCCCATTGCACTTTGCCTAAGCCACAACACCTCTGGAGTATAATGTTCAGCTCTAGGAGTCATTTTTAGGAAGCGTGTTTATTGATAATCTGGACAACTCCCCTTACAAGTGCTTAGGCTCAAAAGGCAATCCAGAGAAAAGACCCAAGGTGGTGAAGGACTTCAATTTCATCACATATAAAGACTGGTTGAAAAAACGTGGAGATTGTTTAGCCTGGAGAAGAGAAGCTTAGGAGGGGGACCATGATAGTTTTGTCTACAAGAATTTTAAGGACTTTGGAAGAGGCTTTATGAGTTAATAACAATGGGTGGAGGCAACAGACGCAAATTTAGGTTTGAAGTTAGAAAAAAGTTTGAGCAGTCAGAGTCATGAGAATATAAAGCAGGCTGCCATAGGAAGTTGTGGATTCATCTTCACTGGAGGTTTTCAAGCAGAGACCAGAAAAAAACTTGTCCAATATGGTGCAGTAGGGATTCTTCGTAGGGGATAGGTTGTTACTATCTGCTGCCAAGGTTCCTTTTGGCTCTAAAAGTCAGTGGTTCTGTGATTCTCTCTGCCTTTGCTTCCTCCCTCCTCTCCTCCCCGCACCCCAGTTTAATTCTTCTTTCCTACTGGTTTGCATAATCATCAGAAATCAGCAGATGCATTGATGCTGTCTCTTTAAGAAATTAAGTCCTAAAAATAATCCTGACATGATTTGTGTTAGCATTTCATTAAGGGTGGGTGTAAAGATAGTTAATGAGTAATTATCAGATTCTCCAAAGAAGACTGGGAGTGAAACTGAGAACCAAGCTTTGCGTGCTCTAGTCCCACTCACACCTACACCCTGACTCACTGACATACACCCACATGCAATTATAACTGCTCTCCATCAGGAAAACAGCACGCATGGACCCCACACACTCATTCGTTTGCATACACATAAACACACATACTCATGCAGACACACACATAGACACACACATACATACACACCCATCAGAGTCACGGACAGGGTGGGAGAGATTTATTCCAGTAATAAGCTCCATACAGCCTAGCCAGACAATAAAAAAATAAGGAGAAGAAACTTTATTAATTATATATCTTACACTTAATGAAACATAATATTTAATTTAAATAATTGCAGGCATCTGCTTTGATCCTCTGATATGTTTTCCCATGGCAAATGCCCTCTTCTTTCCTCCACTGCCCTGCTGAGTTGATCTGTCATCGTCCCAAACTGTCCCTTTCTCAGGATCTCATCCCAAAAGACAATGAAAGTCTTCATGGGGGATTCCCATAAAGCAGGGCCTGCAGTCAGTGGATTGGGTTTTTAATGGGAAAATTCAGAGGAAGTCTATGTGCTCTGTCTTTTTTAAAAAGAAATCTGTTAGTTAAAGTGTGGCTTATGAAGTCCAGCCCTTGAGTCAGAGGCCTTGGAACAGACAGACTTGTCCAGGCAGGCTCTGAGCGCAGACACACTCTCTCCTCCCCTCATTTATGAATACATTTCTAACCCTGTCCATTAAAGCCAGACCTGGGGCCTCCCTTGGGATCTGTTAGTCTCCTTTAGTTTGCCTTGTAGCAGCCTCTGGTACTCTTCATCTTGGATTATCACCTTCACTAATGTAGAAAGGTAGACTGGAAATGTTTAAGTAAGGAGTGTGTTGGTAAATGTTTAATAACCAGCTCTTTGGAAATATTTTTAATATTTCATCTGCATTTTAACATTTTCTCCCTCACTTTCTTAAGCCTGGAGACAATTAACGAAACAATAAATCCAGTCTTAATTTGTAGCATTTGCTGATTTTTGAGGAGTAAATGCTCACACTGACAATTTAACATTCAGCTCTACCAAGGCCACTGAATTAGCTCCAACACAACACAGAAAGGATCTTGATATCAGAAGGAGATAGTCACAGGCATTTTACAGAGGCCCACTCTTTCCACTCTGGACACTCCATCTCCCACCTTCACACTTTTGCACTAGCAGCACCCCCATGCATTCCTTCCTTAGCTCTTCTTAGAATCCCACATTTTCTTCAAAATTCCATTCAGGTATCACTGTGTACATAAAGTTCTTCTGGATTCCCTGAGCGTCTTGTGCCCTCTTGCTTAAAACATTTACCTTGTTTTGGCTTTGTATATACTGAGAGATGTAGCTGTGATCTCCAGTAGTAGGATGTAACCTCCCTGCAGACAGAGACTTACATTTCGCTCCTTTTACCTTCAGTGCTTTGTACAGTCACTGGCATATAGTAAGTGCTTAATAAAGCTTGTTGATTGAATGACCATTAATTCAAACTCTGCATTTAGGAAGAAGCCCACTCGTGAGAGTCACAGACGACCCCTCAACATTTCCCTTCTTGCATCTATGACAATCATAAAATAGTAGCTTGCATTTCTATAACAGTTATTTTTAATAACTTGCATATATTATTCCATTCAGGCCGCCTTACAACAGTGCTCCAATGCTAATGTTTTTATATCTCCATTTTACAGATGAGAAAACTGAATCTGAGAGAGGTTCATGGCCCAGAGTGATGCAGCTGGTATGTGTTGGGTGGAGGTTCATATAATTCAGATAAATTTAAAAGCATTTCCAGGGAGCTGATTGTAAAATATTTACCAGCACACCTCGAGAGGTGTGTACCAACATACAACCCAAGTCTTCCTTATGGTGGGTCCAGATCTCTATCTCATCAAAACCAGAGACCTGGAAAAACATCCTAGATGGAATGATAACATTCATTAAAGCTCTTCTGAAAGCAGATATCTATTAAGAGCCCAGGTTCTGATTGAAGGAAGGAGCCCTTAGGTCCTGTCCATTAATGGAGACTGAGCTGTCTGAGCCTGTATTTCTAAAGCCTACACTATGGCAGCAGGGGAATTGCCCATTCCTCCCATGCCAGCTTTCTAGCCTTCCCTTTTTTCCCCTTGAATTGAAAATAGGAGAATTTGTCTTTAAAACAGGTTGAGTTTGTGTCTTATAGTCTAGAGGGGCCCTGTCCCTTTCTCACCCTTCTCAAGAGAGTCTGTAAGAAAGCTGCACTGGGAGGAAGGCAGAGGAATGTGGTAGATATAGTTCTAGATATGGCTTTGAATCCCAACTCTCCTTTGAACTAGACTCTGAGCAAATCACTTCTTCTGAGCCTGTTTCTTCATCTGTGAAATGGGAAGGGGGTTGTACTAGATCAGTACTAGATCCACACTTGAGGACCTAGAAGACCACATGTGGCCTCGAGGCCACAGGTTTCCCACCCCTGTATTAGATGATAACTGAGGTGTCTTCCAGGTCTAGAGCCTATGATTGCTGATGAACGTCACTGGTGGGGCCTGAGGGGTGGGTGGATAGGGGCAGAACACAGGGCAATTATAAGGATCAGGTCCATTTCCACTGCCAAGGTACAGGAGTGTGAGAGCATGAGCACATCCACATTATCTGCAGTAAAGGGGGCACATGAGGAAAATGAATGGCCCGTTTTCTAATCTAGGTTGTGAGCTACGGTAGCTCCTCTGGACCAGGACATTAGATACCAAGTACTTCAACTCCCTCATTGTACAGATAAGGAAACTGAGGCTCAGGTAAGTTAAATGACTTGCTCAGTCACATGGACACAAAGTAGGTAATAGATAACTGAGCTAGGATTGCACCTTGGTCCAGTGGTTTTTCTTTCTACTCCATGGTGACTCAGTATGACCCAAGTCAATCCCCACCCTTACGCCCTCTCTGTCAATGACTTTAGAGGGGTATGTATGTATGTGTATGTGTGTATTTGTGTGTATGCATGCATGTGTGTATGGTATATGTGTGTTTATGTGTGTCTACATGTGTATATTTATGTGTATGTGTGTATTGCATGTTTATGTGTACGTGTGTATGCATGCATGGCTATGTGTGTATGTCTGTATGTCTGCATGTGTGTATGTCTGTATGTGTATGCATGTATGTCTGCATATGTGTATCATGTATTTGTGTGTATGCATGTGTATATGTTTATGTATGTTTATGGCTATATGTATGCATGTGTGTTTATGTGTGTCTATACGTGTATGTCTGTGTATGTCTCTGTGTGTGTATGTGCATTTGTATGTGTGTATGTCTGTATGTGTGTGTGTGTGTGTGTGTGTGTGTGTGCGCATATTGAATGGTGAATCAGAAGACCAGACTGTGATGCCGTCATCTTAGCTCTCTTAGCAAATCTCTGAGACTCAGTTTCCCCTTCTGAACAGAGAAGGAGCACTACTACTTGCCAGGTGTAGGAGGAGCGTGCTGGACCCTTAGCCTCAGTTTTCTCACCCATAGAATGGGAATGATCACAGACCCCACCTGACAATGTGATTGTGAGGAGAATCACAGGAGGTAGGAATATACAAGGTATCTCAAAAGTCTCACTACAGTTGTAAGCTTCAAAGACTTTGGGGACCTCCTGAATGTAAAGCACTTTGTAAATATGCGGTTATGATTAGCTTATATTTCCCTTATAGGATTGTCCTGGGGCTCGAATGAGTTCACATGTTCTAAAGGAGATGATGAAGAGCCAGCTTTAGCCTCAGGAATGCCAGGGTTCAAGACTGACCTTTGAAGAACATCCTCAGGCATCACTGGGCAGCTGGTAGTGCAGAGCATAGGATTCTGGGTCTGGACTCAGGAAATCCCTAGTGCAAATACAGCCTCAGATACTTCCTAGCTGTGTGACCCTGAGCAAGTCATTTAACCTCTGTTTGCCTCACTTTCCTCATCTGTAAAATGGGGATCATAACAACACCAACCTCACAGGACTATTGAGAAGATCAAGTAAGGTAACAATTGTACAACACCTAGCCCAGTGCCTGCCACGTAGTAAGTGCTAACTAAGGGCCAGCTGTCATTATTATATAAACGTTAGCTGCTTATCCTGGTTGTATGATCTTGGGGAAGTCATCAGCCTTTCAAAGTCTGAGACCAAAAGTTATGGATCAGTTACCTATCTTCATCAGTGAAATCCCAGGCGGGGCCAAAAAAAGGACTTTGTAACCGTGAAGTGCTGTGTGTATATGAATTATTGCATTTAAGGAGACTTTCCTAAGCAGATCATCCTCCCTGCAGGACTCTCAGTTCTCCAAGGATGGAACAGGTCTTAATAGGTTTATCCTCAGATGAGAGTTCTGCTAAGCCCTACCCCTGCCCCTGGGCACTTCTTACCATAGTACCTGCCAGTTTTCTTCTCTCCCCCGAAATTGAGAGCAGGAGGATGGAAGACAGGATGCCCACCCACTCCAGTCTCCTTCCTGGCTTCCCCAGCTCCAAAGTGTGCTTTCCTCCAGGACACCAGAATTCTCACTAGCAGCCTTTGATTGTCGGGCTTCTTCTGACCTTCAAAAGGAGGGGTCTTGTCTCCCTCAGCTTTCTCTCATTCTCTTATCTCAGCCCCATAAAAAATCACTTTGCTCTAATCAATAGACTGTCTCTTTAACAAGGCTGTTATCTGCCTGGGCTGGGGGCTGAGATAATATTATGCACATACACAGTTGAACCTCTTGGCCTTCCTGGCAATGGTATTGGGGATCCTTGATGAAAACATTTGCTCTCCAGAATGATCCATGGAGCCTCCTCAGCAGAATTTTTGCTTTTTATGAGAATGTATATGACTCCCTAAAGAAATCTTGAAGAAGAAAGAGGTCTGAGGGGAATGTATAAGAAGGAGAGGAGAGGGGAGGGGAGAAGAGGAGAGAACAGGAAAAGAAAAGAGAAGAGGAGAGGAGAGGAGAGGAGAGGACTGAACAGAACTTGGAAAGTTCAGATACTGTCAAACACTTCCATTCCATTGTTTCTGGTAGCTGGGCTATTTCCTCCTACCAGAATTAAGGTGCATTAATCAGTGTTTTGCCTTGAAACTTCCATTGCCAAGTTCTCATTCTCTCTCTCTCTCTCTCTCTCTCTCTCTCTCTCTCTCTCTCGCTCTCTCTCTCTCTTTCTCTCTCTCTGTCTCTCTCCCCCACTCTCGCATATATGTATGTATATGTGTGTGTGTATGTATGTATGTATGGAGAAGATAGGCTCTGTGTTTGTGTGTGTGCCTACCCAGATACAGAACTACATTGAAATAGTTCCCTACTTAAGCAAATAAGCTTGGTGAAAAGCAAAAACACACCCTCATTATCAGCCCATAAGATACTATCCCAGCCCCTAACAAAGACACAGGCATCCCTGCAGATCCATTAGCCCTTTCTTTCCTGTACAAGGGGCTGGTGCTTCCTTCTATCCGTACTCAAACACAGTCAGATCAGAGAAAGGTGCTCCTCCCTCAGACATTCAGAACCATGTTCAAACTTCTTTCCCAGAGCTATCTGCTCAATGTCTTTCACTGGGGTGGGCAGAAACTGCCAGGTCCACTTCACTCATGACTTCCCCTTTCCTTATATTTCTAGCCCCATGCTAATGGGAAAATAATAAGAACCAGCATATGTATAGCGTGTTCAGACTTGCAAAGTGACATATTTATTATCTCAATAACTCTGTGGGATGGAAGGGTTCTATTATTATTATTTCCATTTTGCATATGAAAAAAACTGTGTTTTGGGAATGAAAAAGGTCTGGGTTCAAATCCTGGCTCAGTCTCTCCCTAAGGGATGTGGGGCAAGTTATTTAACCTAACTGGGTCTCAGTTTTGTCATCTGTAACATGAAGGCATTGGACTAAATGACCTCTAAGTTCCTTCCAACTCTAACCTATGGCCTCTACAGCACCTCCTGAATCCGAAGTCAGTTAGTCCTTCAGTGCTGCAGTTCAAAGAAGGAAATATCTGGGATCAGAGAATCTGGGTTCAAGTTTTGCTTTGGCCTCATTATCTATGTGAACTTGAATAAGTCACAACCTTTCCGGGCCTCGGTTTCTTTAGAATGAGTAGATTGGACCCTAATCATTTAAACTCAGAATTCAGGGCTCCCCCTCTGTGGGAATCAGCCATGAAGGCAAAGAGTAGACTTCAGGCTATTGGAAGGGAGGGAAGGAGAGAAAGGGGGAATCGGACAAAGTCAGTGGGTGGAAACCCTAGTAATTGGAAGTGTTTTCCCTCTTATACATGTGAACCCCAGGGAATGTGCGAGGGTACACACACACACACACACACACACACACACACACACACACACATGTATACACCCACGCACATACGTATACACCCCTAACATCCAAATCTCTGTTCTCCATCTGTGCCCTGGTGGGGTAACGTGTGTTTCTCTGCTGCCAAATTGCAGACACATTTATTTTTTCGGTTTCTGTGTTTATTAAAAGCTTGGCCTGGCCAGTCAGGAGAGAAGAAAAGGGAATTGTTCGGCAGCCAGGATTCCGAGGCCCCTCTATCTCCCCACTGTACAGAATGGCCTCCTGTGGGCCGTGTTTATATGGTAGGAGCTGGCCTACAGTGGCTTGTTTGTGTTGGGTACTTTGATTCTCCCCAAGGCAAACAGACAAGCCCACTTCTCCTCCTTGACCCTTTTTGACATCCCTTTCAGATTTTGGAGTCAAAGATTCTTCTAACTTAGGGATTTTAGGATATTTATTTAATAGTTTTCATTAAAAAGGATCTTAGGATCAAAGATTTAGCCTTGGTAGGACCCTTACATTCATTGAATCCAACCTGTTTATCTTCACAGATAAGGATGGTGAGACCTACAGTGTTTAAGAGACTTGTCCAAGGTGTGGAAAGTGTAACAAAGGAAGGATTTGAACTCAGGACTTCTGAAATCAAACCCATCATGCTTTCCACCAAAACACACTACTCCTATTTTGGGTTGGTAAGTGAAGGCAGCATGGAAGGCCTTTCAATTTTTAAAGTGAAATACTTGGCAAAGCCCTTTGATAGCAGCTTACCTAAAGCTCCTGACCTGGGCTGTCAAAGTCCAAAGGTAGATTTGGTGGGAGGCCCAAGTGGTGCTATGGATCAGCTAGATGGTGCAGTGGATAGAGAGCCAGGCCTAGAATAAGGAGGACTGGAACTCAAATCTGACCTTGGACATTGACTAGCTATATGACCCTGGGCAAGTCACTTCACTCTGCCTCAGTTTCTTCATCTGTAAAATGAGCTGGAGAAGGAAATGGCAAACAGCTCTAGGACCTTTGCCAAGAAAACCCCAATTGGGGTCACAAAGAGTCAAAAGTGACTGAAATGATTGAACAACCACCACCAAGAGATGTATCAGACCATACTGGATTTGGAGTCAGAACACTCAGATATGAATGTCCTGCCTGTTACTCTCTGTGTGACCTTGGGCAAGTCTCTTAACCCCTCTGTGCCTCATTCACATCTGCAATGATCAGTGAGTTCCCTTCCAGCTTTAAAGCTATAATCATCCTCTGAACTCATGAAATAAGCTAGTCTAGGAGCAGAGTTGGTGAATTTGGGATCTGATCTCACTCAAAGTCATTTGGTATAAAGAACATGCTTTGTGTTTGCTTCCCAGCCAGTGGAAAGAACTTTTGTGTATTTCCTACTCCAGTTTTTCCAAATACTGACTCTGAGGATTCTGTCCACATCCTCACCTTCAATTTCTGGAGCTGGTGGGTGGGTGGATTTCTGCTGCTTCAGAGGTCAGAGAATTTGAGCTCAAGGCAGGTTAGTGATTTGCCCATGGGGATATACAGCCAGTGAGTATCAGAGCCAAGACTGGAACCCAGGTCCAACTAAGTCCTGGTTTGCTACTCTTTCCACTATATGAGTCTGATTCTCAAAGAGAATGTCTGATCCTTTGGAAAGGAAGGTGGAGAGCTGAGCTGTTGTCTCTCTCTCTCTCTCTCTCTCTCTCCCCCTCCCTCTCTGTTTCTCTCTCTGCCTCTGTATGTCTCTCTGTCTCTGTCTCTCTCCCTCCCCCTCTCCCTCCCCCTCTCCCTATTTCCCTCCCCTTAGAGACAGGGAGACCTGACATTCATCCCTGCCTCTGATATCTATGTTGACCTTGACTTCACAGCCTCTCAGGAAACAAAGTTCTTACCTCTTTTCGTGCCCTGGACCCCTTTGGCAGGCAGGTAAAGGCAGGTGAAGTCTATGTACCTCTTTTCAGAATAAAGTTTTTAAATAAACAAAAATACATAAGATTGCAAAGGAAATCAATTATACGGAAAAAAAAGATGCATTTTTTCCTTCATTTGTGAAAATCTATCTGCATACCCCCAGGTGAAGAAACCCTATTCTGAGGCTATAAAGGGTAGCTGATAACAACTTCCACTTGTTTTGTTTTGTTTTTAAAAAGGGGTGTTTCATCAGGGAGTTTCCTATAGGAAAGGGGAAGAAAAAGGAAGGAAACAAGAATTCACTAAATCCCTACTAGGACCAGGCGCTATGCTCAGTGCTTTAAAATATCACCTCATTCCATCCTCACAACAACCATCTGAGATTGGTGCTGTCATTATCACTATTTCACAGCTGAGGAAACTGAGGCAGACAGAGGTTAAGTGATTTTTCCAGGGTCACACAGCTAGTAAGTGTCTGAGTTTGAATTTGAACTCGAGTCTTCCTGATCCCAGCTTTCATAACTTAGGTTGCACTAAGACTTTTGGGACCCTCTGTATTAATGAAATCACAGGTCCAGTTCCATTCTTTCAATCTCAGATATAGTGTTTTTTTTGTGAGTAAAGAGGTAAGCCACCATAAATCTTTTTTCTTCTTTTGAACTATTTATCCTTCTAAATTCTTCCCTTGAGTCCCCAGAGCTTTCCTTGGGTGCCAGTTTGTACAGTGGGAACAGAAATGGCTGGTTTCCTCTTGAGTCTATGAGAAGGAGGGCCGACCCACCAGGGGACTGATGGAGGATGCCCAGTTTCCAAGGGCAGGTTTCCAGCTGTTTGTTTACACACTGGCAGTGCCCCAGCCCTCTCCACCCACCACAGCCATCAAATCACAGCCTTTAGGTCCTGATCTGAAATAATGCCCATGGGCTAAGGAGGGAACTCCAGTTAATCAGCTCCCAGGGTGGCTGGGGCCTCCCTTGCTTCCTAGACATAGCCTCAAGTGCCTGAACCAAACATCACTCTTCAGGCCTTCAAGCTGGGCTCTCCAGGCCTCTTGTAACATTAATCACAGATTTCATAGATGAATTGGGCCATCGAGGTCATCTAGGCCAATTCCTCATCGGGGCCAGGGCTGGATTTCATCAGGAAGACCTGGGTTCAGCCTCTTCATGACTAGGAAAGTCTTATAACGTTTCTAAGTCTCCATTTACTCAGGATAACACCATCTGCCGCACAGAATTTTGAGGAGGATCAAATGAGAAATTTGCTTTGTCAGTTTGAAGATTTACTTTGAAATCTTGAAAGGCTAAGTGAATGTTAGCTATTATTTTTATAATGTGAAGAAAATGAAGCCTCATAGGTTTTTTTTTTTAATTCTAGCTCCAAATCATACAGATAGGCAAGAGAAAAGGTAGAATTTGAACTCAGGAACTTTGGCACCAAATCAATACTTCCCACTACACTATAATGCAATTTAATAGCTAATAGCTAGCATTTATATAACACTTACTATGTTCCAAGCTCTGTGCTCAGTGTTTTAAAATTATTATCTAATTTGATCTACACAACCACGCTGGGAGGTAGGTCTTATAATCCCCATTTTATAGTTGAAGCAAACAGAGATTAAGTGACTCACCCAAGGTCACACAGCTAATAAGTATCTGAGGCTGGATTTGAACTCCAGTCCTCCTGACTTCAGGTCAAGCAGAAAACACATTGTTTTTTTTTTTTTATCAAGATTTGTTTCTTTTTAAAAATTAGATCGAATGATTATAAGATTTTCTCAAAATTCTTTTTTTTTGTGGTTGTGGTTCCAATCTATTTCAGTTGCTTTATGGGATTTGGAGATTTCTATAGAATCAATAAACACTTACTAAGTTCCTACTATGTACTGGAAGCAAACCAAACCGTGATACTAAGAGCAGTAGGACTTTATCATGGGTATCAGGAGGGCACATCATCTCATCTAAGGGAAGACATTTAGCTCGTGGTACACCAGGGGTGATGATGTGAGGAAGACTGAAAGGAAAGAAGTAGGCTAAGGACAAACAGACATCATGGCCACTGGAGAAACAGGGTGCCAAGAGCATCTGGAGAGAGGGCAGAATGCAGCCACAATTTTGATGGTGGGGTGGATGGAGAAGGGGAACTAGGCTGCAGGTAAGATGACTCTGGTGTCACGGTAGGAGTAGGAAAGGGATTGATGGTCATGAAAGAGGCATCCTCTGGACCTGGTGATCTCCTTATACTAGACTTTTCTCCTGTTTGGTGTCATGCACCTGGATCACTCCAGCTGTAGCAGGGATTTTTAGCCTGGGCTTTATAGACCTCTCTCCTCCCCATTCCTCCACAAAGGGATCCATGGATAGATTTCAGAGAGCTTAGGAGCTTGGATGGAGGTGAAAAAAATGATATTATTTTTGTTGTTTTTACCAATCTCATTTAAACTTAGAATTTCCTTCAATTATGAATATAATCAACAAAAATTCTGAGGAGTCCATCAATATTATGAGACTACCAGAGGATTCCATAACATTAAAAAAGAAAGAAAAGGTGAAGAACCCTCATATACCATAATTGGTCCTAGATGGAAGAGAGCAACTTGCTTTACAAGGAGTGGTTGGGGCTCTCTCAGTCTGATCTGATGCATTTCCCATCTCTGATGTCACAGGCAAGTAAGTCCCAAGCTGAAAGTTTCTAGTAAGGACAAATCTGGATATGTATGTATTCAAGAGGAGGGATACCCATAAGGAGGAGGGGACTGTCTACAGTGGAAACAGTCTTTTTCAAGAAGAGTAAAAACCAGAGATCCTTCTGGACTACTACACTTTCCTTTAGTTTTTGATTTATTATCATACCATTCCATCCTTAATTGACATAACTTTTTAATTTTCTGAAGAAAGCTTTTCTCCCACAATTTACAAACACTTGTTATTTCCATCCACCAATGCATCTTTGTTCCAGTGAAATTTCAATGCTTCTGCCCTTGGTGCAGGCCATGAGTCCTTCTTCTTCATATTTAGAATCATATTTCATAAATTATTTGAGGGCATTATAATTTTGTAGCATTCAATTGTGATCATTTTGTGGTTGCTCTTTCCATTTACATTGTAATCATTTTTTTTCTTTGATTCTTCTTACCCTACTTTGCATCAGTTCATATGTCTTTTGTATGTGCTTTTCTTTCCTCATCCCATTTACTTTTTCTTTAAGCTCAGTAGTATTCCATTACATTCATGTTCCACAACTCTATTAGCTAGTTGCCAATCAATGGACATCTGCTTTGTTTATAGTTCTTGGGTACTAAAAAAAAAATGCTACTGTAAACATTTCGATATACCAAAAAAGGTGACTTTATTTTTTGATCATTGCCCTCCTTGGGGTAGATATATATCTAGCAATGGAAATACTCAGTCAAAAACTATGTACATTGCAATAGCTTTCTTCGCATATTTACCAATGCTTTCCATAATTGTTGGACCCATTAACAGCTCCAACAGCAGTTCATTAAAGTGCCCATCTTTCCACAGCCCCTCCAACACTGACCATTCCCATCTTTTGTCATCATTACCAATTTGCTGAATGTGAAGTGAAGCCTCAGAATTTTGTGATTTGCATTTCTATTCAATTCCACACACTACTATGAATAATTTGATGCTCTCCAATCTTTTTTCTTGGAGAATATATTCATGAGGCTCCAAAAATCAATTTTGCTGCCTTCCTTATTGTGAAGATAGGGCAGGACTATGCCTATCACTTCTTTGGTATCTCTAAAAACTCCTGGAGCAGAAATGGCAGATGGTAGGGACTTACATTACTTTCCTTCTCAGAAGGTGAAAGCAGTCCATTTTATTTTGGAGATTTTCCTAGAGAATTCTAAGTGTGGCCATGAGCAAAAGAAAAAAAATTTGACATTTTGGGGTCTGGCTCAAGGACCATTCATGTGAATTAAGTCTTTGGTGTTGTGTCTCTCACAGAATCTTGTATGATTTTTTTAATTGTGAAAAAAATATTTATTGTGTATGGAATAGGCTAGCTGGGACATGGCTTAGATGATTCCAATATTTTTGGTAACACCCAATGCATCATAGTATGGGGCATTATCACTATCTCTTTGGTGTATAGTGAGCTTTTCTCCACCAGACTAAATCAGTGAACTGACCTTGGCCTTTTCCACATCAAACAAATTCTTTATAGTCTGTTTGACCTGGTGCTTATTTGCTTTGCCATTCACAATTAAGAACAGATGCCTACTGTCCTCTGTCTTCTTCATAGCTGACTTAATGGTCAGGGGAAACTTGCTGATGGAATCATGACCAAATTTGTTCCTTCTTGGGGTACTTTTCTGAGGACTCCTGGGCTGTTTGTGAATCTGAAGTGTCTTGCATCACCAGAGAATTGTTTATACTTTAATTTAGAAGAGGACCAGTGACATCATGGGGTGATGTCTTGATTTGTCTGTGAATCGAATTTAAGTGAAGGAAAGATTCACAAAAATCATCAGCCTCACTCTCTCTTCTTGAGTCATCAAAGTCCAGTGATAGGACAAAAGTCAAGATGACCAGTGACCGGAGATGTTCCAGGATGAAGTGGCATCTTAAATGATTAGCCAAGTTCTAAGACCTCCACAGCACCTGCTTCAGCCACCTTCATAGTTGTTGAAATAAATTGTTCTCATCCACCCATTCCACCAAGGGAAGTGTTCACATACTTCAGGTAGACATTCTCCTCACTCATCAGTGGGTGAGAGGCCTATGAGTTACCCTTACCCTGGGTTAGCCTGTCTGCTCAAAGACTTTATCTTGGTGTGGCCACTGTGTAAGTTCCTTGAAAGCATAATTGGTGAGAGTTGGGTATAGGTGGACACCAAAGATGGATGAGCAGTCTTGAAAAAGGCTTGGTAATCCCTTCATTCCAGAGGTGTTAGTCCTCCCTGAACACCCATACACCTCCACCAGAGAGTAGGGAGCAGTAGAAACTCCTATTCGTGAGTGTGGCAACCAGGGCTGTTCTTTATACACAATATCCCATCTCCTACCCTTGCAACTTCGTTCAGGCTGACCCGGCTGCCTGCAAGGCACGCCCTCCTCATAGAAACCATACTTTCCTTCAAAGCTCAGCTCCAATGCCCTCTTTTACATGAGCCATTCCTTCAATTACTAAAGCCTCTCCTCCCCTCCCTCCCCGACCAAAAATGTTACCTTGCTTTTTTCTTGTATAGAGGCATCATAGTGGAGTGAATAGTCAGGAAGACTTGAGTACAAGTTCTATCTCTGATGCATATTGGCTGTATGATCCTGGTAAGTCACCTGACTTCTAAATTACCTAAAGTATCACTTGTAGAACTGATTCTGATCTGAATTGGTAGAGAGAATTTCATCATGGAATATTCACAGACAGTGGAATGGCAGATCTGGTTAAAAATGCATCTGTATATGTATACATGTATGTCTGTGTCTGTGTCTATGTACACACATGCATGTCTCCCTCAATAGGATGTAAAGTCCTTGAGGGTAAAGGTACTTTCATTTCTGTGTGTGTCTCTAGCACATAGCACAGGACTTGGAACACAGTAAGTATCTTAGGTAGTACAGTGGATAGAGTGCTGGAAAGACCTAAGTTAAAATCGAGCCTTACACAATTTTTAGCTTTGTGACCCTGGGAAAGTTGTTTAACCTGTTTGCCCCAGTTTCCTGAACTGTAAAACAGAGCTAATAAAAATCTACCTCCCAAAATTGTTGTGAGATACATGAGACATTTGTAAAGCTCTTAGCACAGGACCTGAGACGTAGTAGGTGTTACATAAATATTTATTTTCTTCCCTCCCCACCTTGTTTTAGGACCTTTGTCTTGGAGGGGTGATGGAGTGTATAGGGAGGGAATAACTTCTTTCTTTGTTTTTAGCTCTATCTTGGGAAGAAAGCATGTGTATAAGCTTAACGTATGTTTTGGGGACACCATGATGGAGGAGATCCTTTAAGATCATATTTTGCTTTACTAAATCGTATGCTTTTTTTATAGTCAACAAATAATAAGCACAATGGTATCTTGGATTTTCTTGTGTCTTTCCATCAGTTGCTTGACTGTAAGATGAATTATGCTGTAGAATATCATCTACAAAGCTCTTGCTTCCTTCTCATATTTTTAGCAAGGATGCTCTTCATATATGTGCAAATTATTTTCATAAAGATGTTATAGAGATGAAAAAGGAGGCATATGGGTTGGTAGCTGCTAACATTTTCTTGATTGTCTTTTTTCAGTAGTTTTAGCATCTGTGATTCCACCCCTCCCCCCATCATTTATTATCTTTTCATCTTTCAAGTATCTTGAGATCAATTGCTCAGCCTTGAAATCCCATTACCTCTATAGAGTACAGAACTCATTCCCATCTCCCTAGCTTGGTCTACCTACTCTTCCCATGTGGTCTCTTGTGGCCTTGCTATTTTCTCACGTAGCATCACATTATGAGCCATGACTTAGAATCCCAAGGGAGTGTGTGTGCTGTCACTGACAGAAAAAGGAGACTTTTGCAGAAATCTAGCCAGATCTTTCTCATTTTTTGGTCTCTCTTTGTCCTCTTTCTATTGTTATTCTTGTATGTTCTTGGAATGATCTGGCTCAACTGGGTCTCGCGCCAAGCAGCCTATGAGTCTCCACCCATTCCTTCTGTTTAATGAGGTTTAATGATGCTCCCAATTCTCCGTCATTCTTCTCCATAATATTTTGCAAATGAGTTCATATTTTAAATAACTGTTGCCCTTGGCTGCTGTTAAAAATATCTAAATAAAATAACTACTTTTTTCTGTCCAAAAATTTCTTACAAGTCATTATATTTTCCCTAAAAACCTTAGAAACTACAAAGAAAGGTCTCTAAAGTTTTGAAGTCTAGGGGGGGCCCTGAGGGTCTTAACCTGCCACTGCTGGACATCCTATTTGAACTTTCCAGGCCCTAAGAAATACACATTAGGGGCTGAATATGGCATGGAGCTATCCTTGCCAACACAATTCAATGGATAATTGCTCCACTCAGTGCTTAGCTTTTGAAGCATGGGTCTGTCTGTCACCTGTCTGTGATCAGCGGTGACTTATGGAAGCTGCTCTCATTTCATGTTTCTTAGAACCATTTCTAAGACAACAGGTGATATTTGGAACATGAGGACACACAGCCTTTCCTTCCAGTTCTCGAGTTCAGCACCACTGTCCTGAGAGAGAAATTCATGAGGTGTGTGATCCAGTTCTGTTTTGTGAGTGCCAGCATGCCAGGAGCAGTCAAAAGACCAGACGTCAGTGGGAGCTAACTTGGGGTCCTGTGGGATCACATTTGCCAAGGGAAGATAAAATAGCCTTTTGAACATTGAACTTATCACTTCCACTGTCCTCAAATTGAAATTGCAAAGCCCTAAAGCTGAAGGGGAAAGGACAATGGGGGATAGAAAGGGAGAGATATGCTAAAGGAATTATCTACTTTGAACTAGAGAGTGAATTAGCTGAAAGTGCATGAGGTGGAAAGGGACCATTTCTGACTTTTGGCTGCTTGGCACCCCCACACTTAAACCGAATCCATGGCCATATATCAATCAATCAATTACCAAGTATTGATTGTACATATTTTACAGTTGAGGAAGCTGAAACAGACAGAACTTGTCCAAGATGGCATAGTTGTTAAATGTCTGAGGCTGGATTTGAACTCAAATCTTCCTGACAGGCCTCTCAATTCATCCTAAATTCCTATTAGCTTTCTTGGCTGCCATGTCACAATGTCAACTCATAGTGACATTTCAGTCCACTAATAACACCAGATTATTTTCAGATGAATTGCGATCTAGTGTCATAGCAGATAGGGTGCTAGACTTGAAATTAGATAGATCTGAGTTTGAATCCCACCTCTGGTAGTTGTTGGCAGTGTGACCATGGCTAAGTTATGTAACTCTTCCCTCTTTGAGCCTTCAGATTCCTCATCAAAATTAGGGTAACAATATTTACATATAATTCATTTAACTATCTCAACTCCTATTCATATTGGCAAGTCAGGGTCCATAAAGTGTGTGCTATTAATTCCCTCAAGATTTTAGGGGTAGTGCTGAATATTTTGGGGATATTCCTTCTAAAGCTCTAGCTTATGAGCCCGTGTGCTTCCTCCCATTTTTTTCAGTTAACAAATTAGTCATGTGGATGATTTTCTTTTAGAAAGGGGTATTTACTAAGCTGGTACAGCAAGAACATTTGATATAAAACATCCCTCTACTCCCCCCAAAAAAGCCTGTGACACCCCTTCCCACGGGGACATACAGAATCAAGGGGAAAGTTGGCTCAAGCTTAGAAAGCACATGTGGCAAAGGAGGTGATGTGAATCCGCAGTTTCTGGACGCTACAAGTACTTTTTTCTGGAGAGCTCCTGTTCCCTTTACATATGGAATTGTCTTTTCTCAGGGCTTCTTGTAGAAGGCTGAATCTTGACTTCTCAACTGATTTCAACTATTGTTGCCTCAGAAAATGCTCCTAGGATATCAATAAAAAAAGAGTCCAAATTGTCTTGTCCTCCGAAGTTCATGAGACACATTTGTAGCCAAGGGCAAGGAAAGAAATCATAATCAAGACCCAAACTCAGGTGTTACCCTACATCCCTCCCCTTGCTCCCTCCCCCAAATGATTTCTTCTCAGTGGTCTGACTGGAAGGCTTTCTCCTGCTCAAAATCTTTGGTTGGAAACTGGCTCATTATTGTGTAAATGACTTCCAGGGGGTGACCAAGCTTATTCAACCAATCCAAACGTATTTCTCTTGCAATTTTAATTCAGTTCATCCAATGGCTTTTAAAGGCATATTGTACTTTGCCTAAAGTCTTTAATTCATTAAATTGTAATCGCACCTGAATAAGGAATCAAATAATACCCATACCTATTCTGTAATTTGCTATGAGGCCCCAACAAGATTATGATAGGAAATTTTTTAAAAAGCACTATCTAAATGGCAGTTATTGTTGCTATTTTGTTTGAGAAGTGGGTTAAAAAAAACCCTACATGTAAGACTATAATTTTCTTAAAGCACCAAAGTAGAGTAGTGGATAAAGTACCAGGAACAAGTCAGGACGACTTGAGTTCAAATTTGGCTTTAGACACTTGTTAGCTTTTTAAGGTTCTGGTCATTTCTTTACTTCTGTCTCCCTCAGTTTCCTCAGCTATAAAATGGGGATAATAGCAGCCCTCCCTCCCAGGATTGTTGGGCGGATCAAGCGAGGAATTATTTATTTATTTTCTTTTTAAAATATTTATTTATTTATTTTTAATGTTAGTTAAATTTTTTTGAGATCCAAATTGTCTCTTCCTTCTGCCCCTCCCTCACCCATGCAGAAGGCAAGTCACTAGTATCAATGATACATGTGATATCATGCAAAACATATTTCTATATTAGTTATGTTACAAAAAGAAAAGCAGAAAAAACTAAAAAGTGAAAAAAATTGTGCTTCCATCTGCACTAGAACTCTGTACTCTCATTGGAGGTCAATAGCATTTTTCATAATGAATCCTTCAGAATCGTCTTGGATCATTCTGTTGATCAGAGAAGCAAAATCTTCCATAGCTGATCTTTGTTACAATGTTGTTGTTACTGTGTACAATGTTTTCCTGGTTCTGCTCGCTTCACTTTGTATCAATTCATATAGGACTTCCAGGTTTTTTTTGAAAACATTCTGCTCATCATTTCTGTAGCACAATGGTATTCCATCACAACTATGTAACACAATGAATTTAGCCATTTTCCAAATGATAGGCATCCCATCAATTTCCGTTTTGTTTTTTTGACACCATAAAGAATTGTTATAAATAGGTTTCTACATAGAGGTAGTTTTCCTTTTTCTTTGATCCAAATGGGGTATTATTTGTAAAGTGCTTAGCACAGTATCTGACACATAGTAGATACTATTAAACAACTGTTTCCTTCCTTTATTATATTCAATTCAACAAGGTTTTATTCAATGTGTCCCAGTAATGTAAATACAAAGACAGAAAAGGAAACCAGTTCCTGTCCTCAATGTGCTTATTTATATTTACTCTACTTGGCTTATTTTTCAAACCTGTTGGGATATTTTTTTGAGTCTGACTCTGTCTTCTAGAGTTTTAGCTAGATCTTGTAGCTTTCTGTCATTCACAAATTTTATATTTGCCATTTGGGGCCACTGGGGCATTGGGGATGCAGTGGATAGAGTGCTGGACCTGGAGTCAGAAAAAGTTGAATTCAAATCTGACCTTAGACACTTACTAGCTGTGTGACCCTGAGCTTGTCACTTAACTTCTGTCTGCCTTAGTTTTCTTAACTGTAAAATGGGGGTAAAAATAGCACTGACCTCTCAGGGTTTTTGTGGGGATCATATAATATTTGTGAAGCACTTAGGATAGTACCCGGCATATAATAGGTGTTATATAAATGTTAATAATAATATTATTATTATGCTTTAAGTCATTGATAAAATACATTGATAAAAAGCACAAGGTCAAGGACAGTGAATCACTGGAACTCTCCCTAGCGACCTCCTCCATCCCCACTCCCCAAGTTGATGTTGACACATTAATGTCTACTCTTTGGATCTTTTCATTCAGCCAGTTCTAAATCTATTTCACTGAACTGTCATCTTAATTTACAACTATTTATCTTATGAGCAAGGACAACATTTGGGACTTTGCCAATTGCTTTGTCAGCTTTGAAGTATTAGGACCTATTGAGAAATGTGACTTGGAGACCTGGTCTGGTCTAATTTATCTAGAATAGTTATGGGCAACCTCAGAGAGGCAAAGAGGCTGGAGCCCTCACCAGTTACTGACAATAGCCGCTGCTTTCCACCCCAACAGATCATTTTCACTGTTTTCTCTTTGTGGAAACAGGGTAGGATTATGCCTTCAGCTTCTTTGAAATTTCCTATAGCATCAAGAATGGACCTGGGCATATAGCAAGTAGGCACTTAAATTGTTTACCATCACTGATCCTCAGTTTCTTCACCTGTAAAATGAATCAAAAGAATTAGAACCTAATTCACAGGTTGTTGGGATGATGAGATGTATGTGAAGTGTTTTTGCAAACTTTAAAGTATAATTATACATTTATGAAGACCCAAAAAGGAAGACTTGCCACCAAAATCCCCTACCCTCTTAAATCATTTGACACCAGCAATGGACTGGAAATGACAGAAAAAAGAGGCATCACCATCCACTTTGCTGCTGCGTCCTAAGGACCACGAGACCTTCCCACCTGATGCAGATGACACCTTCCATAGCAGTTGTCTTCTCTACAAGAAGGAGCCTTGAGAGTAGGGAATGTCCTACTTTTCTCTTTGTATGCCCAGCTCTTAGCACAGTACTTGGCACATAGGAAGCACTTATTCAACTACAATTATTGCTAGTTATTATTTATTACTATCACTATTGTCTTTCTCATCTTTTTTGATGGAAGTGAGATAGAAATGGATCAGAAGACTGTTTGATATCCTGAAATTATCCTTTTATATTTAATATTCTGTGGAGTTTTTACAAGTGGATAAAATGACCAGTTTTCATAATTAAACAGAATTATCATTATTTCCAATTCAATTAATTTTTTTCAATGAACAAAATATTTATTTTTTCCTTCCCACCTCTTATCCATTGAAAAAGAAAGAAAAATCAAATCCTTGTAACGAATATGCTTAAGACTATAATTATTAACAAATGCTTATTGAATGAAATCAGACCCTCCACCATTGGAAAATGACATGTGATGTTAATTTCATTTAACACAGCTGTGCAGGCATAGACTGCTGAGTGTCCTCTCAGAGGAGTCTTGAATACACTGACAATATCTGCAGACTAGCATCAGCCAGCCTCCTAGGATTTCTACACTGTTGCTGCTCTGTTTTCTAGGAGTCTTGCCCCCTACTTGGTCCCATTTTTTATGCTCAGTGCTGTAACTCATTTGATAACCAAATAGTTTTCATCACCTTGCTGAAAGTGTTATGGAAAGACTCTGAGGCAAGCATTCAGATAATGCTGTTGGGTTTTGGATTCTTTTTGAAATGCACTGGCTAGTTAGCAATTGAGTTTATCTGAAAGATAACTGAGAGATGTCAAACAGGTAATTGGTTAAACACTGTGAGAAATAGCATGGCAGAATGAATAAATTTGGAGTCAGCAAAATCTGGGTTGAAGTATATACTGACTGTGTGACCCTGGACAAGTCACCTAATATCTCAGCAGGTTAGGGAACTTTCCAATATTCTAAGTGGCAGAGGGATTTTCTTTGCGTGGAAGTTCCAATAAAAAATGTGTGGCATAGTACAAAGAGTATGGAGTAGAAAATTATCCAAATCTCTCACTGGGAAGAGACTTTAGAAACTATCTTTTTGTTGTTGAGTCAATTTCCATTTCCAGTTTGTTTTACAGATGAGGAAACTGAGACAAAAAGGATTATGTGACTTGCCCAAAATCACACAGCTAGTAAATATCTGAGGTCGGATTTGAACTCAGGTCTTCTTTCTCTGGGCTTGGAGTTCTATCCAAGTGTCACCTAGCTGCCCTTCAAAGACCATCTAGTTGTGACTATCCCTGAACAAGAATCCCCTCTGTAGCATCTCTTCTAAGTGGTCATTCAACTTTTACTTAAAGACTCCCGCAGTGATGAGTCAGTCCTCTCTCTTTGTGCCATCTTCATTTACTAGGTAATATTTCTTTGTATTAAGCTAAAAAACCTCCTTCTCTACCACTCCTGCGCGTTGTTTTCAGTTCTGCCTTATGGGCCTTTTGTACATTCTATGCCTTTCATAGAAGCTAATACAGAATAGGGACTTAGTAGATTGAATTTCCTCACAAATGGTTTAATGTTTCATGATGGATTTAAGGCACATATCCCTAGTTCCCAGTTAAGAGGCCTGGGCTCCAAGCCCCACTCTGACACTCATTACCCATGTGGCCATAGGGAAGTTGCTTCGTCTCTCTGAGCTTAGTCTCCTACCATCTGTAAAATGGGGAGAATAGTAACGCTCAGGTCATCTATTCTCCAGTGATGCTCTAAGTAAAGCCCTTCATAAAGTGTAAAATGGGCTAGAAAGGTGAGCTATTATTAGCCTCTGCTTAATTAGCTATCAAAGGGGTAGCAGAGCTGTTGCCAAAAAAAGGCTTTGGTGAGAACATTATTTTCCATTTTGATTTAAGAAGATAGGACTTCAGATCTGCTGTTGTGCACGCTGTTTGCACAAGCAATGAACACCCATTACCCAAATGGCAGGGACTGACAACCTCAGGTGTGGGAGAAAAGAGAATTTTATCAGGTGCGTGGTACAGAAAAAAGGTGAAGGAGATGCGCAGACACAGTCTGTAGTCTGGGTCCTGGCTATAGCTGTAGCCACACAAGTGGGTGCAAGTGTAGACAAGTAACGGATCAAAGGCTGTATTGCATGGACTGAGTAGGTTGGTAAGTTCAAGTCATAACTGGCATTGGAGGAGCTCATTGTTACTTATGTGGGTGTCTGAGAACTGAGGATTCCTCCTCGAGATCTCACTCTCCCTCACCTCAGGGGGTAACAGGGAGCTAGAGATAGAGAAGGAGGGCCTGACAGAAGCACCACCATTCCTAGTGCTTCCCCTGCCTGGCTCCTTGCACTTGTCCCTGCCTGACTTACACCTCCACACCTCTGACTCCTCTCCTCCCAATCCTCCATCACAATATCCCCTCCCCTAGGGCACCAATAACATCGCCCTCAGTACAGGACTGAGTCGGGTTCACATACAGTTACCAGGCACCATTTCCCCCTGCCTTGTAAGTGTAATCTAAATAATAACATGTATGAATACAAAATGGGTATATAGGGAGACTGAAGTAGTTCAGTCATTCAACAAGCGCTTATTTGGAGTCTACTATGGGCCAGACACTGTGCTAAGAGGTGGACATACAGAGACAGAAAGGAAATAAAAGCTTCAAGCTTGATTATGTTCAGAGAGGAGGCTGGATCTGGGGAGATTGAGTGGCTATAAAAATGGAAGAAAGAAACTGAGGCTGGACTGAAAAAGAAGACAAGCTTGAAACTGGAAGGATATAGATGGGGGGGCAGGGTCAAGGGGAGTGCACAGATGCCTTGTTAGAAGGTTGTAGAAGGGGGTCAGAAAATTATTCCTAGAGTAGTGACTTGTGTTCATGGGAGGCAGTTAAGTGGCATCACAAACAGAGCTCTAGACTGAAATCAGAAAGACCTCAGTTCAATTTTGGCCTCAGACACACTAGCTGTGTGACCTTGGGCAAGTAACTTGACTCATCTTAATCAGCCTCAGTTTTCTAACCTGTAAAATGGGAATAATACCACAGCACTTACCTCCCAGCCTTATTATGAGGATAAAATGTGGTAAAAACATCTAAAGCTCTATACAATTGATAGCTACTATTATTACTAATGGAGACTTTCTTCTAAGTCAAGCCTTTCTAGGAGCAGCTTAGGAATTGTGGGCAGCACTGCTTATGGCAGCCTGCCTTGGTCTGAAATAGACTTGCTAGGCATGATCAAAGCAGTGACTTCTTCGTTCTTTTAGTCTAACAATTTTGCTCATATCCTCCTCCAGCAGTACTCCTTCATCAGATTTTGCTGTGGCTCAGACTCACAGGGAGCCGCCTTAAACATTAGAGCCCAGACTGGTACCCAGGTCTCAAGGCTGCATTTTCTCCATCAGCTGACTATCTCTATAGACGGCTTTTCCTTTTAGGTAGTGCACCCATCTACCTCCACCTGTCTACTTTACTTCTTACACTCTTAAAAGAAGAGGGAATAAATCTCATCATTAGGCATCTCACTACTCTTCTCCTCCTCTACCCTCAGGCAGGAGACTGACCAAGGGGGAAAGTCCAGGACAGTGATGTAGAGGAGGGCAGGTTGCCTTAGTCTTCCTGGAAGTACATCAGTTATTACCGTAATTATTCTTATCAACAGAGGCAGCCACAGTGGCATCTCCAGTAACATTCTAAATGGCTGGACCAGACTAGGAAGCCGCCGTGCTAAATAAGTGATGAAAGGAGCTCCACTCTGACCGCAGCAGGGCTGTCTGGGGGAGCCGCATTTTGGGTTTGTTGGTTAAAAACCTTCCCATGCATAGATGAAGGGAAGTAAGAATGCTGATTCCTCACTTCTTGATAATCTAATTTGGGACCTTTTAAGAATATTAAATCATCTTTCCCTAAACCACCAGAGGGGAGGCTGATTAAATAAAAAATATTCCTTCAGAGTTATTTTCTTAAGGAGTAAAAGCAAACCCTCAGGATTCACTTTTGGAAATCTGCCCTGCTCTCGGCTTTCCTTCATCCACCTACCTATACCTAGCTGCCTTTATATTCCTCCCTCCCTCTGTCCCTTTACCTTCCACCCTCTCTCCCCTTTCCTTCATCACCTTCCAGCCCAGCTACACTACTTACTCATTCTATTGGAGCAGATAGGAGGTACAGTGGACAGAGCATCAGTGCAGAAGTCAGGAGGACCTGAGTTCAAATCTTACCTCAGACACTTGACACTCACTAGCTGTGTGACCTTGGACAAGTCACTTAACCCCAATTGCCTCATCCTGGGTAATCTCCAGGAATCCTGATGAATATCTGGTCACTGGACTCAGATGGCTCTGGAGGAGAAGTGAGACTGGTGACCTGCAGAGCCCTCCCTCACTCAAAAAACAAAGTCAAGTGCAAGTCATGTCATTATTTCTCTGATGGCATGGTCTTCTTCAGCAAGGAAGGATGAACACACACTCTCATTCTACCTGCCTTGTACTTTCCTTTACCTATCCATGTACCTATTCTAAGATGCTTGGTTCTAGACCTCCACCTCAGTTTTCAGTTATCACCAGCTATGCTGCCTCCACTCCAACTTAGGCCACTGTCTCTATTGCTTTCACACCAGGGACATGGACCATGTCCCTGAACCCCTGTGGGTTTGGGTGGGCTAGCTTTGACCTAATCTTGTTCTGTTTGTCTCTGGACATATCACCACACACTACCCCTCCTCCCTTTTCCAATTTCCCTTTTTATACTGTCTTCTCACGTTAGAATGTAAGTTCCTTGAAGGCAGGGATTGTCCTGTTTGCTTTTATTTGTATACCCAGGTCTCTTCCCAATGTTTGATGAATAGTAAGAACTTAAAGTTCTCCCTCTCTCATTCTCTCTCTCATCTCTTTCTCTGTCCTTCACTCTCTTTCTCTTTTCTCTCTTTGGTCTCAAATCTACCTATCTCTGTTACAACCAACACTCCTAAATGATCAACTGGCTGTAGAGACAATGGAGTCTAGTGGAAAGGACATTATCTCTGGTGTCAGAGGATTTGTGTGTGTGTGTGTGACCTTGGGCAAGTCGTTTAACTTCTCTGGGTCTCAATTTCCTTACAAATGGGTTGGATCCTAAAGTCTTTCCCACTCAAAAACTGTGGTCCCATGACTGTTCTGCTCTTTGGTTTCTTTTTTTTTTTTTTACAGTTACAAATAACCATGACCTGGACAAAATCAAATTTTTGTTTTTTCCATAGCTCCTAGTATGCTGTTAATATGCAAGAGAGATCTCAAAGGATCATAGATGTAGAGTTACAAGGGATGTTGGAGGCCATCGAATCCCATTTTGCAGAGGAGGAAACTGAGACTCAAAGAAGTTGAGTGACTTGCTCAGTGTCATTGGCAGTATGTGAACTAGAGTCTGACTTCAGGTCTAGCAATCTACCCACCACACCACATGACCTCTCCTGATTATTATTTGTATTGGGCATTGATTTTATTTCTTTGAAACTAAGAGGTAGTAGGCAAGGCAAAAATAAATGACTGCATTTAAAACCCAAAGCTTTAGTCTGATCTCTGCTGGTGGCAGATCCTTCCTAGCAGGATCCCAGAAAAGACAACGCATGGGCCAGATTCTGCCATCAGGGCCCCTTACTGGATTTTGCCTCTGAAATATGATTATTCCTGGTCACTCAACCGGGAAATGGAACATCTGAAGAGATCTGTTGGGAGGCTCTAAGGGTGAATTTCACCCATAGGATTTTGGCCTGTTTATCTACTTGCCCCATTGGAGACCATAAAGAAAAAATATGGTCTAGATTTAAGGTCAGCAGGCACTGGACTGTCATGGCTGGTATTTTCAGAATTCAGAAAGGGAAGATATTTTCCAGTGTAAAGAACACTGGAATTTCTTTGCCAATAGTTCTGCCGTTGCCTGGGATGAGGCAGTTGAGATTTGGCATCATTCCCTCCCTGGATTTGAAGGATTGCAAATGTCTTCATAAAGATGGCCTATATACCTGGCTGATTTCCAAGCTCTTTTCAGGACTGAGATAGTGGGATTATGCCAAGGGATGTCATTGGCAAAATGCTATGCCAAGAACTAAAACAGCATTTTTTCTAATTACCAATCTTCTTTTTCCTCTCTTGCTTTCTTTTTACATAAAAAAGTTTTGCTGATGCCCTTTGTTTCTTATTCCACAGTGATTTCCGCACATACCTACTCTCCCTAATGAATTATTCCTTGTAATAAAAGATAACAGTTAAGCCAAGTCAAGCAGCAAAACCCCAACCTTCATCTCATGCAACATTCTTCATCCATAGGCCTCTACCTCTCCCTTGAGATGGAGAAAAATCTGTTTCTTTATCTCTTGTCTGGGACTAAGATTACTTACTAATCTTTTTCTTTTTACTTTTTTAAAAAAATATTTTTTTCTGATCTCTTTTGTTTGTACATCATTTACATTTCCCCATATATCTCTCCATTCTCCCTAAGAACAATCCCTTATGACAAAGACTAAAATGGGCTCATAGATTTACAGCCAGAAGATCTAATCCAACCCTATCATTTCATAGATGAGCAGATGAAGATTTAGTTTTCAGCAAAATTGACATATTAAATACATCTGACATTATATTAAGTATTCTGCACCCATAACTTCCCACCTTTGGAAAGCAGGGAAGTACTTTGTCATATCTCTTCTTTGGGGCCAAGCTTGATTATTTATTTTTGTATCATTTGCCTTTGAGTATTTTGTTATTGTTTCTTCTGTTTATATTATTGTAACCATTTGGAATGTGGCTTTCCTGTTTCTTCTTCTTCCATTTTATATCTTCCCATGATTCTATATAGTACTTACGTTTGTTATTTTTTACAGCTCAGAAATATTCCATCATA
This sequence comes from Potorous gilbertii, assembly GCA_028658325.1. Taxonomy (NCBI): domain Eukaryota; kingdom Metazoa; phylum Chordata; class Mammalia; order Diprotodontia; family Potoroidae; genus Potorous; species Potorous gilbertii. Next base: position 497,568,942 of record CM053769.1, read on the forward strand.
TCCAGGATTATACTTGGTAAATATTTAACAACTGGATCTCTGACAAAAATTGCATGTACAACACACTTTTAAGTTTAATTTGCACTATTAACATTTTCTCCATCACTTTCTCAAGTTTAGAGAATCCACAAAACAGTGGTTTGTAGAGTGTACTGATTTCTGAAGAATAAATGATCACATTGAAAATTTAACAGTTGGCTAGTTAGATCTGGCTTCAGCATACCCCAGATAGATGTTTCATAACTTGTTTAGTGATTCCCCAACTGAAGGATATCTACTTTGTGTCCAGCCCTTTGGCACTATGATAAATGATGTTATAAGTATTTTGGTGTTGATAAGACCTTTCTTTTTACCATTGGCTTCCTTGGGGTAGGTATATTCCTAGCAATGGAATCTCTGAGTCAAAGGGTATACACACTGTAATCACTTTCTTCCCATAAATACACTATGATTTTCACATGATGAGATTAATTTATAGCTCTACCAGAAATGTATTAGTGTGCCCATCTTATCACAACCTCTCCAACCCTGACTATTCCTATCTTTTGTCATCTTTGCTAATTTGCTGAGTATGAAGTAAAGCCTTTGAAATGTTTTGATTTAATTTTTCTTATCACTAGTAATTTGAAGCTTCTCAATTTTTCTTGAAAAAAAGTATTTATGATACAAAGAATTAATGAAGCTTCTGATTAGTCTAGAAGTCCTTCATTTCTTCATCCCCAGCTATATTTTTTCAACATGACGTCTATTGTCCTCTCCTATAGTCACCTTCATATATAATAAATGCAGAGGGATGTTGACTTCATTTGGAGGAGCTTTTCTTAATTTCTGCATCCTGAGCAAGTTGTTGGTTTATAAGCTACAATTACTTTCCTGTGGAAAGAGACCAGACAAAGGATGAGATCTTTGCCCATGATGTATTAGGATAAGATGGTAAAGGAGAAGACAATGCTGCTTAATTTTTGTATTTGTTTCTGTTATCTCTGCTAAGATAAGCATTGTGGAATAGTGGATAGAGAGATGATCTATCAGACTTTTGGATCACCTTGTATTTTAACTGACAGGAAATGACTGGTTACAAGGTGTAGAGTTATTTTTGAATCAAGTATCTGTGTACTATCAGGCAACTAACTTGTTAGAGTAAAGATCCAAATCAACATGAAATTAGAAGAAAAATCAAAATAAGGAGATGTAATGTGTAACTGAATGAAGTTCAACCTCATTTCTTCCAACAAGTTGTTAAAAGAAAAAAGGGGGAAATAGATAAAAGAACAGGCATCCACACAATTTCCACAAGAAGGTCAATTGATGTAAAGCCATACTCATTACAAAGAGATCAATAGAACTTCGAAACTATCACAGCCAGAAATTACTTGATTTTTTTTTTTGTTATATAAGCTGAGATATAGGACTATACCAAGTTAGCATATAAACACACTTGTAAAATCTTATGTAGAAGATGGGTGGAAGATTATGAACAGTATCATCTTACAATGCAACAGGAATTAGTAGAGGGAAAAAACAAGTTTGCAGAAGGCTTAAGGGAGACCAGATTAAGCAAGATTATCTCAGGGGAAATTAAAAGATGAAACTGAAAGGTAGACAATGAACAGAGAAAAATTGAAAAGATCTAGAAAGATTCTCATCTCTACTTCTCTCACTTATGTCCTGGCTTACTATTATATCACTCAACTGAAGATACTGTCTTGAGAGTGGCCAATGACGTTTGAGATATTCACACACAGTCCAAGGGAAAAAAGATGATAATCCAGCCAAGAACTAAAAAAAAAATATCCAGGAAGAGAGAGTGGTCAACAGTCTCAAATGATACAAAGAAGTGAAGGAGGATGAGAAATTAGACTAAGACATATCCTTGGTAACTCTCACGATAGCATTTTTAGTGAGTGATGAAAAAGGAAGCCAGGTCATAAGCCATTAGGAAATAAGTGAAAGGAGAAGTGAAGGTAATGCTTACTAAACATTTCCAAATGGATGTCCAGCAGACATAATAAAACCATTAAGTCCAACATAGATTCATTGTCCTTACCCCTTTTCCAAACTTTCCTGTTTCTGCTGAGACCCCAACCACCTTCCCAGTCATTTAGGCCCTCAACCTCAAAGTCATGTCAATCGCCAGGCCTTTTCCAATACTTTTTCCAAAACATCTCTTACATCCATCCTCTTCTCTGTACTTATATGATCATCTCTCTAGTTCAGGCCTTCACCACCTCTGGCCTGAGCAATTGCAATAGCCTTCCATTCAGTCTATTCCTCTCCCTCTCCACACAGAAGCCAAAGTGATAACCCTAAGGTGCACATCTGACCAAGTCATTCCCCTGCTCAAAGCTTCCCTACAGTTTTTAAGATAAAATGCAGTTTGTCATTGAAAACCCTACAGAATCAAGCTCTAATCTACCTTTTAAGGCTTCTTTCTTGCACTCTTTGGTCCAGCCAAATTAGCCTCCTTATTACTTGTATACAACATTCCATCTCTTATTTCATGCCTATGCAAAGGCTTATGTCCATAAATGAAATGTGCTCCTTCTTCAAATTCCCCTATTAGAATCCCTAACTTCCTTCAGTGATCAAGACAAGGGCCACCTCCAACGTGAAGTCTTACTCACTCTCCCTGGAAATACTTTGTACTTAATTTGTATGCATGTATGTATGTATATATGTACACACACATACACACACATATATGTATATATGTTATATCTCTTTATGTGTGTCCATGTTGATTTCCCTAAAAGAATGTAAGATCCTAGAGAGTAGGTACTTTTGCCTTTACTTCTTTGTGTATAGAATAGTGCCTGGCACTAAATAATTTTTGATTTTCTCAGTAGGGGTGAATATAAAGTATCACACTAAGATTCAAGAAATTAACCTTAAAACCTTAAAAGTGGGGGAGGAATGGTTAGATAGGAGTTTTTAGTAGACTGGAAGCTTACAACGGTGATGTGGATATGGCAAGTCAAATGCCAAACTGACATGAGGCTAAATTGATTGAAAGAGGCTAAGGTATGAAAAAAAAACAAGAAAAGGGTTTGGGGGGAGAAGAAAAAAATCAGTTCTGCAAAACTTACAGTGTTCCACACCTATAGTTCTCTACTTCTTGAATGAAGAAAGGGAGATGTGCTTCCTCCTCTCCTCTTCAAGGCCATGCCAGGCCATTATAATTCTAGAGGACTTAGCTTTGTCCTCTTTTGTTGTACTTTCCACTTCCATTGTTGCTGTCAACATGTATATTGCTTTCTTGGTTTTGCTTAAGTCATTTTAAAACAGTTCACATATGTCTTCTCATGTTTCTCTATGTTCTTCATACTCACCTTTTCTTTCAGCACTTTCTTTCTGCAATATCCATTACATTCATGTATCACAACTTCTTTAATCATTCCCCAGTAAAGCATTTGCTTTGTCTCCAGACTCTATGAAAAATATAACAACAGGAAAAAAACTTTGTCTAAAGATCTAGTGTTAACATCAAGCAAAGCATCAATGTTCACTAAAGATAATTACCATTTTTCCTAGAAGATGTTCTATGCAAAATACAAAGAGAAGATGTCTCTATATTTGGAAATTCTAAAGGCTGTAGGTAACAACGTGCTAATTTTATCAAACCTCATAATACTGGCATTCTAAGTGAAATGTACATCCACTCAAAATAAATTTACATAGCCATCCACAGAGGAAAACCAAAGTGGATGAAAAATACTATTATCTATATATGCATTAGACTGGTTCTCCTCTTAATTAGACCATTACATATGTCTTGGGCAGTCAGACAGCTAGAATTTAAGTGCCTATTATGTTCCATGCACTATTCTAAGTGCTGGATACCACATACGAACAATGAACTAGGACCAAAATAAAGAGGAGATTATATGTGCTAATATTTGGCAAACTGTACAGAACTTTCAGTGATCCCAAGTCACACTACATTCATTGACATGGAAGCCCATCTTTTGAATACCACTATTTTCTCTAATGAGGCTATATAGCCTTGAATCATAGGATGTTATGATCTCACAAGAATCACTACTATAGATGATTCAAAGACCAATGGAAAGATATATAGTATAGGTAAGTAGACCAAAACATATTTCCAAGGAGAACTTAAATATGAAAAGTGGTGAAAAAAAATAGATATCATCCAAAATACACACGACAGGGAAAAGGAGTGGGCTGAATATGTAATGAGAGTGAAGGACACCAGAAGGAAATTCTAAATGTTATACTGGTATCCATAATATATTCAAAGGTCTATAGGGTGTTGGGTGGATCCTTCATAGAGGATTTATGGAAAGGTGTGGACAAGAGTCACATAAGATGAGAGGGTGTGGATGGCTTGGGATCTGCTTCACAAGAGAGAGTATCCACCCCCATGAGATCATGCAACTAGTGAAATACTGAAATATACCCATCTCTTTGTCCAAACAAACTTTGAGAAAACACAAATGTTCCTCTTAGCCCTTTAGGTTAATCTCTAAGTTTTTTTTAAGTATCTGGCAGTGGTACATTAGTAAGCACTCCCATTTTATGGGCTCATTTCCCAAATGAGATCATGTCCAGGGACATGGTTGATGAAGTACAGCCTGGAACTACTTTCAAGTGCAGGAGGGAAAAGCAACTTATGACTGCATCTTAGTCTTCTAGCTGGAGAGAGTACGATGCCAAGAGAGTTGTACTTCCATGGAGAAGAATTGATCTTTTTTCTCAGCAGGGCAGAGAATCCTAAAGTGGACAAAGCTGGGGATGGTAAATGTTTTAGCATCCTTACTTAATAGTTCTAGTCCTTAATTGTTGTAGAACTTAATAGTTCCAACTAGTCCAAGAGAAAACTTATGATCAATTGTCTTTTAAAAATGAAAGAGGGAGAGGGAAGACAGAAATATATCTTTTACCAGGGATTCATAGCCCTGATGACTTTTGTACTTACTATTGAGCAGTAGTGAAAGACTCTTCCTGGGGTACAATCTTTGTGTTGGACTGGAACTAGGATTTAATTGGCATAGAGAGGGAGCTCCCTCCACCAAAGTAGCTCAACTTAACCTTCTTAAGGATAGAGACAAACTTGGAATCAGGAAGTCCTGTATTCAAGTCCAACCTATGATACAATCTGGCACTGATACAGGACAAGTGACTTAACCTTCCTCTCTAACAACTCTCTAAGTGGGCAGTGAGGTGGTTCATTGAATGCTAGACCTGGAGTTCAGAAGACCTAAGTTCAAATCCAGCCTCAGAAATTTACTAGCTGTGTAACCCTGGACAAGTCACTTGATTTTTGTATGCCTCTCTTTCCTTAACTGTAAAATGGGAGTGCTAATAGAATTTACCTCCCAGGGTGGTTGTGAGGATCAAATGAGCTAATATTTGCAAAGCACTTAGCATTGTGCCTGGCACATAGTAGGTGCTATATAAATGCTGGTTCCCTTCCTGTATGAACTGATATTTTTGTACAAGATCTTCCTTGACTCTTACAGTGGTCCTGCAAAGTATATAGTTTGTGGCATTATTATCTGCAATGGCATGGTCTTCTTCGGCAACAAAGGACAAACACACACACATCTGCAATGACCAGTAGAGCAAACTGAGGCTCAGAGAAGTTAAACTACTTGCTGATATCTGTCTAGAATGGGGTTCAAGTCCCATTCTCTTCTCACTTTGTATTGACTGCCCTTATGATTCCACCAAGCTATCTCCCTTCTAAAGGCTCTGTTTTTCTCCCTTAGTTGTTCGAATCTCTTCCCAGCCTAAATATAGATCCTTTTACACCTGTCTCAGCCGGTCTCTATATTAACCCTAGAAGAGCTGAGAGGGGGACCCTAATGTTGAGCAGCCCCAGGGTGACAGCTTGAATCACTGAAGGATCAGCTGGCTAGGTGGGAGGTGGGGGTGGGGGAAGGTTTCTCTCTCATGCCTTTCACCATATCAAATATCTCACATAAAACAGTCTCCCATAGCCATTTTGTCCATCTGGTTTATAATTAACCAAGCCAGCTCTCAACGAAACTCTTGTCTTTTAATGAAGCCACCATGGAAACCAATCCATCTTTATCCTACAAGACAGGAAGTGCTTCCTCCCACCCCCACTTCCTCCCACCCCCAACCCTCTCCCCAGCAGAATTCTAAATGTCCTCCAAGCTCTTTTTAAAAAATTGTTCCAGTTGTAACCTTGGAGAATAATAGCGTCTTAGATCTCCAACTGGAAGGGACCTTCGGAGGCCTTTCCACCACATTTTACAGATGGAGAAACTGAGGCCCACCGAGATGAGATGATGCATCCAAAGTCATACAGACAGCAAGTGGAAGATCTGGGATTTGAACTCACATCCTGTGTCTACAGGTTCCAGAAATTACTTGATTTCCACTCCTAGGCAGGAGAAATCAAAATGTTAGAAATGCACAGAATGCTGATGCTCAGTTCTGGTATGCTCCCTCATGACTTTTTGTTTGATTGCAGCAGGTAGATGTCCCTAGTGAGGATATGCTTGAATTAACAGCCAACTGGTTTGCAAACACAGTGCATATGTAGGCTGATATGAATTCAGTGAAAAGAAAAGAAGAATTCTAGGTAGCAGGGACATGCAAGCTAGTCATAGAAAATGTTTCTGTCCTTTTCCTTCCCTTCCCACCCCTTATGAGGGGAAGGTGAGTCAATAATCCATTCTCTGATGGGCTACCAGCTAAAGAAGGATCGCCCTTCATTCCTTCCCGCTCTCTATCCTCCTGGCTTCTCTATCTTCCTTGAAAAGTCAGCTGTAGGAAATCTTTTCTACCTGCTACACCACCACCCCTGCCACCTGCTCCGAGATTACCTTCCATCTGTATTGATCTTGTTTGTACATAACTGTTCTCTTGTTCTCTCTCCCATTAGACTGAGCTCCCTGAAGGCAAGGACTCAAGATTTGCCCTTCTTAGTATATCCTCCTTGCTTAGCATAGTATCAAAATAGAGCAAGTGCTCAAAAAAGGCTCATGGACTTCTCAATTTATGCAGTAATTATTTTTTTTTAATTTTTGAACATTTTCATTGATGTCTTTTGTTTTTACATAAACTTTACTCCTAAATGGATCCCTCCCCACTTCTCTATCTGAAAAGTCATCCTTTCAATATGTAGTAACTAAATGCCTACCATGTATGTCACACACTGTATTAAATTTTGGGGATGCAGAAACAAAAATAAAACAATTGCTTCCCTCAATAAATTTACAATTTCTAGGAAGAAACAATGAAAGTCAATACAAAATAATGGGGCAGGGCGAGTGATAGGAAAGTTTTCCAAGGGAGAGTGACAGGAAAGTTCTCACTTAGGGGGTCTCACTTAAGCTGAGCCTTGAAGGAAGCTAAGGATTGTAGGAGATCATCATTTGGAGAGAAGGCATTCCAGCTTGGGAAATAGCTTGTGCAAAGATGTAGGGATAGGCAAGAGTAGCCAGGCCAGTATGGTTGCAAGGCAGTATGCATGGGGGAAGTAAAAATCAGTTTGGAAAGATAGTACGGAGCCAGATGGTGATGGGCTTGAAATGCCTAGACTTGTATTTGGCCCCAGAGGAGGTACTAGGAGCTATGGGTGGGAGTTGAAAAGAAGCAAATTAAGACCTGAGTTTTGCCTTGCATGACAATTAGGGCAATCTCTATGTGAAATAGATTGCTTCATAAAGTAGTGAGTCTCCTCTCAGTGAAGGTATTCAAGCAAAGTCAAATGGTTACTTACTTGATGGTAGAGAGAATTTTAGTTCAGTGCAGATTGAGCAGAGTCCTTGAGGTCTCTTCCAACTGGGATGTTTTGTGATTTTTTTCTGATGTCCTGTTAATCTCTTCCAGCTAAAAAATTCTGTGATTCATCCTGTGAAATCTCTCTCAGTCTGCATCTCCCAAACCCTTATTTTGAGTCTCCTGGGCTCACACCTCCTAACTGGCTGCCTTGCCACAATTTTTTCCTCTCGCCATCCCTGGCAGAGTTGCCGGGGGAGTCATGTCACTCCAAAGCTCAAAGACCTTTGGTGATTTCCCATTACCCACAGGACAAAGTTCACACTCCTCAGCCTGACAGTGAACCCCTTCACTTCTGATACTAACAGAGCCCTACAGTCTTAGCTCCTACCACTTTCCTTAATGAATCTCATGCTCCACCCATTCCTTGACTATCCTATCTCCCAGCATTCATCACAATGCCTGGCCCTGTGATAAATATACTCTAAGTGTGTAATAAATAATTTTGTCATTGATTGATTGATTATCCATGGGATTCTTTAAACTTAGAATTGTCTTTCCATCATCTCTGCTTGATGAAGAGGATAAACTGTTGGACTTGAAACCAGGAAGACAGGTTCAAATTATATTGCAGACATTTACTGTGTGGCCTGGATCAAATCACTTAACCTCTCTGGGTCTATTTTTCCTTATCTCTAAAATGAGGAGACTTTTGGACCACCAAGGTCCATTTCAACTCTAATATGATCCTATGATACATCCTTCAGACTATCTTTGCTTATAAAAATCCTGTTCAATTTTTGAGGCCTTGCATAAATGTACTTTCTCTGATGCCTTTCCCAATCATTTCATCCATAGTGATTTCTGTCTCCTGTAGAGTCCTATAGCACATGGTATCATTCATCAAACATTGCCTTATATAATTATTATTTGTGTTCATGTCACCTCAAATAATGAAATACAGTGCACTTAGCACCTAACAAGTGCCCTGTAAATATTTCTTTGATGAAAGGAACCTGCAAAATGGATAACCTACTTATGGGAAACAATCAGCTTACTCTGCTCCTTTGTGGGGGGTGGGGAGGACTCAAAACACATGGGATTAGCCAAACATTTAAGAGCCTGTTTAAGGCACCATGCAAGTTGTTGGGAATGCAAAGTGGAAAAAAAATCTAAGAAGCAATACCTATCCTCAGGAGGCTTCCAATCTATTCAACCATACAAACTGCATATAAGTAAGTATATAAAAAGTTTACATGATGTAAACACACAAGAATTGTAGAAGGGAGAAAATACTAACAGATGATAGGATAACAAATGATGTGTCTTGTGTAGCAATCAGCATAAGGGCTGACCCTTGAGGGAATCTCAGGGTTCTAGGAGCCAGAAATGAGGAGAGAAGGTATTTCAGGTTTAGAGACCTTCATACACAAGAGCTTGGATAAAGAAGTCAGTTTGACTGGCATAGAGGATGTGTTAAGAGGAGTCATATGAAATAAGCCTGGAAGAGTGGATTATGAAGGGTTCCAAAGGCCAATATAATGAGTTTATATGTTTGTCCTATATTAGAAGCAATGGGATGAACAACAAAAAATTTTGAGCAGAGAATGTCACAATCTAATCTTCCTTTTAGGAATTGACAACTGTGTAGAAGATGGATTGGAGAGACTAGAGACTCAGGAATAAGGAAGATAAATTAGGAAACTATTAGTCAAAAGGTGATGAAAGGTCTCAACAAGGGTAGTGGTTGGTTGAGTGAGTGGTGAGAAAAGAATGGTATGAGATGTGTTCTGGAGGTTAAATCAACAAGACTTGGCAACTGACTGGATGTGATTGTTAAAGAATAGAAAGGCATGGAAGATAATCCTGAGGTTATAAATCTGGGTAACTGGAAAATGGAGGTGCCTTCAATAGAAATAGGGAAGTTTAGAGGAGGGATGAGTTTTGCAGAAAATACAATTTCCATTTTGGACATATTGAGTTTGAAAGACTTAAGAGACATTCAAGGGATTCTAAAGTTCAGGAGATAGATTAAAGTTGAAAATATAGATATGGAAGTCATTGGTACAGTGGTAATGATTAAATCCATGAGAGTTGATGAGATTCTCAAGGGAGGCTATGAAAAGAGAGAAAAGATCTTTCTCTTTTATCTTTTTAATTTCCACTATGCAGCAAAATATATAACATTCAACTTTCTTGGTGAATAGAAATCAAAATACAGTGATTTAGTCTTTTAACTGACCAAATTTTATGCTATATATAATAAGAAATCTAGAGCCTCCTCTTTTTTCAGGGAAAAGAAGTCAGAAGGCCCGAGTTCTTGTCTTCAACCTCTTACTAATTCAAAGTGTGGACATTGCTGCGGCCAGCACCGTCGGGCAGGTCCAGGGCACTTATGGGGCTCACAGAGCAAGGGTAAAAAGACAGGCAGGACACAGCAGTTTGAACAAGCTGAGTTTATTCTAGACATCCTGAGCCAACAAATCAGAGGGGTTGGGGTGCTTATATAGTGAAAAACCATAGGGGTAGTGATCAAGACATGAGAACAGAACAGATTGTGATTAGTAACAAAGGGGGGCCTCAGCATCTCTTCTCCTGGAATATTATCCTGTATAGCAGGCTCCCTGATTCCTGGAACTTCAACACCCAAATTCAAGGATGTGCACCTGAGAACAATGTATCAATCAATGAATTAAGCACTTACTAAGTGTTGGGGATACAAAAAGAGGCAAAGGCAATTCCTTTTCTCAAGGAACTCACAATCTAATGAGTGAAAATCTCAGACAAAATGCACCAGAACCAGGAAAGGCTTCCTGTGAAAGGTGGGACGTGAGCAGTCTTGAAGGAAGGCAGGCAGAGTGGAGGCAGCCAGTAACAAAGGCATGAATTCTGGAAATGAACGATGTGTGAGAGTAATCACTTGGAGGCTGGTGTAGCTGGATCATAGAATTGATGCTGTCTGTGTCTTGGCCTCTTACCCTCTTAGCGTGGCTTTATACCTGTAGGAATCCTATCCATCCTGTACTGAATACATCAGGGGTACTACTTTTCCTGACCAATCGGCTAATTAATGAGAAGAGGATACGTGTGATCAGGGACTAGCTATCTCCCCTCAGCTGCTACAAAACTCATTGTTGTTCCACCAAAGCAGACCTCATATTCCTTCAGCAGTTCCTTGAGACTGGCCTCCTTATCTGTTAGGCCCACATTTTATTCCCATTTTTTGGAAGGTCTTCTGCTTGGGAGAGCACTCCTCCCCAGTGCCTTGGGGTCCTCAGGGACCCCAAGACTGTCATCTATCATAGCACTTCTCCCAGTTTCTGACATCTAGCCTAAGCTGTGTGCACTGGTCGTACCCACCCCACTCCCAGGGTGCTGTGGCCCCCACAGACATTCAAACATCCTCTTCTATATACGCCTTCCAATAGTCTACTATCTTTCCTCCTCCCATATCTGTGCCTATGGGGCTGCTATGGATTCTCTTGGATTTCTTTAACAGCTCAGACCAGAAGGAATGAATTAATGTGAGATCTTCTGTCCTGTTTCTTTGCTTGGCCCACTGATGGAAGGGGAATTGCTTCTTGTCCTAGCTTGTCAAATTTGCAGAAGTGCTAACAAAGCTGCTCGCCTCTCTGCAGGACACCATGTTTGTCTATAATTGCAGCTCCATCTCCAGTTGTAAGGGCAGCCAGCTGTCGGTGCCCATCATCGGCTGTCTTCCCATCTTGTCTTTCACATGTCCCTGAGGAACACCCTGGATCTCGCTGACACTGGATTTTCTGATGCCCCCGGCCCGGAACAACTGAGATTATTCTGCATGTTTTTTAGTCTCGTCTCTTTCCATTGCATCTCTCATTTCATCTCTTGTGTTGAATGGAGTTAAGTGCTCTTCCCCCTCCCCCATCCTTCCATTTCTTCCCTCCCACTCTCCTCCCTCCTCCCCTTTTTCCTCCTCCACTTTGTTGACAGGTTTGGTATATTTCTTACTGGTAGCTTTTTTCTTAGACAATTTCAAAACAGGAATATTGTTCCCTGTGGCTCATGAAATGTTTAAGAAAATCCATTTTTGATCTACAATTAAAATGCTGAAAGACCCAAGCACAAGGAGGGGTATAACATTTTTTCATATGGTTATTCTAAAGGAGGAAATCAGGTGCCAAAAATGAACATTTACATCTCATAGGATCATAGATTTCGAGAGGGAGGTGACCTTAAAAGGCCAACGAATGCAACCTCCTCCTTTTGTGGAAGAGGAAAATGAGGTGCAGAGGGTTGAATAATGCCCCAAGGGTCACACATACCAAGGGGTGGAGGCAGGATTTAAACCCATGCCCTTGGCTTCCAAGTCCATTACCTTCTGTACCATCAACATATTCTTCAACATCAGTTTTGGAAAAACATTTTGATGAAAATTCTAATATTCAGATCCTAGAATTGACAGCTGGCCCTTGCTCATCCCTAGTATCATTTTTTGCAGCTCCAAGTATCCCTGAGCTGAGATAACACAAATCTATCTGGCCGTATCAAACACTTTTAGTCAGTTTCTCTGAAATTCACAGTCTATAGTGTTAGGTTGAGTTTTTTGGGTTTTGTTTTTTTCCTTCTACTAAGGTTCGATCATAGTTGCTTTGGGTCTTGAACATGACAGCCAGGGCTCTTTTTCATAACTTAATATGTTTTGTATACTTTCTTTTCCCTACTCTCTGCCTCTTTCCTTCTCTCTCTCTATGTTAAATATACACATTTCTTTCTACTTGTTGGTCATCCCCTCACTTCTCTGCCTTGCTATATTCTTACTCTCCTACTCCCTCTTGCTCTTTTTTTGGGGGCGGGGAGGCAGAGGGAGTGGAAGGAGGCAGTCCAGACCTGTGATTTCAACGTCTGTATCAAATTTAAATAGAAACTGGATCCCTGAAGGCTGCACAGATGTTTAGAAAATGACAAATTAACATTGTCTATGTTGTATTCTGTTTTTTTTTATTTTGTTAAATGTTCCAATTATCTTTTAATCTCAATTTGCAATTCCATTTTAATCTGGTTCAGGTCTCACTGGGGAGTTCTGCTGGTCACTGGGCCCCAGATTCGACACAACTGCAGGAAACTTCCCTATAGAATAGCTAGGTAGTGAAAGGGATAGAGTAATGGACCTAGAGTCAGAAATACCTGAGTTCAAATTTGGCCTTAGACACTTACTAGTTGTGTGACCCTGAGCAAGTCACTTAACCCTGTTTGTCTCTCCTTATCTCTGAAGTGAACTAGAGAAAGAAATGTCAAACCACTCCAGTAACTCTTCCAAGAAAACCCCCAAAAAGGTCATGAAAAGTTGGACATGACTGAAAACAACAAGAACAAAAAGGGAATTTCCCAGCAAGTGTACTCCCCCTACCAAAGCATATAGGAAACTTTTCTTCCATTTACAATCTTGGAGAGTTTCTTGGGCTAAATGACTTGCTTGGTATCTGTCAGAGATCTTTCTAGATGCTCCTTCTCTATCTACCACGCTGTGTCTTGGGGTGGGTCTTCCTGGTCCTGTCGTGCTTCTTTCTGTGGTTCAGATTCAGGTGTTTGGGCCCTATGCTAGTCACCATCTGACCTTGCCTCCTCTCTGGGTCTCCATGGAGGTGGCGTACTTTGAATGAGGGGAGGTATTATGTATTTTCAAGTATTCTAAGATAAAAGAGGGATTTGGTCCCATCAAAAGGTAGACTTTGGAGTCTTGGGTGGAAGTTACAAAGATCCTTATGTCATTTGGATATAAAAAAACAAATATTCATTTAGATCTGTTCCCAGGGTGGAGTGGGATGCCATAGGAGGCAGAAGGCTCATTCATTCAATGAACATTTATATTAAGATCCTGGTACAAGGCATTGTTCCAGGCTCTAGGGTTACAAAGATAAATACAATCTCTTCCCTCAAGGAGTTTACATTTTACTGAGTGGAAATCACACACACACACACACACACACACACACACACATACACACACACATACATATATACGTATATATACATATACGTATATATGTATATGTATATATATGTGTATATATATATATATATATATATAGTATATAGAAGTTAAGGATTTCGAGATGTGGAATTAGGGAGGGAGCACATGGACAGCAACCTGAACAGTGGCTTGGATAAAGGACATCATCCATCTGATCAAAGATGTCAAAGGTCATCTAATTCAAATCTACTTGTTTGGATGAGGAAACAGGTTAGAGACATTGAATGACTCACCAGTCTGTCACCCAGATAGTAAATAGGCAGGTAGCATCTGAACCCACATTGACTCCAGAGCAAATTTTGGAATTCCACCCAATTTGGGTAGAATGCAGAGTGCACAAAGGATAGCAATAAAGAATAAGCTTCCAAAGGTAGGTTGAAGATAGGTTGTGATGGCTCGAGGTGCCACACAGAGGCATTTGTAAGCTATTCCAGAAGCAAGAGGGAGCCAGTGAAGGTTCTTGAGGAGAGGAATAGTGCAATCAAACCTCTGCCTTAGCAATATCAATTTGGAATCTATGTGGAAGATGGATTGACCAGGAGAAACCCTAAGGCAGCAAGGACAATTAAGAGACTATTGTGCTTGTCTACTTAGGAGGAGACAAGGGCTTGGAGACCAAGGGTATCTTCAAGCCATGTTTCAATGATGACTTGTCAAGAATTTAGTTAAATTCAACAATGTGATCCATACTGTGCTAAGTGTAAGGATGGCTCAGTTTTGTGATTTTGACATTGTCTCAGACTCGTTATTCTCCCTCAACCTACATATCCAGTGGTTTGCTAAGTCTTCCTGTTCCTACTAGGTTTCACCCCTGGCACTTTCTGTGTGCTCATACAACCACCATCTTAGTTTGGACCCTCATCATCTCTTGCCTAAATTATTGTAGCAACCTCCTAATTGGTCTCACTGCCTAAAGTCTCTCCCTATCCCAACCTATCATACATACAGCTGCCAAAGTCATTTTCCTGAAGTACAGATCACTCTCCTATTTAATCAACTCCAGTGACTTCCTCTTTTGAGCTTTTCAAACCTTTCACAACCTGGCCCCAGCCTATCTTCCCAGTCTCATTGGATATCAGTCGCCAACATCCCTGCCATCCAGGGATCCTTCTCTTTGTTCCGCACTCATAATTCTCCATCTCCCATCTCTGCATCTTTGCACCAGCCAATCCTCATGAACGTCCTCTTTGCCACCATCTCATAAAGTCTCTTCCTTTAAGATGTCAGTCATGTACCTCTTTTGCACGAAGCTTTTCCTGTGCTAGTGCCCTTCCTCACAAATGCCTCCTTGTATTTACTATGCACATATTTTATATATATACACATATATATACACATATATTTATTAACTTTATGTTTATGCAGTGTATTTTTTATACATACTTGTCTCCTCCCATTAGAATGTAAGCTCATTGCTGGTTGGGGATGTTCAGTTCTTGGTGACTGTATCTTCAGCTTCAGGCACATAGAGACTTAATAAATACTTATAGACAAAGAACAGACAAAAATGAAATGTCCCCTACCCTCAAGAACTTACATTCTCCTGGGGAGAAAAGAGCATGTATTGTGGCAGGGATTCCTTTTTAAGCAGAGATTGCACTAAACAGCCTCTAATGTCCTTTTCAGCTCTGTGATTTTGAAACTAATTAATTGGCCGAGTCATCTCTTTCGTTTAGTCAATCAAATAGTGGCTCTGGTCCATGTGCTTTAAAGGATTCTTAAAAGGGAAAGGCCCCCAAAGTCCATTTTTTGATTTTTATATAAATCAGCAACCACAAAATCCCAAAGTCCTGCTTGTCTAGTTAGCATGAACAAGATTTTCCAATAAACCATTGTTGGAAGTGATCATTAAACACAATCCACAATGTAAAGCTATGCACTGGATGAAGAATTTTCTCCAGTGGGTTTAAAATGGTAAGGGCACATGGAATTAAACCAAACACATAACTTGCTTTAAACCTTATGGATCTACAGTTCTGAACCAAACTTGAACCTTGTGGGGGTTGAAGTTTGTTTATTCTTGGCAACATGAAGCTTCCTAATTCTTGGAAAGGAGCTTAAAGTAGCTTATAAAAAAGACTCATGAGGGGTTTTGTGCATCAGACTCTTACAAAACAACCTTTTGATGAGTTAAGTGTAAATGAATCTGAAACAGACGGATTAAATTTCCCTGAAATACACATGGGTTTAATAATTGGGGAAGAGGGGAGTACTCTAGGCAAAATGCTCACTTGGCTTTTTTTGTGCCCAAAACATTCAGGAAATAGTTTGTGTTCAACGAGCCCTGAATGTGGTTGAGTTTGTCTCTCTTCCATGATTACCTTTTAGTGTTGGGACTAATTACCTAGATTAATGACTGAGAACCTCCACTAGGGTCCTATTTCAAGGCTTCATTGTGGCATGGAGGTGACCCTGAAATCTGGAAGCACAAACCTTGGCATTTCCGGGATTGTCAACGTTTTGTCTTTATACGCCCAGCCCCTGGCACCATGCCCTGTACAAAGTAAGCACCTAATAATGTTTGCATCGAACTATACCAAGCTGGGAAGGCTTTATGGGCCTGTGGATGAACATTTTGTCTGAAGATCAGCCTAGCTAAGTTTGGAGAAGCCTGTCACTAGGTACTTTTCAACCAGAGAAATTCTTGAAAACCATGAAGTAAGGCCTAGAAGGGTTGCAATATGTATCAGTAGAGGGAGTATCCACACAGAGGAAGTCACAGATCTTTGAAATAGTAGTTGAAAACACTGAATGTTGTCAATCCAGAGCTCAGCATTGTATATGTAAACACAAAACTGACCTTTCTGCACCCATCCTCACTATGCCTGACTCAGGGGACTTGGCAGTTTGAAATAACAAGATGTTCCCTCATACTGGCTATTGAACTAAAAGAGTTGAAAAATGAGTAGATAAAAAGAGAATGATTTCACCCTCAGAGCTCTCTCCCTTTCTTGCAAAACAAAGGGGTCCCATAAGGAGAGGGAATAGATACAGTACTCTAGGCCCCCATGCCTAGCAATGACTTCTTAGGGTTAACTACATAATGTATGTTGACTTATCTATGTACATATTGCTTCTTCTATGAAACTGTAAATTGTTGAAGCCAGAGATTCTTTTATTTATTTATTTTTCTGTATTGCCAGTACCTGGACAGTGGGTGATTCTCCTGGGACTGGTATGGGGAATATTCCATGAGGCAGGGGGTGGGAGGGGGAGAACTATTATTGACTTTGATGACGGAATAATGAGCATGCTTACTAAAGTTGCTTGTAAAATATAGACTAGCAAGAGAATACATTTAAAAAAACTTAAAAAGCATGATCAGGATTTTAGATGATTAGGACACACTGATTAGGTTCTCAGTCATTAATCTTGATCATCTAGGCCAGAAATACAATAAATTTTAATGAGAACAGAGTCTGAGTACCTCATGGAATCAGTGGACCTTTCTTAAGCTTCTAAGATGTGCCAGGTGCTATAGAAACAAAGACAAGCACCACAGTTCTTGCCTTCAAGGAGCTCACAATATGCATGTAGCATATACTGACATAACCTCGGTTTAAAAAACCTCTCTCATCAGGACTTTGGATATTGATGACGTCATTATCATTCATTCCAGGCATGTCCAACTATTGTTCATTGTTATTGGTTGTTTCAAGCATGTTTGACTCTTTGTGACTTCATTTAGCATTCTCTTGGTAAAGAGACTTAAGCTGTTTGCCATTTCCTTCTCCATCTCATTTTACAATTGAGGAAACTGAGGCAAACAGGCCTGGCACTCTATCCACTTTGCCACCTTGCTGCCCTTGAATATTGTTACTGAGCCTTTAAGGGAATAGAAGCCTGGAGAGTGACAGGCAATTAGCTGTTACTCGAAGAAAGTCACCTGTCATGGCTGAGACTATATGAGGAGGTACAGAGAGAAGACGTAACTTTTTCCTGTTAACTGTCATGGAGAAGAGTCTGAAGAGATATTTTGAGAGAATAGAGTTTATATCTTATTTTTTGAAGTCTATTCTGAGAATAGACTTTAACTGCTATCCTGAGAGAGCTGAAATGTCATTATTGTACTGCGATCTAGGACTGAGTCAGCAATTGATGAGAAATTAACTCTGACTGGGATATTTCTCATAGTTCAAACAGTGTGTGTGTGTGTATGTGTGCACACGTGCATGGGTGAGCACCTGGAAGTCAGCAAGACAAGTTCAAATGCAACTTCAGACACTTTGTAGCTGGGTGAGCCTAGGCAAGTCACTTAATCTTTGATTACCTGACAAAATGGATCCACTGGAGAAGCAAAAAAAACCATTGCAGTATTTTTGCCAAGAAAATCCCTTAGACAGTTATGGTTTATGGGGTCACAAAGAATTGGAGATGACTGAATGATTGAACAACAATATATATATATATACATAAATGCATACAATGCATATATATTTTTATATTAACATAAGTAATAAGGTTAGAAAGGTAGGTTGGGGCAAAGCTACACATATAAAGGTAAAGCTAGAAATGCCAAACAGAGAGCTTTGAGCTTGAGCCTCACAGTAAGAGGTAGCCATTGGATTTGATTTGGGGAAAGAGAGTTAAACCTATGTTTTAGGGAAAAACCTCTGTTGGTTGTATGGAGGATAGTTTGGATAATGGAGACACTAGAGGCAGGGAGACCACACAGGTGACTATTATAGTGATTCTTGGGAACGATGATGGATTCAGCGCTTGAACTAGTTTGGTGACTTTGTGAGGAGAGAATAGGAAGATAGTGTAGAGAAACAAGAAAAAATCTATTTGGTGATAGGTTGGATATAGAGAAAATGATACCGAAGTTTTAAACTTGGGTGACCAGAGGTATGGCAGTACCCTCAAGAGAAATAGAGAAATTCAGCTGATGGGTGGATTGAAGGGAGAAAGATAACGAGTTCTATTCTGGACACGATCAGTTTGCGATATCTACAGCGGGGCATGCAGTTCAAAATGTCCCATAAGTAGTTAGTTGTTGAACTTAGGAGAAAGAGCAGGGCTGGGTATTTGGATCTAGGAGTTATCTGCATGGTGATAAAAATTAAAATCATGTGAACTGATACAGTCACCGAAAAAATGTAGAGAGTAAAGAAAAGATGGTCTAGGACACAGGTATGGCAAGAGTTAGGGGGTATGATATGGTCAATTACTTACCAAAGGAGATTGAGATGTCAGACTTATAAGGAGAACTAGGAGAGGGCAGTGACACAAAAATCCATAGGGGAATGTGAAGTAAATCATGTTAAATGCTGAAGAAAAATCTAGAAGGAAGAGGATGGAGAAAAGACCATTAGATTTGGCAAGTAAGAAATCATGGGTATTTGGTGCTATACCCATCAAATTATCAAAGGTATACTTTACAGAGCTAGACAAGACAAATTTGGAGGAATCACAAAACTAGAATATAAAAGAAAATAATGATAAAAAGGTAGGAACAAATCATGAAACCTTAATTATATTGACCTCAAATTGTATTATGAAGCAGCAATCATTGAAATTATTTGGTACTGGTTAACAAATAGAAAAGATCAATGGAACAGATTAGATAAGGAAGAATCAGAAAAAAATAGAACTTAAAAGAGGCAATCACAAAGGTAAAATAAATCATTTTAATTACATGAAATTAAAAAACTTTTGCACAGACTAAATTAGTGCATTCAGGAAAAGAAAAGAAGTTGTTGACTAGGGAAAATTCTTTGTATCAAACATCTCCGTAAGTATCTGATATTCCAGACATATAGATAATCAATAGAAATATTTAAGACCAAAAGCCATTCCTCAATAGATAAGTGGTCAAAGGATACAACTGAAGAGTTCCCAAAAGGATTTCAAGCTATTAAAAAACATATCAAGGAATGTTTCAAGTCAGTAATAAGGAGGGTAATAAATCAAAATAACTGAGTTTTCACCTCATACCTAACAAACTGGTGAAGATGACAAAAGAAGGCAAAAAGTCAGCGTTCAAGGAGGTATGGAAAGAAAGACAGCCCCACTAAAGCATTCTTGGTGAGTCTCTGAATTGGCGATGGAAGAAGGCATTTCCCCATCTCTTCTCCAAGGCCAAGATCAGTTACTACAATTTGATTTTGTTCTAGTGTTTCTTTTCTTTTCTTTTTTACATCATTGTAGTCACTGTGTGTAATGTTTCCTCGAACCTGCCTTCTTCAGTTTTTCATTTCACATGAATCTTTCCATGTTTCTCTGAGTTCTTCATATTAGTAATAAGATGATATAATAATATTCCATTACATTCATATCCCACAGTTTTTTCAGCCTTTCCTTGACAGGTACCTGCTTGGTTTCCGGTTATTGGCTACCATACAAAACAATATTGTTATGAATATTTTGGTACGTATGAGATCTTTCTGTCTTTGGCATCCTTGTGGTATATGATATGCCCTGTCAGTGGGCACCTATCAACATAGAATTTGCATATATCAACATATAACTTAGTGACATTTCTTATAGAATGAATATTGTTTTCTGAAATTAACCTCCTGCTTTTCCAAAGGAGGAAGCTGAGATGAGGAATAGAG
>CM053769.1:497589724-497606616 GCA_028658325.1 Potorous gilbertii
AAACTGAGTATACTATTTCAGGGTAAAAATGGTCATTCAATGAAATAGAGGACTTTCAAGCATTCTTGATGAAAAGACCAGAGCTGAATAGAAAATTTGATTTTCAAACAAGAATCAAGAGAAGCATGAAAAGGTAAACAGGAAAGAGAAATCATAAGGGACTTACTAAAGTTGAAATGTTTACATTCCTACATGGAAAGATAATATTTATAACTCTTGAGACTTTTCTCAGTACTAGGGTAGTTGGAGGGATTATATACATATAGACAGAGGGCACAGGATGAGTTGAATAGGAAGGGATGATATCTAAAAAAAATAAAATTAAGGGGTGAGAAATCAATATATTGGGAAGAGAAAGGGAAAGATAGAATGGGGCAAATTATCTCTCACATAAAAGAGGCAAGAAAAAAATTTTACAATGGAAGGGAAGAGAGGGGAAGGGAGAGGGAAAAAATGAACCTTACTCTCATCACATTTGACTTAAGAAGGGAATAACATGCATACCCAATTTGCTATGAAACTCTATCTTACATTACAGGAAAGTAGGGGAGAAGGGGATAAACAAGGGGTGGGGGATGATAGAAAGAGGGAAAATGGGAGGAGGGAGTAATTAGAAGTAAATAGTTTTGAGGAGTGATAGGGTCAAAAGAGAGAATAGAATAAATAGGGGGCAGGATAGGATGGTGGGAAATATTGTTAATCTTCCACAACATGACTTTTATGGAAGTCTTTTGCATAATTACACATGTATATAACATGTATCAAATTGCTTGTCTTCTCAGTGGGGATGGGTGAGAAGGGAGAAAGAGAGAGAAGTTGAAACTCAAAGTTTTAAAAACGAAGGTTAAAAATTGTTTTTAGATGCAACTGGGAAATAAGATATACAGGCAATGGGGTATAGAAATCTATCTTGTCCTCCAAGAAAATAGAAGGGATGGGGATAAGAGAGGGAAGGGATGTGATAGAAGGGAGGGCAGACTGGGAGAAGGGGCAATCAGAATGCACAGTACTTTGGGTTGAGAGAAGGTATGGGGAGAAAATTTGGAACTCAAATTCTTGTAGAAATGCATGTTAAAAACGAAAAATAAATAAATTAGAATTAAAAAAAGAAAAAACTCAAGAAATATAAAGTTTTAAAAAGTATGCTTCAATCTGATTCAAACACTATCAGTTCTTTTTCTGGGAATGGACAACATTTTACATCATGCCTCCTTCAGAGTTGTCTTGGATCATTGTATTGCTGAGAATAGCTAAGTCATTTCCAGCAGATCATCTTACAATATTTACTTTGTACCCAGTACATTTCACTTCGCATCAGCTCATATAAGTCTTTCCAGGTTTTTCTGAGAGCATCCTGCTAATCATTTCATATAATACAATAGTATTTCATCATAATCATACACAACTTGTTCAGTCATTTCCCAATTGATCAGCATCCCCTTGACTTCTTTACCCTCAAAGAAGAGCTGCTATAAATATTTTTGTACATATAGGTCCTTCTCCTTTTTTAAAACCTCTTTTGGTATACAGATCCAGTAATAGTATTACTAGGTCAAAGGCTGTTCATGGTTTTATAGCCCTTTGGGCATAATTTCAAATTACTCTACAGAATTATTCAATCAGTTCACAACTCCACCAACAGTGCATTAATGTCTCATTTACCCCCTTTTCTGTCCTATTAACCAATCTAATAGGTATGAGGTAGTACCTCAGAATTGCTTTAATTTGCATTTTCCAATAAATAGTGAAGTTTTTTTTATATGCTATAGATAGCTTTCATTATTTCATGTAATAGAGATTCTAGAGATGAATAAAATGTCTGAGTCCCAGGAAGATCCAATTGAAATTAACCAGCAGGAATTTACATTGGACCCAATTGCCACACATTTGTTACCTTTTCTAGCAGTGATGTCCTGTGAATAGGAGCAGAGAAAGCACTAGGGTGATTGGGCAAACATGTTTAGAATGGGCAAGCTGGGGGTCCAGGCTAGGGGGAGGTGCATGTGAAGCATGGTGGAAAATACACCAATTCTGGAGTCAGAGGACAGGGCTTAAATCTTAGTTCTGCCATTTAATCCCTATGGGACTTTGGACAAGTCTCTTCACTTCTCTGTACCTCAGTTTCCTCATATGTAAAATAAGGACATTGGACTACATAACCTCCGAGGTCCTTTCTAACTCTAAATCTATGCGTGTGTGTGTGTGTGTGTGTGTGTGTGTGTGTGTGTGTGTGTGTGTGTGTAAGCCAGAATAAGGGTTATGAGGTAGGATACTGGGAGGAGTACAGGAACCTGAGGGCTTAGTAACAAGAAGGGGAAAATTTAGTAAAAGTGTGGGAATGGGAGGGGTAGAAGGATAGACAATCAGGGTCAGAAGGGAGAATTTCAGGGCTTGAAAAGTCTTAGAAAGACTTCCATCTTGGAAGGAGGATGATTCCAGGTAGATTGTAAGTTAGAAAGTGTGACCATGGGAGTGTGGGGCAAGACTGGAGTAGCGATGGAAGTCATGGAAATTAGACAGGAGCAGTGAGACTGCAAGGGTCGGGTAACCTGTGTAGCCTCAAGGCCATGTGTAGCCTTTCTGGGGACTTGGGTGCAGCCTTTTGATTGAGTCCAAGTTTTACAGAACAAATATTTTTATTAAAGGAATTTGTTCTGTGAAGTTTGGATTCAAAGTCTGCACTTGAGGATCTAGAGGACCATGCACAGTTGAAGGTTCCTCACTCTTGAGAGTATTGGAAGGGTCATTAAGGCAATAGAGAAATAACTGAGGTGATAAGGGTATCCAAGAAATTCAAGGATGGGCTGAGTCAGTTGCTGCCTGTGAGTGTGACCCAGACTTCAATAATTAGATGCCCTGCATCTACTTTGGACACATATATGAGCTACTCACCAGAGAACCCAACAGACATGGCTCTCATCGCTAGGAACCTTGTTTCCTTTGTAGACTCACAGTAATCTACAGCACATGGTGGACTTCAGGATACAAAAAGAAAGCGATCACAGGTTGCAAAACAGAACCTGTGAACAAAGCCTAAAGAAAATGGGGCTCTTTATTTGACCTGGCATGGAGGTGACCCTCAAGGCCATTTAATAACAGTCTTCCAGTATATAAGGGGTTATTTTCTAGACAACGGGGAGTCATGAGCAGAGAAAGAGCAAATACACCTGACCTGCAGAGGGAAGAATTTAAGTTACTCATTTGAAGGAAACCCTGACCATGAGCATATGAAATGCTGAGGCCCATTCCCAAGGGAGACAGAAAACGTGCCTGTGGTGAGCCACAGCAGCAGCCGGGTGACTCTTCACTCTGAATAGTTTAAATACTATCCCGCCAGGGAGAAAAGGAAGAGACTAGAATATATATCAAGGTGACAGCCCTACAATTCCATGGTCTGCTTCACCCCCAAACAAAGCACCCTACAAGTCCAAGAACAGAATAAAAGGAAGTAAATTGAAATTACACGGGATTAGCCTCTTTACAAATGGACACTATTCCATTACTGTTCAGCGCTGCCAGGTTCAATTAATGGCAAGGAAAGAGTAATAATCGCCCATTGGTGGGAGGCCATGGGTAGGAGAGGCGCAGAGTTAAAATAAGCAGTTTACTTTAATTAAGTACAACAGGGAGGAATTGGGATAACAAAGAATGTCCAAGGAACGTTGGCATGGAGGCATTTCTCCGTCTGCAGGGGAAAAGCTGATTGTTCCACCCTGATGTGTGCCTAGAATTTAGAGGGGGAGGGGCAAGGGGGTCATCAGGGCTGATTCCTCCAAGCCCTGGGGATCCCTTCATACCACTGCTTCCAGTGACCACACCAGCTAGCCCTTTATGTTTTGTATTTTGAAAGCTGCCATTGACTCATCGTGCATGCCTAGGATTTCAAAGACAGAGCGCTATCCAGAAGAAATCACCGTAATTTATTGGAAAATTCTTTTCCCTTAGTCACAATAAGGCTCAGAGGAAACTGGCTTATAACTAACCCACAAGAAAACATATTAATAACCCCAAAGTTGAGTGGATGTAACTAAAAAACAAAGCTTCCTTGATGCTTTCTTGGTGGTTTCCATGATTAATTCCCAGACTCAGAGAATCTGAGATTTTGAAGGGCCCTCTTTCCACCCATACCTGAACAGGATATACAACAAATAAGCACGCAACCTCCACTTAACCTCTAATGATAAGGAGCACACTATTTATCCTCTGGTGCAGCCCAGGACATGCTGGGATGCTTCTAATTGTTGGGAAGAGATTCCTTATAGGCAGGCTAAAACTCCCTCAATGAAACTTCTACCCATTACTTCTAGTTTTCCCCTCTAGATCCAAGCAAAACAGGTCCAGTCCCTTTTCCACACGTTTTTCAGTCGTATCTGATTTTTTCTAACCCTATTTTGGGTTTTCTTGGCAAAGATACTGGAGTGGTTTGCCATTTCTTTCTTCATATTATATTACAAATAAGGAACCTGAGGCAAATAGGGCTAAGTGATTTGCTCAGAGTCACACAGCTAGGAAGTGTCTAAGGCCAGATTTGAACTCAGAAATAAGTCTTCCTAACTTCAGGCCTAGTGCTCTATCTACTGTACAATCTAGGGGCCCTTTAAATACTTGAAGACAGCTAATATGTCCTCCCTAAATGTTCTTGGGGTAAAACATCTTCATTTACCTCAATCTTCATATAGCAGGGTTTCAAGTTCTCCCACCATCCTGCTGTGAATCCTCTGAACTACCATATCCACATCTCTTTCTCAAGAACTATTGTTTAGATCTGATCTGGCTCTTGGCATAGTTGATCATTTGAAATGGAGTGGGGGTATTTCCATTTATCTCCATTAAATATTATCTTACTAGGCTTACCCTTTTGTTCTCTACCTCACTGAGTTCTTCTTGGATATCTATTCTGTCACCTAGTGTGTTGGCTCTCTCATCTCTACATCATCCACAAACTGATGAATATTTCTTTTATGCTTTCAGGTAAGTCATTGATAAAAGGTTTGAACTGAATGAGACTAAGAACAGATCCATAGGAAACTCAGCTAGGGCTTTCTTGGAGCCATTTACATTCATTGACTTCTAAATCCTACTAAATGAGGATCACCCATTCTTTAGCTCTTGATTTTAACCAAATGCCCAGTTGAAGGCAAGGAATATGATGTCTCTGCCTCCCCCAATCAAATTCTGAACCTAATTCTGTCCAAAAAGGAGGAGCCAATTGCTGACTTAGATATTAAGGGAACCTTGAGAGGAAGTGACCACATCACTCTGGAGTTTATGATAGATGAGGAAGGAAAAAGCCCAATGTAGTCTGATCTATATCTGAGTTTATATTGCACTGAGAAAGTAAGACAGTCTGCATTTCAATGTGTACATTTCACAAAATCATGGATCTGGGCAGTTGGAAGTCTAGTCCAATCCATACACAAAAGGGATCCCCTGCCCCAGAAAGGAGGAAAGGAGCAAACATTTATTAAGCACTTACTGTGTGTTAGGCATTGTGCTAATAGCTTGACTGCTTCTCCTTTTCCTCCTCTTCCTCCTCTTCCTCCTTCTAATGATGATGATGATGATGACTGACATTTATATAATGTTTTAAGGTTGCAAAATGCTTTACAAACTCTCATTTGATCCTCGTGACAACCCTGGGATATAGGTGCTATTATCGTCCCCGTTTTACAGAGGAGGAAACTGAGGTAGGTAGACTTGCTCAGGGTTACACAGCTGGATTTGAACTCAGATCTTTTTGCCTCTGGGTTCAGTGATCTAACTACTGTGCTACCTGCCATTAGAGTAAGCTGTCTCCTTGTGGACTTCCCCAAGGCAGGTGAGTAACAGGATCATTAGCAGTTGCTACGCCCATCATAAGGGCACTGAGAAGCATCAGTTAAAAAAATATAAAGATACATTTTGTTTTAACACATCCATCACTTCCCAGCAAACTACCCCCTCCACCATAGTACCTAAAATAAGTAAAACTTATTTAATAAATTGATTGTAATTGACAATCCATGTCCCCTTCTACTTTGGTAGTCTTGCTACTTATTAACAACAAGGAAAGGCTTGTGTTGTGCTTTTCTTGTGGGTAATCCTTCCAGGGACATAGGCCACAATCAACCATGCTTTCTAGAGGCAGCTCAGTGGTAGAATACTAGATGTGAAATCAGGAAGACCTGAGTTCAAATCCTGTCTCGGACACTTGCTAGTTGTGTATCCCTGGGCAAATCACTTGTACCTCAGGTTCTTCATCTAGAAACCTAAAGCATTAGATTCAGTGGCCTATAAGGTCCCTACTGGTTGTAATTCAATGCCTATGCTTCTCATCCTGTGTGACTCTTGTCCATGGAAGCCTGTGAATCCTCCATGGGGTTATGGTGTGTGTCTGTGTGGTGTCTGTGTGTCTGTCTGTGTCTGCGTATCGACTAGCTTCCTGATATTGTTTGGACATCAGTGGAATGCATGGGTATTCTGATAACTTATCCCCTATTTTCTTTCTTTCAAAAAGTTAACAAAGTTTTATTGATATCTTTTGTTTTTCTGTCACCTTCATTTCCAGATATATTTCTTCTCTTCTCTCTCCAGAACGCCACCCCTTGTAACAGTGTGAGTGAAATTAGCCAATACATGGATGGAGCCTTACAAATCATAGAATGATCCATAACGATAGTCCTTCACCACTGCAAAAAAATTGTGGGGGGACAATACCCTTCATTCACTCTGCCTGAGTGCTCCGGTTATTCTCTGGTCACTCATCTTTCAATGCCATCCTCTTCCTCCTGAGTGATTTCTCATTGGTGATGTGTGGCAGGCAACCTGCCCATGCCCACCAGCAATATTAATTTTTTGGTACCTAAGATACGTTACTCTCAGTGGTACAGTTTTATAAAAATTGTGATTTTCTGAGAATAGAATTCTCTTGGAGAATCTTAGGAAGAATCATTCAAAAGCATGGTGTGATTTTCCAGAGGACATCTGGTCTGCTTTCACCCTACTGTTCAATTCTTGGCCAAGCTTATTTTCTGTCTAATATGTCTATTCATAATGTATCTGTATTGATAATGATATTAACAACGATCTTGATATCAATATATACACAAATACATGTATGGATGGGAAAACCCCATAAATTGTCTACCCATCAAATTCCACTTCAGAGTTTGGACATTAGGTATTTTTCATTCACTTTATACTTTCAGTGCACCTAGTTGGGCTCAACTCTTCTGAGTAGTTGTAGGTCTCATTCAGGTGACTGCAGTGTTCCGAGGTAAGGCAGTTTATATGATACTTTTAGCTAATGGAAGTATTTGTCATACATCCCTCTTTAACCCAGATTCTGAGCCAGACTTCCTCCAAGACAGTGATAAACACCTTTAGTGAGCACACACACATATATCTCTGTTTTATGCCTTGCTGGACATCAATCATCACAGGGTCATCAACTAAAGTTACCAGCTCTGTTAGATCTTCCAAGATATCCAGTATGATTTTGATAAATGTATGAGAGATGCCATGTTGGACAGAGCCTCTGTGAGAAGGTTTTTTTTTGGCTGAGTCAAATGTTTTTTATAAAGTCAACAAATCTCACAGTAGGAACTTCCCTGAGCTTTTTGGATCAGTAGAGCGACCACAAAGAAATAATGTACTAAATATCATTTCAATCCAGTTTGACTCGATGAAAGTACTGTGTATATGTCAGACACCAAGCCAGGTGTTAGAAATACAAAGATAAAAATGAAACTGACCCTGCCTTTTAGGAGCTTATATTCTCTTGGGAAAAACAATATTTACACCGATAAGAAAACACAAAGTATATGCAAAATAAACACAAAGTAATTTCAAGGAGGAAGGCACTAATAAATGGACAGATTAGAATCGGCCTTACATAAGAGGTAGTACACAAAACTGCTTTGAAGGAAGGAAGTAGAGGACAGAGGCATTGCTGGAATAGCAGGATGGAGGTGGTCAAAGGTAGGCCAGTTTGCTTAAAATTGAGTGTCCAATTAGGAGTGATATGGAACCAGTTGGGAAAAATAGTTCAAAGCCAGATTTCAAGGAGATTTAAATACCAAACAGAGGAATACGAATTTTGTCCAAAAGGCAATAGAGAACCACTGAGGTCTGACATGATCAAACCTAGCTTTTTGAAATATCATAGAGCTGTGTGAAGGATGGATTGGAGAGGAGAGAATCTGAAATCAGACTAATAAAGAGAGAATTTCAACAGTTCAGGTGAGAGCTAATGAGGACATGAGCTAGAACTGAGGGCTATGAATACAGAGAAACAGAGAGATGTGGGGAGGTAGATTCAATAAAATTTGGTAACTGTCTAAAATAAGGGATGAAGGAAAGTGAGAGCAGAGGTGGTCTCAATATTTTAGGCCAGGGTGGCAGGAATAAAGAATGATATCATCCTTGATGGAAATATGGAAGTTATGAAAATTCATGGGCTTTAGAGGTAAAAATAGCAATTTCAAGTTAGGATACACTGAGTTTGAAGTGCCAATGAGACATCTAGGTAGAGATATTCATCAGGCAGCTGGTGATACAGGATTAAAGTTCAGGAGGGAGACGATGTAAGTAGGATTTAGAGTCATTTACATAGAAATGATAACTGAATTTATGTGTCTATGGTGGGATTTGAATATAGGTCTCCCTGCACCAAGTCCAGTGCCCTATCTGCTACACTAACACTAACACTAACATCCACTTTCTACCAACGAATGATGCATCATTAATGGAGTCTGACAGGAAGGAGGAGAAGGAGGAGAGAACAATTTCACCAAAACCCAGGGAGAAAACAACCAGAGAAGGAAATATCAGAAGCCACAGAGGCATCAAGGAAGATAAGGCCTGAGAAAAGACCACTGGATCTAGCAATTAAAGGATCATTGGTAATGTTTGAGAGAGCAGCTGCTGTCAAGTGGGGGTAATGGAAGCCAGATTATAAGAAGTTGAAAGATGAGAAGAGAAGAAGTAGAAACAATAAGCATGGAAAGGTTGTCCTAATTTTTTGGCAGGGAAAAGAAAGTGAGTTATAGAATGAAGACTTGAGGGATTGGTCAATTCAAATTAAAGGTCTTTGAGAATATTGAGATCTGGGCATGTTTGTGGGCAGTAAGAAGTTAAAACATGAGTAAAGGCCTTGGGAGACTTCCAGGAGCCAGGATGATGGAGTAAGTAGTACATTGCTGTAGCTCTCCCATATTCACCTCCAAACAACCAGACAGTCATAAAATAGTGCCTCAGACAACTCCTGAAACAGTAGGTGCAACAGAAGGATGGGGTGGAGTGGTCTTTTAGTCTGGGAGATTTGGACGATTGGCAAGAAAGATCCATCTCATTTGGGTATAAAGGGAGCACATTCCAGGACAGAAAGCATCCCAGCAAGTCCCATCTCAGCAAACCAGTGGGAGATCCTGAGCCCCAGTGTTGTGGAGCAGGCAAATGCCAGCAGCAGCATCTTTGCCAAGAAAATCCCAAATGGGATCACAAAGAGTTAGATATGCCTGAAAACAACTGAACCAAAGAATGAGAAGAGTCAGGAGACCTGGGCACTGAGATTAAATAGGTGTGTGACCTTGGGCAAGTCATCTAACCTCCATTTCTTCATTTGTAAAATATAGACAATGATACTCTACCTGCTTCTCAAGGCCATGGGAGGAAAGGAATGTGTAAATATTAAAACACTATATAAATATGACTTATAAGGAAGGAAACTATACCTTGCTAAAAGGGATCATAAATATTGAAGGAATCAAATTAGAAGAGCAAGGAATAGTCTGCTAATCAGGTCTATGGGGGGAAGAGAATTCATGACCAAAGAAGGGATAGATAGCACTACAAAATGTAGAATAGATAGTTTTGATCATATTAAATTGAAAAGCTTCTATAGAAACAAAACCGATACAACCAAAATTAGAAGGAAAGCAGAAAGCTGGGAAGCAATCTTTACAGCAAGTGTCTCTGACAAAGTCCTCATTTCTCAAATATATAGAGAATGGAGTCAAATTTATGAGGATACAAATCATTCCTCAATTGATGAATGATCAAAGGATATGAACAGGCAATTTTCAGATGAATAAATCAAAGGTATCTATAGGCGTCTGAAGAAGTGTTCTAAATCACTTTTGATCAGAGAAATGCAAATTAAAACAACTCTGAAATATCACCTTACACCAATCAAGATGGCTAATATGACAAAAAAAGGAAAATGATAAATGTTGAAGAGGATATGGGAAAATTGGGTCACTAATGTACTGTTGGTGGAGTTAAGAACTGATCCAGCCTTTCTGGAGAGCAGTTTGGAACCATGCCCAAAAGGCAACTAAACTGTGCATATCCTTTGATTCAGCAATAACATTACTAGGTCCGTATCCTAAAGAGATCATAAAATATGGAAAAGGACCTACATGTACCAAAATATTTACAGCAGCCTTATTCATGATGGCAAAATATTGGAAATTAAGGAGATACCCATCAATTGAGGAATGGTTGAACAAGCTGTGGTATATGAACGTAATGGAATACTATTGTGCAATAAGACATGATGAACAGGCAGATATCAGAAAAACCTGGAACGACTTACATGAACTGAAGCAAAGTGAAATGAGTAGGAGAACATTGTATACAATATCAGCAACATTGTGTAATGACCAACTATGAATGAGTCAGCTTTTCACAGCAACCCCATGATCCAAGACAAGTACAAAGGACTCACAAAGGAAAATGCCATCCATTTCCAGATAAAGAATGTATAGACTCTGAATGCAGATCAAAGCATATTTTGTCACTTACTTCATTCTTTTTCATAGTTTTTTTCCTTTTTGATCTGTTTCTTCTTCCCCAACCATGATGAATATGGAAATATATTTTACATGATAGCATATGTATAAACTATATTGAACTATCTTCCGCTTTCAGAAGAGAAGAGAGAGGGAGAAAAATTTGAAACTCAAAATCTTGTAAAATTGAATGCTAAAAATTTTCTTGATTTGTTATTGAGGGAAAAAATAAATCACTATTTAAAATAGATTTTGTTATCAAGGGTGACCTTCTGGAAGGAGAGATGGGGAGAGATACTGGGGAAAATTCTAGTAATGTAAAAAATTATTTTAAAATAAAAAAAAACTTTCATTTAAAAGAAAGTGAGTAAAGTAGATGAGGATTAAAGAGAGAGGGGGTGGTCAAAAAGGCAAGCTCGCAGAAGAGCCATAACAGGATAGGTTCAAGGGCACAAGTGGAGAGGGTGGCCTTGGCAAAGGGAAGGACTAAATCTTTTTTGAAGATTGGAGCAAGAGAAAAGAGTGGGATGAGATACTGGGGGGATTTAAGGTGCAGGAGAGGGGAGGAGGAGCTCAGGATAGATGGTCTCTGCTTTCCAGTAAAATATCAGAGGTTGAGAGGGAATGAGTAAGGGATGGTATAAGGCAATTGAGGAGACAAAAGAGTTTTGGAACAGCCTCTGTGGGTAGAGGGACAGTGAGTAAGGGAAGAATGAAAAGGATTCTATGCAAATTGGAGATTTTCATTCAATTGTGTCCCACCCTTTGTGACTCCTTTTGGGTTTTCCTGGCAAAGGTACTAAACTGGATTGCCATTTCCTTCTCCACCTCATTTTACAGATGAGAGAACTGAGGCAAACAGGGTGAAGTACCTTGCTCAGGGTCACACACTAATGTCTGAGGCCAGATTTGAAGTCAGGAAGATGAATCTTCCTGACTCAAAGTTCAGCACTCTATTCACTGCACTGCGTGGCTGTCCTAAATGGGAAATTAGATAATACAAATTATACAATTTGTCCCTAATGATTAGAGTTGTGTGACTTTCTCCAGCAGTATTCAGCAGTTCATGAATAGGAGCACAGAAGGTAGATGGTGGGGGTTAAGCCTGTCTGCTCCTTTCTCCTAGCTTCCAAGTTTTTCCTCCATGGATACATCATTCTCTTAAAAATTCTGTAGAAGTGAGACATTTGTCTTTGACTTTAGCTATTTATATTTTCTTGGTCATTTTTTAATTATATAATAGGGTCAGCTTTTTTCCAAACCTTTGGCATCTTTCCTCTTTCAGATACCATCACCACTGGCTCAAAGCCATCACCATTGGCTTGCCTTTAGCCCATGTATCCTTTATGCACTCTTGGTCCAGTCCAATAATTCTTGGTGCTTTAGTTTCTTTAATGGCATTTCCATTTCCTCACACAGAACATTAGGGACTGTGATGTTAGTATCTAAATGTAATGGTTTCCTGGTAATTGATGAAGCAAAGGGTTTGTTGCATAAATCTTTCCAGATCTCTTCATTTTAAAAATCTCTTTGTAATCCTTTTTCCATTTTTATCTTTAAATACTCAGGATGATTTTGTTTGGTTGGGTCTCTTGTGAAGCCTTCTGCAAATGGATTTTACCTTCCACTATTTCTCACTAATTTATATTCATAATCTTCTACCATCCTTCTCCAATGTTATAAATGAGCTTATATCCTAAATCAGATCTCACAAATGAGTTTATATTCTAAATGAATGTTGCCTTTGGCTGCCATATTTCTCTACTTGGCAAGGAGACAAAGTTTTTGCTGGCTAAGGTGTTTTCTAATCTTTGTTGGTCTGTCTTCATGGTTGCAATTCATACATATCAGTTATATTTCCCCACCATGATGTTGAGACCTCCTCCAAATGTTGAAAGACTTCAGGGTCAATAATGAGTCAACCTTTCCTCCCCACCCACCTGCACAGCACACCTGACTTAGAGTAACATTGAAAAGACAAGTGTACTCAGTTCTGGCTCCCAAAGCTGCCAGCTTAAAGCAGAGCTTTGACTTGGTGCAGGAATTCCTCTTTGCTTTATCTTTACCTCCACTACTTTGATGTTTCTGGTTCTTGCTGCCCTGTCTCCTCCTGTACCCTGGGTCAACAGGCTTTACCACTCCACCATAGCTGCCATCTGCTGGCTTGAGATTCTTGAGACTGGAGTCTTTTGGAAGGGCGATATAGATGGGCCAACCCCTCTCCAAGGTACTGAGAGTAGCCCTTCCCTCATCCCTGTCTGACCTTCTCTATCTCTAGCCCTCTTGAATCTTATTAAGTTTCCTTGTGAGGCCAAGCTCCAGAGTGTAGCTCAGGTATGTGAACTTCAGTCTGTGCAGACTGGGGAAATGCTTTACACCTTATCAAGAAGAAGAAGCTCCTTCTTGGGGCACGCCTGGGAACATCTGCTGCATTTATTTTCTTGGATGCCTTACCAAGACATTTCTACCTTCTGTTCAAATTCACATGACTTGAATCTGAGGAGTCAGTCTTGGATTTCTTCAAAGATTTTTGACCCCAAGGCCATAGCAATAGAGGATAGAAATGAAATTTCTTTTCCTGAGACCCAAAGCTAAACATTAGCAAGTCTCTTGGTTTTGATTTATCCCCACAATCTAGTTAATTTGGAAAGTAAGATTTAAAAAATGAGAAAGCCGAGCATTCTTTTAAATCAGATGAAGTGTAAAGCAGTGATAATTATACAACAGCACCATAAAGCTCCCATGGGGTTCTAACTGCTCCAAGAATGGCACCAGGGGACATCCCAGAACAGAGGACTCCTGTCATCATCCCCACTATTGCTGGCAGGATCTGAAGACAGGGACGGGGAACCCCTAGAGTTTGGGAATGGGGAAAACCCCCAAAGCTTCATTTTTCTCAGAAGCCATAGAACCTGTAGGTTCCAAGTGCCAACTGAGGCCACAGATTTGATGAAAAGCAGTCACTTTCCATCTCCAGAGAAAGAGAGAAAAGACAGGAAAATTTTAGGTCAGGGAAGGTTTATTTGCTAGAGGGAATATGGTCATATTCAAATGGGTTATCAACAAAAGTCAAAATTCTCTTTGACAATAGAATCAGTACATAACCAGCCAAGAATGAATGAGCATAAATCTAGCCTGGGGAGTTAGGATGTTTGGATTCGAGTTAATGGTTCTGCTATTAAATCACTGTGTAACTTTAGGAAAGTCATTTCCCTTCTCTCAGCATCAGTTTCCTCTGCTGTAAAATAAGAATTTGGACTTGAAATAGAGAGAGCATTGTACTGAGAGGCTTTAGAATCAGAGGAACCCTAGCTCTGTCACTAACAGTTGGCATGACCATGGGCAGATCATAACTTCTGTTGGCCTCAGTTTCTTTATCTATAAAATAAAGGGACTTGACTAGATGAGTTTATAGATCTCTTGTAGCTCTAAATCTCTTGCCCTATGATTCTTCTAGTTCTCATAGTTTATGAAAGGTAGCATGGTGCAGTGGAACAAGCATTAAGACTTTGAATGGAGGCATATGACAGCACATTCTTGTTCTAATACTTATAAGCCATTTGACTTTTGGTAAGCCCCTTCCTCTCTCTGGCCTCAGTTTTCCTCCCCTATAAAAATATGAGATTGGATTAGGTGGTCTCAAAGGTCCAATCCAGCTCTAAATTGAAGATACTATGGTTTTTATGACTACCTAGAGGTAGAGGACTTCTTGGCTTCCAGAAAAGCTTTTCTTTTCTACTAATCTCTGATGGAAATTCCCTGGAAAAATTTTGGTGCCATCTAAAACAATTTGGACATGCCACTCAAAGGTTTTGGAGTGGGATGGGATGGTATTACATAGTTAGTGCATTATAGGGTCATTCATTGTGAAAAGAATACTTGATGAACTTGAGTAATCACTGGCAACTCACTTAACCACTCTGCCTCAATTTTCTCATCTGTTTCTATAATACCTATCACTCAAGATTGTCATAGGAAATGACATCTGAGAAACAGATTTGTAAACCTTAAAGTGCAATGTAAATCTCAGTTATTTTAGTTGGTGTAGGCAAAGTCACACAGGAGAAATCAAAAATTGATGAGGTGCTCCACCATTGAAATTTAGGAAGACCTTCCAGTTTCTAAATTCTCATCTTTAACATTCTTGATGTTTCTGCAGTATTAAGCACTGTTTGTCCTCCTCCACCTGGATGCCCTTTCCTCTCTTGATTTTTGTGACACTGCTGTTTTCTGGCTCTTCTCCTACCTGTCCAATCACTGCTCAGTCTTCTTGGAGGAATCCTTTATGATTCCTGTCCCACCTCTTACGTGTGGTGTTCCCTATAACTCTCTTCTCCCTCTCCCATTCCCTCTTTTTTCTCCCTTTTTATCTTTCTGCCCTTTTCCCCTTCTCTTTATTTCTCCCACTCCATTTCTTTCTCTCTCTCAGCCTCACCCTGTCCCTCTCTCTCCTTCTCTATCTGTTTCTCCCTCTAACCTTCTCCCTCCTCCTCTATCTCCCTCTATCATCCCCCCACTCTCTCATCAACTCTCATGGATTTAGTTACTATATCTATAAATGATTCCCAGATGGACATCTCCAGTATTCATCTCTCTCTCTCAAAACCCCACAACAAAACAGCTTTTCCTATATTATAGTCACTGTGCTAGGTGCTGGAGGTGGAAAAACAAAGGTGAGTTCTTATCCTGAACCTCCAACTAACTGGCGGACGCTTCCCCTTGGATGTCCTATAGTTATTTCATACTTAATATTTGCAAATGGAACTCATTCTCCTTGGGGTACTCCCAATAACTTCTCTGTTTCTGTTGAGGGTACCCCTACCTTTCCAGTTATCTAGATTTGACTCTAGGAGTCATCCTTTAGTTTTTGATCTGTAGTTGCCAAGTTGAGTTGATGCTATTTCTGTTCATCCCATTCTCTGTACTCACATCTGTATGACCTTAGTTGAGGATCTTATTACCTCTTGGGTAGACTTTCCAATAACCCCTTAATCAGTCTCCCAGCCTTCAGTCCTTTCCTTTCCCATTCTATCCTCCACACAGCTATCAAATTGGCATTCCTAAAGGATGGTTTTGACCATGTCACTTTCCTATTCAAGAACCTTCATTGGTTCTCTACTGCCTCCAGGATGAAAGACAAGCTCCTTCTATTTGGCATAAAAGACCTTCATAATTTGGCTCCAGTCTACCTTTCCAGAATGACTTCCTATGCATTAACTATTCCTACCCCACCCCTTGCCTCACCCCACACTCTCTCTACCAAACAACTTGGCCTAACTTGCTCTTTACTATATACATCATTCTATCTCCCATCTCCATGCCAGTCTTCACACAGACTATCTTGCATGCCTGAAATGCTTTCCCTCTTCACTTTTGCCTTGTGGAATATCCAACTTCCTTTGAAATTCATTTCAAGAAGTGTTAACCCCTATAAGAAACCTTTTCTGATTTTACCCAGTAGCTTGTGCCCCTTCCCACCTCAATTCTTTGTATTCATGTATTTTGGATATGTTATAATTACTTCTCTGTGCCTGTGTTGTTTTCCCTCCAATAGAATATAAGCCTCTTGAAAGTAGGCATTGTTTCATTTTTGTCTTTGAATTCCCAGCACTTACCCAGTGATTTGTACACAATAAATATTTAGTACATGCTTGTCAAATTGAATTGGATTAACTGTGTACCCGTTTCCCAACATGGAATTCGATCTTTTCTTAGTTCTACATGTCTTCCAAGACACCCACCATTGTAATAAGAATGTGCTCAGTAAATGGTTGCAAATGATGAAGATAAATGAGAAAGGAAGGTTTGTGGGCACATGACATATATAAATGTGAAGCTTTACCTTTATATCATCTATTCAATGATCTTTGTCAAGTGGAGCTATTGTAACATCGATCTCGAAGCAACTTATAAATGTTTCAAGAGAAAAAAATTTTCAGAAGGATTTTTGTCTAATTTTAACCTTTCTTTTTCCAGTATCAAGACAACTTTCTTTTTGGCGGTTGTGGGGAGATGAGGAATGGATGAGGGTCTGCATCAGCTTTGGAAAACCTCAAAGTGGAAAATCCCTTCCGCAGATTCACATCAGCAACTTCTAGCTTCTAATCTTAGAGGGTTTGC
>CM053769.1:497606716-497650882 GCA_028658325.1 Potorous gilbertii
TTCCTTTCCTTTCCTTTCCTTTCCTTTCCTTTCCTTTCCTTTCCTTTCCTTTCCTTCCCTGTCTTTCCCAAAACCTTAAACCTACTGCACCCTTAAGCTGGGACACCAATGAGCCCCTGCCTAAGGGCTCTTCTAGACCCTCCTGGCTTTAGAGTGACTATCAATAGTAACTGTTTGCTGTTTCCCTCCCAGCCTGATGTGTTTCTTTTCTTGGCTTCATTAAAGGGGCCATGCCCTGGCTACTTCTTAAACAGGCCTGTTCAATGAATGGGCCTTACCTCACCCTAAATGAGCACCTGCCAAGACCTTGGCCTAAAGGGTCCAAGGCCCCCAATGCATCCTGGGTCATTTCCAGTCATCCTGATTCAGATAGCTCTGGAGGAGAAGTAAGGTTGGTGACCTTGCACAGCCCTCCTTCACTCAAAACAAAGTCACATGCAAGTCATGTCATCATTTCTCTGATGGCATGGTCTTCTTTGGCAACAACGGATGAACACAATCCTGTGGCTGGAGGAAATTCAAGATCTTCAGACTTAACCAACTTCTCTCCTATAATATTATAAATAATTCTGTTACAAATATCCCATGGGAGTCTGGGATGTAATGAATGAGTTTTATTTTTTCTTTTTTTGCCTAGAAGCAGGACTCCACATCTCTTGCCATCCATTTCAAAACTCTACCTTGCCAGCCCCACTCCTGCCCTGCTCTTATCTCCCTTAGGTATCTAGTGGCCTTGCATACAGAGCTCTGGGCCTGGAGTCAAGAATACTTGAGTTCAGATCTGGCCTCAGATAATAACTAACTCTGAGACCCTGGGCAAATCACTTAACCTTTATCTGGTTCAGTTTTCTTGACTATAAAACGTGGATAGTAATAGCACCTCCCTTCTAGGGTTTCTGTGAGGATCAAATGAGATAGTATTTGTCAAGTATGTACAAACCATAAGATGCTATTTACATACTAGCTAGCTAGCTATTATTAGCTATTATATGTTGTCTTCCCAGATTTGAATGTAAACTGTCTGAGAGTAAAGTTATCTGACCACATTATACTTGTATCACCAGTACTTAGCACAGTGCCTAGAATACACTGATAGCATTTCATGGATGCATCATCATTCATTCAATATTCATAAATATAACAGTTCAAACCGGTTTCCCCAGAATCAATTTTCCCAGCCTCAAACACAGGAATGTTCAGTGTATCTCATTCCTGAGGCAACCAATAATCTTCAACAGTCCCTTTTGTGCCTCAGGAGACATCAAGCCAGGAAAACAGTGTTCAGTATAGTAAAGTCCCATCAATGTGTAGTGTTGATGTTATCCTAGAGCTATGGATATTGAGAATTTTCCCATAAGAAAGTTGTTTTGTGAGAAAAATAGAATATTTTAAAAAATGCTAAAAGCTCCAGTCATAGAGCAAAGCAACATCTTTGGTCTGAGGCTGCTGGTTCCAAAGGGAGACCTGGCGCTGTCCAGAATGATCTAGGTGGCAGCAGCTGGTGGATTCATTGGCAGGCTTTGGGTTTGGTTTGTCCTCAGCCAGCAGCCTCATAGATCTCCACTGAGATTCTGAGTCCTCTCCAGGTCCACTTCCCTCTTGTCTAACTCTCACTCCAGCTCCAGTCTCCTTCCCACCTTTCCAAACAACAGCACAGCCGAAGGAATTTATAGGTCCACTAGCTAATGTGGGAATTCAGTGAAAAGTGGCCCTGCCTTTGTTGGGGCTTGGGTGGATTTTTACCACCTTGACGGTGTCTTGGTTCCTAGGATTTATCCTCACTATAAATTTTCCATGGTGAATAGATATCATTCTTCCTGCAAACCCATTGTTTCCTTGGACTATGTTATTTATACCTTTTGCTTTGTTTGGATTTTTATTATTGTTAAATAGTAATTAATTCTTCTATCAGCTTCTCTTTAGCTTGCTGTCAAATACAGCATGCCATGTTTGTACTCACCTCCAACTACAGAGCTATTCTAGACAGGAACAAAGCGTCTGACATTTTAAAAACACACCTGCTGCTAGTGACTGGAACGGGGTTGGCGGCCAGACCTGTAATGGCCTCCTGGTTGATGTGACCACCAATTCCCTTGGAGCTGGGATGGCCCTGATCTGGTTCAGCTGACAGGCTGAGAAGTTGCACAATTAGCCTGAAATGAAAGCCAAGTAATATTTTAAAATAGGGCCTGTAGAGAGGAGCTCCAAGCTTAGAGCCATGTCCTCATTTAATCTCTAAGGACGTTGGCCCAGCGTGGCTCATCTTAGTGGTGGACGATCTTAGTATATCAGTCCAATCTCAGCCAATAAGCTTGTATTGAGCACTGGTTCTCCTGCTTCACCTTTTTCAGAGTTTGCCAGCATCCTGAGAATGTTTCACGATAGAAGTTAACCTTGAATGTAAAAGGGAACTCCCAGGGGAAGATGCCCCATCATCACCAGTAGCTTGAAGTGTTGAGACATTAAATGACAGGGTCATACAGTTAATATGTGTCAGAGGAAGGAATCAAAGCCTGGATTAGGGGTTGTCTCCTTATCTTCTAGACCCATGGTGTCCAGCTCAAACAGACAGGGAGCCACCATATGAGGATCATCTGTGGCCACAGGTTGACTTATTTTAAAAATGTAATATAATCAATATTTTCTTGTGTTTTTATTTATTGTGTTAGATATCTTCCAATTATATTTCAATCCAAGTTCAGGTGGCCACAGTTTTGTGGTTGAGTGGGCTACATAAAGCCTACTGGCTGAGTATGTGACCTCATCTCCAATATGCTATCTCTG
The DNA here is from genome assembly GCA_028658325.1 of Potorous gilbertii. NCBI lineage: Eukaryota > Metazoa > Chordata > Mammalia > Diprotodontia > Potoroidae > Potorous > Potorous gilbertii. The sequence continues at coordinate 497,609,501 of CM053769.1, forward strand.
TAAACTCAACAAAAAGGGTTAGCTAAGATGTGGTCAACAGAAGATGATTCTTTCCCTATGATGACTAATCATAATATAGCACAAGTTGTGAAATTAAACTGGACATACACAAATCTTGTGCAGGTGTCAGAGGCTAAAAGAGAATTGGATTTTTGAAAGCCCATTGTGAATGGCCAGAACTATGCTTTTCAAAGATATCATTCTTCAGTAGGACTGGATTTGAGATGAGAGGACCTTGGTTCAAACCCACCTCTGCCATTTTCTATGTGGGTTCTCTTGGGCAAGTCTCTTCTCTGAGTCTCAGTTTCTTTATCTGGCAAATGATGGGGGCTGGATCAAATGACCTTTGAGGTGTCTCCCTGCTCAAAAGGTATACATCCATGATCTTTATCTGGTGATTCCCCACCATGTGATGCATGGCTATAGTCTATAACACCTTCCAAGAAGTAGATGGTCCTTGGGCTTCTCTATCATCTGGCAGTTGTTAAGTTGACCTTTATGGCTGATTATAGAATTATTCTGGGAAGTTGGGCCTTGATGAGACATGGAGAAGACATCCAGTTCAGGAATTGGCAGCTCTACTCTGCCAGGAGATGGCCTGCCAGGTCATGTCATCCCACCTGGCCAGCAGGGCACTGACCACACCAGAAATGCAGAGATCCACCCAGCTCCTTATTCACTCAACAAGTATTCATTGCCATTACTTCCCCCATGTGTTGACCCTCACCTCAGCTTCCCACTGTTCTTTTCCACTCAGGCTGCAAAGGAACTAACCCCTGGAAAATACTCTAACCACCGGATGCACCCGACTCTTTTCAATTTCCTCTGCTCCCCTCCCTGTCACCCTGTCACATGTATGGCGGGTTTTCCTCCCAGCAACCCTACGAGTCAAGTGACACGAGCATTGTTAGTTCCATCTGACAGAAGAAACAGAGGCTGGAGAAGTTAAGGATGAATGGATGTGGTTGTGACAAAGCCCTGGTTGTCTACTGCAGACAGATTTCTTCCTACTTTCTGAGTGGTTGATTGCACACCCCTGGGGGGGTCAGGCCACTGTAGGCCCCCTTCTCACTTTGAAGAGTACTGGTCAGATGCCTAAACATCTACTTTGGAGTTCATTGATCTATCCTTTCATTTGACAAATAAGGAAATGGAGACTCAGATAATTAGGTGACTTACCTAAGGTCATACAGATAATAAGGAGCACTAAAGGAGCTTGGGTCCCTATGATTTCAAGTATAGTACTCTTTCCACTGTACCTTGCTGAAGCCAATTCAATTTAACACACACTGGGCACTGAGGGCAAAAGCACAACTCTATTAGACCTTTAACTTTTATTCTAAAAGATCTATTATCCTTTTATAACATTAATATGTCAAAGGCCTATGATATCATTGGTGGGGGAACTGCCTTCACCCCTGTAGATGGCAATCAATCTATAACTTAGAGATTTGGGGGACACTTAGAGGAATTTGTTACCCAACTAGCAAGGGATAAAGGCTGGATTATGAACCCAGCTCTTTCTGACTCCAGGTCCAGTATACTATCCACTAAATCAGGACACCTCTTGGATCCTTTCCTACTGTGGGAAAAAATAACAGTGATATTAAATTGCTTCTAATTAAGTTATTAAAAAATCTTTCAACTTATATAGCCTCAGAGGAAAGGCCCATGTTAAGGTGAAAGTTTTATAGCTGGGTGGTTGGGGTTTTGTTTTGTTTTTTGTTACTTGTGTGCAAAATCCCTGTGGGCAAGAGAGAAAAAGTTTATTTTTCCTCTTCTCATAACTCACGACCAATCAAGCAAATTCAACTTCAATCCTCTTTCCCCAGCACACACACACATGTACACAGAAAATAAGTCTTTGGCCTGGGAGTCAATAGGAAAAATTTCTGTCTAAAATGTGATTTCTTATTTTAAGAATGTCATGGGCAAGTGAAAATAAGTCTGTAATTGAAGCCGGCTTCTCTAATTATAGTACTGGCTACTGGGCACACTCTAATGTGTCACCGGTGGGTTGAAAAGTAGGTGTAGACACACACACAGAACACATATCCCGCCTTCTCGTTTTTTATATAGATCCTATCAGAGCAACAAGGCCCAGCTTCCGAGTGCAGGAGACTGTGACATTTTGGGCAGTGCTACCTCTAAACAGAAGAAAGCCAAGGAAACAGGAGGGAGCAAGGAATGTCCAAAGCTCAGAGGGACAATCTCTGGCCCTGCTGTCATGATTCATCTTCCTTCCTTTTGGCTGGGGTGATTGTGGTCTCAGATTAGAAATAGCAACAGAAGCAACTCCTTGTGGGGCAGCAGCTCCCAGACAGACAGATCCCTGCAGGAGAACTGCCAAGTACGAGGTAATCAGACTGGGTAAATCAAAGGAGATGAGGTCGGGGGAAGAACAAAAGCTCCTCTGGTGAGAGCAAGATGCCGCCATCACAGAACCCTCCTGTCCTGCTGTTTCTCTCCCTGCTGGGACCAGGCTGTCACCAAGCTAAGAAAGAAAGCCCAGGCCTGGGTATTCAGGCCAGCCCTGAGAGTGTAGTGAGGGCTCATTGGGAGAAGGCATTGCTGCAAGCAGGCAAAGGGAATCCATTCCAGAGTACTTCATACAAAGACTGTCAGCAGGTCCAGATGTGTAAGGGGAAGACAGAGGCCACCAGCATCATTCTCTGTTCTTTCCAGATCAGCACTGGTCATCAGTTGAAAGTGGGTCAGAGTGGGGGGAAACGTGCATCCAATCACCCTCTCATCCCATAATAGAATATAAGGGCCTGAAGGCTGATATGGTTTCATTTTTGTCTTTGTAGCTCTAGTACCAAACACAATGCCAGGCGCAGTGTAAGGGCTGATAACTGCTTCCCAATGGACAACTAGGGTGGACAGAGTGAATCCACTCTGTCACCCAGGTACCCCCTCAGTTACAGTCATAGTATGAATAACTGAAGGGAAAGTATTGGAGCAGAAAGGCATACATACTGTGGTAAAAGCCAGGGGCCTGGTTTCAAATCCCAGCTCTGATGTGTATGCTCTATATGACCACTGGAAAGTCTTAGACTCTCTGGGCTCTAGTTTCCTCATCTGTAAAATAAATGGGAAGGTCCGAGCAGAGACTAATTCTGTGATCTTTGGCTCCCAAGACATGGCCCCTCCCCTCTGGGTGCCATAGTAATTCAGCCCCTCCAGCTATAGAGAGCTGGGGCTATAAAGGAGACTGTGAAGCTTGCTGGATTTTTTTCTTCCTTCTGCTAGGAAAAAATTAAAAAAGTCATCCATGTAAGAGTCTCCAGTGTTGCCATAGACCTAAGACATCACACCCCAGGTAAGAGAAGCTCTGTACATAGTCACAGCTCTTGTTATCCAACCTTCCTCCATGACTTAACATCTGAAGCCTTTTAAAAAACAAAACATCAACTCCTGTGGCAAGGGATACCAAGAAAGTTGTTATGAAAATACTTTCCTCAATCAGCATATTTCAGGCCTTGGGTCCCACTGACCAGAGCACTGGGGAGGCCCATCGCAGCCCTAGTCCTACTCTGATACTCACTGTTAGAGCTATATCCCAATACCCAAGAAATGGCAGCAGTAGACAGCCCAGTCAAAGATGGAAGCTTGCCTTGGCTGCCAGCACTACCCTGGGCTACCCACAGATGGTGGCCTCCTGGAGATCCACCTCCTGTCCTTTGATGAAAAAAATCCCATCTCATGTAAGTCCAAGGGGATTGGCAGTGCCAGCTCTGGCACAGACTTCCAGACAGTGGCTAAGTCTGCCAATACTTTGTCTTAGAGTGGTAAGATCAGAGGATCTGAGATTCAGAACTTCAAGGGTCCTTACATGCCATCTGGTCCATCCAACCACTCCTCCATCTTACAGAGGGCCAACCTGGGACCTGAAGATGGCCCTGGTAGCCAAGGGCAGGACTGGGATTAGATTCAAGATCCTCTGACTCTCTTTTCTTGGCCATGTCACTCCCTAATGAAAAGAAGACTCTTCAGTATTGGGCAGTGGGAATCCCAACAGATTCCTGCATACCTCAGTACATCTATGTCTTTTCTGTCAAAGTTCTCATCGGAACCTTGAACATGAACCCTCATCTGTTTGATTATTTGCTTAGAAAATCCTGGAGTTAGACTGAAAACAAGAAAATGCTATTAACTCTTGGCTGTCATAGTTTAAAAGAGATGAGAAAAAGAGGCATGGTAAGTCATTGGATAAACATCAGAATCTCAGGCGGGACCTCAGAAGTCACCTAGGCTAATTCCACCTGAACAAGAAACGATACCCTCTGCGAAGACCCTGAGAAGTGATCAGCAAGTCCTTGCAAGAGGGAGAGAATGGAGAAGAGAGAAGAGGAAAGAGAGAAGGAGACAGAGAGAGAAAGAGAGAGAGTGAGTGAGAGACAGAAACACAGAGAGAATGGAAATGAGAGAGAGAGAGAGGAGGAAGGAGGTGGGAAGGAGGAGGAGAGGGAGGAGAGGAGAAAGGAAGACGGAGGAGTAGAGGAGAGAGAGGGAAAGGAAGATGAGAGAGAGGACTGAAAGAAAAAGAGGAGGGATAGAGAGAGAAAAAACAGGGAAAGGAGAGAAAGAGAGGAGGAGAGGGCAGTTGAGGGATAGAGAAAGGGCAATAGAGAATATTTATTAAACTCTTTCCTTGTGCCAGGCACTGTGCTAAGCACCAGGTACATAAATACAAGCAAACAGTACCTGCTCTCAAGAAGCTTACTTTCTAACAGAGGATGACAATACATAAAACCAGAAGTCAATACATATCACCAAGGGCTCAGATCCAAATCACTTGAGCTTGTGCAAAGGATGGAATTGGCAAGAGTTTAGAGAGGAGATATCCTTGTTTTTCTGGCTTCTGGAAAGGAGACATGTGGCCCCAGATTCTTTTAAGGACAAGGTCTCTGAAGAGAGAGAAAGACACTAGGAAGAAACCTTAAATCTGTTCCACTATGAGTAGTGCCTAGAGATAGGAACTATAGTAATAATGCTAAAGGACATATCCCCTCTCTATCCTTTCTGCCAGGATCCTGGGGGACAGGGATGGCCAGGATCCCATGACCTCAGGCACAGATGCATCTGGAAGAACAGGAGTAGCCTCAGAAGGCGCTGTCCAGGACTCAGCTTGCTGTTGCTGCCTTTGTGATGCAGTCCCATTACCCATCCTTCCGTCCAGTGAATTCTGTGACTGAGACTTCCTGTAGATTGCAGCTTAACCCAATGCATGCAATAGGGGGATACATAGATATCGAAAGAGAAAACCACTCAAATAACCAGCCTTTCCAGAACTACATTGCTCTGCCAAAGTGAGGTCTCTCTTTGCTTGATTGTCCTTCCATGAAAACACCTAATTTCATCAGCATGATATAAGTGCCAGTTGAGGAACACTAGTCTAGAGGCTGATATTCAGTGGTGTGGTGGTAAATGTTTAACCATTGGCTCTCCGAGGAAAAAAATTATGCCTGACACATTTTAAAATTTAATCTGCATTACAAACATTTCTCCATCATTTTCTTAAGTCAAGGTAATCAACAAAGCAAGAACTCAAACTCTGATTTGGAGCATTTGCCAGTTTCTGAGGTGTAAAAACTCACCCTGAAAATTTAACCATCAACTTTCCTGAGCCTACACAAGTTGGCTCCAGAACACCTCTGCATGCATTTGGCATGCTTTTATCTAACTACAGACAACCTTCAAGTGGGAGAGACACTGGTGCCCTTGTCAGGGTTATTGACTGTCATCACTACCTGCCCCATCATTCCCACAGCTTGACTACCCTGCCTCTCTGACTGAGGTAATGAGTGGTCTGTGGTCCCATCAGCCAGGAGTGGTCTGTGACAGTCATGGTCTCAACAGCTATCAGAGGCCTTTTCAAATGGCACCATTCAAGTCTAACTCCTCAGACCTGGGTTATCTGGATAGCCCCATGCAATTTAAAGAGCGTCACTCATCTCTAGCTAGATGCCATCTGTATCCATATCTGTTAGCACAGTCAGGTAGTTTTTTTGAACTCAGTTGACTGCTCATCTCAGCTGTCATTCTCCCAGGGTTGGGCAAGGGTTCTGTTCTAGGAGACCTTAGTAGTAATCAGTGTCTGCTTCCAAACCCAATTAGGTAAGGGCTTTACCCTATACTATCCAACCAAACAACTAGAATATTCTATTGGAGGACAATGGGTAAAGATCTATTTTAGCAAGTGGCATTAAAGTCTCATTAAGGTGATTCTTTTCTTCTGAGGCTAACAAATTCTTCCCGGATGAATTTAACCCCTTTGTTCACACAGTTTCTTAAATATTGACTAAAGCCTCTCCAACCATTTGGTGGGGATTCATTCATCAGATAATAAATCGTCTGGTACACTACCCCCCTCTGACTTACCCCTCTATGATTGCATTTTATTGTCTAGCTTTTAAAGTAATGCGATCTATGGAGTCGGCAGCACAGAGAATCCATAAACCATCCAAAGACATCTAATGGGGTATTAAAAGGGTCCCCTGAAGTTGGAGGATGATAAGTGGCCAGTAATGGCTGAGATCGGTGGGAGGAGGAGGGTAGTGAGTGGGCTGGGGAACCTGCACTCTGGGGAAAGCAAAGGAGTGAGAGTAAGTAAAGGAGAATTTTTACAGATGTTATTAAACAATAACTCACCAAAACATAAGGATAAGTTAGAAGTTTGCCAAATGAGTGACAATCCACTCTCCAGGCTCCTGCCATCTGGGAGGACCCCAAGTGCAAGTCTGAGGTCTTGGGTTGGAGTCCCCCACGCCCTAAGGAAGCTGAGTGTAGGCCAGAGATAAAGTGGAGGAATGTTTTGACTAAATACCCAAAACCTCACCATGGAAACAGCTCTGGGGATCTCAAATGGTGTGTGTGGGGGATCCTTCATTACTAGTAGTTATAAGCAGTGGGGAGACCTCTTGACTAATAAGATGCTAGTAAGCCATTACCTAATTCAGAAACAGGCTCTTTCCACTACTCTTGCTCCTAATTACCTCACCAATCCTAGTGAGGTCTGCTCAGGAAGAAGGTAGAGATTTACAATTCTGAGTGGTTAAAAAAGACAGCCTTTAGGCAATTTGGGAGTAGAGGGGGACCTGACAGAAAACTTACAATTTTTATTTATTTTCACTGATATTTTGTTCAATTCTATTCAACAAACATTTATTAAACACCTCTGGGGCAGCTAGGTGGTGCAGTGGATAGAGCACCAGTCAGGAGGATCTGAGTTCAAATTTCACCTCAGACTCTTGATACTCCCTAGATGTGTGACCTTGGACAAGTCACTTAACTCAATTGCCTCATCCTGGGTCATCTCCAGTCATCCTGATGAAGATCTGATCACTGGATTCAGATGGCTCTGGAGGAGAAGTGAGGCTGGTGACCTGCACAGCCCTCCCTCACTCAAAACAAAGTCAAGTGCAAGTCATGTCATGATTTCTCTGGTGGCATGGTCTTCTTCGGCAGTGAAGGATGAACACACATTAAACACCTGCTGAGTGCCTAGTAGGGGCAGATAGGTAGTGCAGTGGATAGAGCACTGGGCTTGGAATTAGTTCCTGAGTTCAGATCTGGCCTCAGATACTTAATAGCTGTGTGACCCTAGGAAAGTCACTTAACTCATTTGCCTCAGTGTCCTCACCTGTAAAATGAACTGGAGAAGGAAATGGCAAAAGACTCCAGTGTCTGCCAAGACAGTCCCAAATGGGATCACAAAGTGTCAAACCTGACTGAAAAACAGCTTAACAAAGGCAACGTGCAAGCACTGTGCTGGGAAATCAAAGACAAAAGTGAGAGGACCCCTTCCCTAAAGCAGATTACAGTCTGCTGAAGGGAAGCAGCATGTTTACAGAGAGGTATAGTAGATACAAAATGCATGATATTAAGCATAGAACACTTTAAAGGATCCATGAGCTCAAGGATGTGGGGACTCCCTCTGTGAAAGGGAGATTTATAAGATGGAGAACCATTTTGTAGTTGTCTTTGTTTTGTGGGTTTCCATAGTCAAAGTATTCATCACCAAGTTGCCAGTCTACTGGCTCCAATGATCCTTATACATGAGTCTGTGACTCCTTTTTCAATAATTTCCTTTTATTTTAAATGTTTTAATCCCTATTAAACAGAAGAACTAGAAATATCTGTGACTAGTCACCTGTAGTCAGAAAGTCATTTATCCTCACAACAGCTGCTTGAGCTGAATATCAGATGGAATACCTTTGAGGTTCTAAGAAGGTCTTTGTGTCCCTAGAATCTAGAACAGCATGAGACATGTAGTAGAAGCTTAAAACGTGGATATTGATTAATATTACGATATCCATTGTTCCCCAAAAGGAAATTCACACACACACATGCACACATATACACACACACGCATACGCACACACACTGACTACTTTGTGCTCATAAGATTCTTCTCCGGAATATTATGTCTGGGTACCTTGTTTTAAGAAGGACACTGACAAACAGAAATGGAAGGGCATAGGGCCAACTTAATTTAAGGAAAAGCTTTCCTAACAAGAACTGCCCAGTGAGCAAATGGGCTGCTTTAGGAAGTCATGAGTTTCCCTTCCTTGGAAATCTTCAGACAGAGCTGGGATGGTCACTCCTTGGAGCTGGTAGAGAAGAGTAAGGATATGGGTGCCAATTTTATGTGCTGAACAAGTCATCCTGGACATGCAGATCATTTTTTAAAACTCTGGATTTATCTTACATACAGAAACATAAGCAGAGGTCCAGTTTTGAAGTTTTTCTTCAGCTCCTATACTTTCTGATCCCTTCTCTCTCTCAGTAGCATTGCTTTTCAGGACCCCCCATGCCCTTCTGCTTCCTAACATCCTTCTCTAATAGAAGAGGTGAATGTTGGGCACTTTTACTGAAACCCTATCCCATCAGCATGTTAACTTTTCCTGGTATTTGAACGCAGGGTCTTCTCCCCATTGGGTTCATCTCTACTGGGCCTTTGCTCCTTCCCCAGACTGAGGATCCCCACCTGAAAAAAACCTCTCTTTGGTCCTCTGCCTCCAGCAGGCCCTCAGTTCTCCATAGTCTTATGACCAAGAGTTTCTGCTGTTTCAAACCCCCCAACACATGGGACACCTGTTTGGGAGCAGGGAACAGCTGTTCAAGGACTCCTTCAGTGGCAGTTAGGGATGAGGGGAGGCAGAAAGGGGGTAGATGGGTTGGGAGAAAATAGGCACAGCAGAGAATCACAGAATTCCACAGGCAGAAGGAACTTTAGGAAGTATTTAGTTACTTTACAAATAAGGTATTTTGACCTAGGCCATGGCAGAGTGGAAAGGGTCAGGGGCAAGGAGCTCCAACTGTTGGAAAGTAGGATATAGTACTTTCTTCTTTTGATATCATTGTTTATGTGAAGATGATAGTTATGTATCAGAGAAAACTTTGTTTTGTCCTCATAGATTCTGGAGAACTGAGGAAATAAGAAGAGAAAAACTAAATACTTGATTCAGTCATTTATATGAATTATTTATAATTTCTGCTTGATTACAAAACATTGTGAGGGCCATTGTGGTATAATAGATAGAGAGATGGTCTCAAAGTCAGGAAGACCTGGAATCAAGTCCCACCCTTGACTCATACCCTCTCAATGCCCCAGGCAACTCTCAAAACCATAAATTACAGAGAAGATGCTGGTCAACGTTGGGGGAGAGATTTTCCTCATCTGGGAATTCCCTACACCAATGAAAAGTTAACTGTCCACCAAGGTTCCAACTCAGGTTTTGGATTCAGAGTCCAGAGTGCTGACCATCATACCACTGAATTTTTTCCTATTAAAGGGGTCACCCCTTGGATCACTTCTTAAACAGTCCTAATCATTGAATGAGCACTGCCTCAGTCAAAGTGAGAACTCAAAAAGACCTTTGCTTAAAAAGGTCAAGGTCTCTCACTGAATCCTGGGTCATCTCCAGTCATCCTGATCTATACTGGGCCACTGGACTCAGAAGGCTCAAGAGGAGAAAGTGAGGCTGATGACTTTGCACAATCCTGCCTCACTTAAATCCAATTCATTTGCCAATCATGGCATCACCTTCCTGACATCATGGTCTTCTTCGAGGATGAAGGACAAACCACAACACCAATGAAATGACAGATCAGATTCTCACCCCTACACAAAGCAATAGTACACAAATGATTCTAGAGAGAGGTATCTATGTGTGTAGATAACGTAGTTTCATTCTGTATCCCAGATAATGAAGTAGAAAGAGTACTTGATTTGAAAATGGAAGACTTGAGTTTGGATCTCACCTCTGCCACTTACTATCTATGTGACCTCTGATAAGTCACTTAGCCCCCTAGATCTCAGTTCCCCAGTCTGGAAAATAGGAGAGTTTGATTTCTTTTGGATGGTACTTTTAATTTATTGGATGATTCTTAAGAGTCCTTCCAAGTCTATGTCCAATGAATGCCATTGTTTAAAGTTTTATTGTATTCAATAATTTATAATAATTATAATAAATAATAGCTAGTGTTTTAAGTAAATACAATCTTATTTGATATTCACAACCACCCTGGGAGGTAGGGGTGCTATTGTTAACCCCATTTTACAGATGAGGAAACTAAAGTAGATAGAGGTCAAGTGGTTTGCCCAGGGTCACACAGCTAGTGTCTAAGGTCAGTTTAAATTTGGGTTCTTCCCGACTCCAGGCCCAGGTAGGGGGTCTATTCACTGCACAGCCTAACTGCCTCTAGTGAACTGTAAGGAGTAAACTCTAGCCATACATGCTCAATATTCATGATTTACTATCCATGGGATAAAGTCATCTTCTCACAACTTGAAAAAGTAAGATGGGATATTGGGAAGGACTTGGCCATGACAGTCTCCAAGATCCTTCGTATGGATCTATGAATGCCTTTCTTTATGTAACCCGACCAAAGGTAGCAAACACAGAATGAATCCCTTCTTTCCCTTACACTCACTTTGTCCTTCTATCCCTAGTCCTGTGCTTTATCCTAAATGAAATCAGAAGCCCCCTTAAATAATGGAAGCATCACATGATGAAATACACTGTTCACCTCCTGACAGAGAGGCAACAGACTCAGGATATAGATCGAGACATAAATTTTTTTGTCATGGCCAAGGTGGCAATTTCTTTTGCCTGATTATGCATAGTAAAGGGAAGAGCTTTTGGATTTTTGTTCACTTAAAAGAATAAAATAAAATAATAAAATAAAAATGGGGAGTCTCTAAAAGAAAAACAAACTCAGAAGTATGGGGTGGGTGGGAGGGGAATGGAATCTCTTTCCAGATGATTTTCCCAAGCTATCCAACAATTTTTAAAGGTTTAGAAGAAGAGAAGAGACTCCCTCTCCCCTCTGTGGCTGACTATGTAGAATCTTGGGGGAGAGCAGAAAGCCTTCCTGACCCCTTCAGGCAATCTCCTCATACCATGAAATATGAGATCTGCACATGCATAACTCTGAATGTTATTAATGATCATAAAGCTATCCAACCCTTTCTAAAACTGAAGCCCTATTTCTGACACAATCACCCCCTACAGCATCCTGGTTATGCATGATGAGAAGATGTATTTCCTTCTTTTTATTATGAATTTACCAACCATTAATTTTCCTGAATGAAATGATTCTCATATTATGGGATAAGTTAAAGCATTAATCCTGGCCTGAGGGGGGAGCTGTTCCAGGGAAAGCTTCCTATCTGGGCCTAAATATGTTTTGGGGGCAACTTACCCTGACACTGAAGGTTGGTCTCTGTTGGTTTCATTCATGCCTTCTTATAACATTAAGTAATCAGGCTATTGGGTGGTAATCCTTCCATTGTCTCTCATTCTTAGGGGACGGGATCAATATTAGCAAATTTGAGACTGTCAAGAAAGTGCTGATTCAGGGGCTTGGGCCTACCCAGCTTTCTACAGGACTCACTTCCTTCCTTAAGGAAACCTCCTGACCTTCTGCCCTAAATACCACTAATCACCCAATGCCCTCCTAAAAAACCTGCACCCAAGGAAAAAGCAAAGAAAAAAATACCTATTTTAGATGATGTCGTATGTCATTAAAATCAATCAACAAATAATTTTTAAGTGCCTGCTGTGGACCAGACACTTAATAAATAAATGCCAGGTGGGGCAACTGGGTGGTTTGATGGCTAGAGTGCTGGGCTTCAGACACTTACTAACTGTGTAACCCTGGGCAAGTCACTGAACCACATTTGCCTTAGTTTCCTCATCTGTAAAATGATCTGGAGAATGAAATGGCAAACCACTCCAGTTTCATTGCCAAGAAAACCCCCAATGGGATCACAAAGAATTGGACATGACTGGAAAATGACTCAACAACAAATGAGTCAGGTATGATGCTAGCACCTGAGAAGCACAGAGGAAAGTAAAATAATCTTGCCTTACATTCTCATATTCTGTATCTCTTCGGTGCACCTTTCATGTTTTATTTGTAGGGATTGCACTGTGTGGGCTGTGGGCTGTTTTGCCTATGTGGGTTATATGTGTCTACATGAGTTTGTCTCCATGCGGTTCATGGGGAGGCAAGAACATAAACAAATCCCTCCAATTTCTTCTCCCCGTCTTTCTCCAAGGGAGACTTTGATTCCTGCCAGGAGAGGCTGACCACTCTGCTTTCCTCGGAGAGGTGGGGTACCAGGCTAGAATTATATCTGTCTGCCTCCTTAAATATTGTTAGTTCAGAAGAAATAATGTTTAGGTTCAAGCTGTGCTCCTGATGGTAGGGAAGGAGTGCCCCCAATTTAACATCCAAGGTCTGAGTTGCTTCCCACCAAAGGTTAGTTCTGCAATGAATACATATAGTAAATAGTGAATAAAGCCACTTATCCAAGATTTTTAAAAAACAAACAACAGAAATTAGAGAAAGTATGCAAATAAAATATATACCAGACAATATACAAATTAAAAAGAACTGTCCCAATAGGAGCAAGATTATCTCTAGAGAGTCCCAGATCTCACCCAGAGGGAAATGCTCTCAAATCTGAAGAGGAGGCCAGGTCTTGTATATATCCACATCTTGCCCAGAGTCTCTCTCACTCTCCCTTCAGGAGCCTGGAGTCTGAAACCACATCTTTTCTGTCAAAGCTGGGACCTAAAAGTCAGAATCTCCCTTCTCACAAGCTCTCAGCAATTCCACCCTTTATCTAGGTGAGGAGCATTGAGTCCCACACAAATGGGCTTTGGTCCTCAAGTTACAGCATATCTCATTTTATTGTACTTTGCTTTATTCTGCTTCACAGATATTGAGGGGTTTTTGGTTTTTTGGTTTTTTACAAATTAAAGGTTTGGAGCAAATCTATCAGCGCCATTTTTCCAGCAGCAGATGCCCACCTCGTGTCTCTGTGTCACATTTTGGTAATTCTCACAATATGTCAAACTTTTTCATTATTATTATATCTTTCATGGTGATCTGTGATAAGTGATCTTCGATGTTGCTAATGTAATTATTTTGGGGCACTACAAATTGTGTCTGAGAATTTAATTGATAAATGTTGTGTGTGTTCTGTGTACAGCACCAATAGACCATTCACCGTCTCTCTCCCTCTCCTTGGGCCTCCCTATTCCCTGAGACACAACAACATTGAAGACTATTATGCTAACACAGTTGATAAAGCAGCAACAGAGCTTTCAAGGATTGATTCCAATTTTAAAAGAGGTTCTACTGTGGGTAAAATGCTATCAAACAGCATTGCATGCTACAGAGAAATCTTTTATGAAAGTCAATGGATATGGCAAACTTCATTACTGTCTTATTTTAAGAAATTGACACCACTACCCTAACCTTCAGCAACCACCACTCTCATCAGTCAGCTGCCATCAACATCAAGGCAAGACCCTCTGCCAATGAAAATATTATGACTTACTGAAAGGTCAGATGATGGCTGGCATTTTTTAGCAATAGTATTTTTTAATTAAGGCATGCACTTTTTTAGGCATAATACTACTGCACACTTAACAGACTACAGTATGATATAAGCAGAACTTTTACATGCATTGGGAAACCAAAAATTTTACATGACTCACTTTATCTCTTTTTTGTGGTGGTCTGGAGCTAAAACGACAGTATCTCCAAGGTATGTCTCTGTACGTTTTTCATATCCTAGTCAGAGACAGGCAGTATGGCCTAAAGGATAGAGAGTCAACCTTGGAGTCAGGAGACCTGGGTTCAAGTTCTATCTCTAATATTTACTGGCTTTTGAGACAATGACAATCACTTCTCACTTAGAGAGTGTTCTGGGCAACTCTCTAAGACTGTAAGATCCAGGTCTGTATTGTTTCACACAAAATATACTAGTAAATATTAACAAACAGCTTTCTGGGAAAAAATGTATGCATGATACACTTTTAAGTTTAACCAACATTATTAACATTTTTCCCCATTGCCTTCTTAAGTCAAGACAATTACCAAAATAGTAAATCAAGACCTGGTCCGTAGTTTTTGTTAATTTCTGAAATGTAAATCTCACACTGAAAAATCTAACCATCAGTTCTTGTGCTCCAGTTCAAGTTGGCTCCAGAAAAACCCCTTCATCAGGTACCCTCTGTCTCTTCCACTTCTAGTCTACATTATTTATTCATAGTTCTTCTAAAATCTACATCTTGGCTGCCTCTTGCACTCCGGACAGAAGGTACTAATGAAGGAAAGAGAAGGGGAACAAGCATTTATTAAGTACCTTCTATGTGTCAAGGCACTGTGCTAAGTACTTTACAAATATTAAAGAGTACCCTAGGTCTTTTTTTTTTGTAACAGCCAGAAGATTGATTGGTTCACACTGCATCAGAAATCAATTATAATTCTGTTCATTAAATCCAAAACATTCATTCCTACCTAAATTATGCTCTTTATTCCCAGTTTTTTCTTGCACTAATACATGGTGTTATGATCTTACCGCCTTACTGAGGATAAATAGTTGTGTGGCAGAATTAGCAGGATGATTTTTAAAGATTCAATATTTTTTTAACTTAAAATTTATTTTATCTTCCATTTTATATATGTATATGCATAGATATACATACATATCTATAATGTATATGTATACCTGTACATATGTATGTATATATATAGGTATGCATGTACATACCAACACACACATATGTATGTATATATATATATATAGGCACACACTTTTATCTTTTGTTTCTACCTCTCCCACACCATTGGGGGAAAAATAATAAAAATGAAAAGCATTGAAGCTAACCTTTTGTTCCAGGCCTACCCACAGACCCATCACAAGGAAATGGACAGAGAGCTGAATATAAACAGTCCAGAGACCAGAGACTTGAAAACAGCCTTTGATTTCTTCTCCAGATGATGCTTGCACATGGGCACAGTCCCCAAGAGGCCAAATAAAGCCCTAGCCCTAGAAATGGCAACTGTGAAAGCTCTAGGTTAAAGATTCTCTGGCCAAGACATGGCAACCAGCCGAGGATAGTGGAGGAGGAACAGGAGAGGCAGCAGTACAGGTAGGCAGGTGTGCTCATACACGTTCTCAACCCTGTGGCTTGAAGAGAGGGTGTTTCTGTGCCCAAGTGTTCAGGAAAAGTGGTGAGAGTTCCTAGATGACCATCCCTTAGAGATTTGAAAAGATGACCCTGGGACTTCCTAATGGTCATGAAGTGAAAGGCAAATCTTGGATTTGTCCTCTGCTATGAGTTATTCAAATGGCATGGGCCCAGTAGAAAGGAAATGGCCTCTTCAGCAACAGTAAGTTCATTATTCTTCTGGGGGAAGGGAGAGTCCAAACCTCAAGGTATTTTATAAGGCTTAGAGGCCTATGTACATCCAGGAGGTGGGGAGGGGAATGAGATTTAACCGGAAAGGGAAGAAGAATTATCTCAATGACCCATGACTTACTGTACTTTGTACCTTTCCTGAATTTTCTGTGGGATGAAATAAAGGCTGTCGTATCTTACATGGATTATTTCTTTGAGCATTTGCATAGAAACTGGGGCCTTTTTACCCCCAGTTGTAGAAATCTTGACATAAACTGCCTACACATATTTTGAGATTCCTAGCGGGAAATCTGGGTTGGGGAAAACCAACCCAAAAAGATCAGATTTTTGGAGAAGTCTCCAGGATTAATCCTAGCTGGTACAAAATCAGAACTTGGAAAAAGATGGAGCAAATTGACACCAGAGATCCAGGGAACCCTTACAGTTTGGGGACTAAAATAGGCTGGTTATCTGGAACCTCCATGCGGACAGGTCTTCCTAGAAGCTAATGTACCAGCTCTTGGGCCCATTTCCATGGTATGCTGATTGGATTTTCTTTCCTGGCCTAGTCCTTGCTGTAATGTGTTTACCTTGAACTGGACTTACACCTATTTAACTGTCACCCCCTATCCTACTCTTTGCTGCTATGGATTATAGTAAAAGAGTAATGAATTTCTTCGAAGCATCAGGGTTGCTTTACTACCGGTCCTGCCTCTGGTGCTACTCCCAGGACAAACCCAGTAGGACAAGAGAGCTAGCTTTTGGAGACCCACCACTGACATTTCCCCATAGGTGGAGAGAGAAGGAAGGAAAGAAAGAAAGGAAGGAAGGAAGGAAGGAAGGAAGGAAGGAAGGAAAGAAAGAGAAAAAAAGAAACAAAAAAGACTGGGAAGGAGTGAGGGAAGTAGGAAGAAAAGAAAAGAGGGAGGAAGAAAGAGAGGGAGAAAAGAAAAAAGAAGGAAGAAAGGAGATGAAAAAATATGTAAAGAAAATAAATTTTTTTTAATCTCATAATCTGTATAGGGAGAAAATGCACTAGGTATGGAAAAAGTGTGATTAAGGATGCAATTGAAACAAAATAAATATTCTCCAAAAAGACAGGAGGAGAATTTGAAGCAAACATGTGACTTAGAGAGTGGACATGATGAATGGTCAGGATTGTCTGTGTCCTAAATCCCAGCCATCCCACTGAGTCAGTAGGTGACGGGGCAAAGTCACTTATCTTTCCTGGATCTCCATCTGAAAAGGGGATGTAAATGATACTGATTTCTTCTCTGGGGATGTTTAAGAAGGCCTTCAGCTCAGGCTGTCTCCTAGCAGAGACTGGGTAGGATTAACTCGAGTTCCTTTTCAGCACAGTCCTAGGCTTGTCTGGTTTTATTTTTCATGTTCACAGGGATTTAGTGGCTATATTTCCCCTCTGCAAAGGGTAAGATGGCAATGGACTGCCATCACCTCTGTGCTACCCACGTGCATGTAATCTTCAAACCCCAGTCTGGCTTTTCCTGACACCCAGCAAGCTTCTAAGTTACCTCTCCTCACCCATGAGTGTGTTCAGGGAATGCAAGCTAATTTGAATATTACCATAAGTTGAACAAAATTACTGTCATCGATCTGCTACTGCTGCTATATAAATATGTGTGAATAAATATATATAACACCCCAAATACTCTCTCTCTGTATATATATATATATATATATATATATATATATATATATATATATATGCATATATATGAAGTGTTAAAGTTGAATGCTTTATAACATAGTGTTCTATAATGTATATATGTAACCAGAGGCTCAAGTCTCATTGCTTAGATTTGTCATATACATATCTGTGTGTATACATACATGTATGCATATATAGTATATATATTTATATACGTACATATACACACATGCACACATCATATATAGGTGTTTGAACATGTAAGAATATGTATATATTATGCATGTGTACACTATATATACATAGATGTATACCTATGATATCATATCTATCTATCTATATTCTTTGCGAGGAGAGAAGGGAAATATTTTATTGCATTTATTTATTTTGTCAAGCCAGCAATACCCTTTCAACTGTCACAATATGGGTAAATAGGAAAGGTAAGGGATTCAAGTTGGTGGCTCCCACTAAAGATAACTGTGTTCCTTTAGTGTGCTGTGGTGGTCAGTCTGGGAATCTCTGCCAAAAGATCAGAACAGAGACCAGAAGGCTGGCTCCTCCTAGCTGATAATACAATGAGGGTTTCTTTGTCATTGGGAAGATCTATAACAACATCCTACAATCCAACACGTTGCTCCCTCTCTCATTCCCAGTCTATCCTATATCTTTTGTCTCTCCTTGTCTCTTGACTCCTTCCCTGCTGCCTACAATAGTCATGTCTTCCCATACTCAAAAAACCCTTACGTGATCCTTCTTTCCCTGCATCCTATATCTCCTGTTCTTTTGAGGCCAGATTCCTTGAAAAAACCATCTACAATAGATGCATCCATAGTATCTCTTCCAACTCAATTCTTAACCCCTTATAATCTGACTTCTGACCTCATGCAACCAAAACTGATCTCTCCAAAGTGACTTGTTATTTGCCAAATCCAATAGCCTCTTCTTAATCCTATTTCTTGACCCCTTGTCAGCCTCTGGCACTGTTTATCATTCTCTTCTCTTTGATACTGTCTTCTCTCGAGCTTTTCAGAATGACAGTCTCCTGATTTCCCTCCATGCAGACCCCCTCCTTCTCAGTTTTCTTTGTGGATCTTTATCCAGGTCAAGTCCTCTAAATGAAGATGTCCCACAGAGTTCTGTCCTGGGCCCTCTTCTCTTGTCATTCCATACTATTTCACTTGGTGATGTCATCAGCTCCCATGGATTTATTTACCATTTCCAGGCTAATGATTCTAAAAATCTCCCTATCCTGCCTTAACTTCTCTGCTGACCTCCAATTTTCTATTTACAATTGCCTTTCAGTATCTCAAAATGGATGACCAGTAGTCATCCTAAACTCAACATGTCAGAAAATGAATTCATTTTTCTTTCCCCCTAAACCTCCCCACCTCCTTCCTTCCCTGTTACTATAGAGGGCAAGCTCTACCCTTGTGGTCCCTCAGACTCATAATCCAGGTGTCACTTTCAACTTCTCACATCCCCAATCCAATATGTTGCCAAAACCTATTGAGTTAACTTTTGTGACATCCCTCTAATATGCTTTCGTCTCTCCTCTGATACTGCTGCCACCCTGGTACAGGCACTCATTAACCTGAGCTTGGATTGTTGCAATAATTTGCTTTTGAGTCTGCCTGTCTCAAGTCTCTCCCAACTCCAACCCACCCTTCATTCATCTGCCAAAGTGATTTCCCTAAAATGCAAATATGACCATGTCACTCCCCTACTCAATAAACTCCAATGACACCCTATTTCCTCCAGGATCAAATACAAAATCCTCTACCTGGTATTCAAAGTTTTTCATAACCTAGTGCTCCTCTGTCTTTCTGGTCTTATTACACCTTACTCCAGGGTTTATGAGTGTTCAAGGAAAGGAAGGGAAGGCAAAGCAAGCCAACTGTACTTTGCTTCCTAGTCTTCTTATGAGGATAATAAATGTGAAAATGCTTCTGGATTGTAATGAGCCAATGGATTGTCATCTTCCTCATTCTTGTTGCTCTTAAATATCACTCTCAAAAACTGTTTCACAGTCCTGAATTGAAGCTAGTGTTACTTTAAGGCTATTTTCCTTTGGCTTAAATAACCCCTTTTTGGTTTATTTTACTTTATGGTCTTTTAAAACTTAAAAATAAAATAGATTGTGGCCAAGCTGTCCACCACAAGTGGAAGTCCAGCTCAGCCCAGTTAAGCAAAATGGGGAAGGGGGTGTGGCCAGCCCCTCCCTCACTTGGCTTAAGAGGCCACTGAGCCTGTCTCAAATTGCCTTTAGTTGGTTTTCCCTCCAGATCCCTGCCTGACCTGTTCCTGCTTTGCTCTGCCATCTTGGCTTCTATCCCAGCTCGAGCTTCTGAGGCAGCCTGGGGGACACTGTCTGCCTCCTGGCTAAGACTTGCTGCTCAGGCTCAGCTACAGGCTCCTACCATCATTCGCTAACTGTGTTGTTCTGGACAGCACCTCCATCCCTCTTTTCTGGAACCATTTATTTTTTATCACAAACATTTATACCTCTTTCACCTGGCCACTGTGGCAAAGAGAGATTCCTGGTCAATTTCCTTTGCTTCTCCTGCATCCCTGAGTCATTTGGTGAATGAACTACAAGAAAAATAGGGCTTAGAAGTCAAAGAAGGAACTTTCTATGGTGACTGCCACTTACAAAGAGACAACATAATTCCCAGAAGTCACCCATACACATTTGCCTTATTTTTTAATCACCGTGGCCTGTGAAGCCAAAACTAGAACTGCCTGCATCCTATAAATTGCCTTGTGGTTGTAGATTTTGCTCAGTCCCTTATGCCAGGCTTGACATTGAGAATCTCTGTAATTCTAGGACAAAGTCAGGGTAAGGGGTCTGACAGAAACTCCCCATCCCAAATCCCTCTAGATTGGATCACCACTCCAAACTGTCAATTTAGCTCTGGCTCAGGGCCCTGTGAATAGAGTATTTAGTATATTTAACCTGAAGTCCATAGTCTCAGCAGGCAAGAAATTTGCTGGTGGTAAATGTTTAACAACTGTCTCTCTGGAAAAAACGTTCAAGTGAAAAGCTTTTAAATTTAATTTGCATTATTAACATTTTCTCCGTCACTTTCTTAAACCCAGACAATCAATAAAACAACAAATCAATTTCTGATTTGTGGTGTATGCCAATTTCTGAGGTATATGTGCTCACACTGAAAGTTTAACAATTGGGAGCCCAAGGTGGTTCCAGCCCACTACTGCTGAAGGATCTATAAATAAATTTCAGGAAGCTCATGAAATTGGATGGGAAAAATATTACAATATAATTAGTTTCCTTTATATAACATGCTTTTAAAAATAGTATTTGGAGAAGGAGGTCACAGACTTTTCCTGATACAAAAAAAGGTTAAGGACCAGGTTCTTGTTCTCAGGAGACGAAAGGACAAACACAAAGTGAAATAAGAAATTTATCCTATTTGTTCTTATTTTCAGTGCCATGGTGAAAGCCAGGAAGGAACTGAACATTCCCTTCATCCACCAGGTTCTGGAGAAAGACTCAATAAACCATTGGTCTATTATGTTCGGCTTACTCAAAATTATGGGTTTTCATTTCATTTTTCAAAATTCTTCTCTAAGTCAACATGCCAGTGGATGACCTTTCCTCTTCTCCAGCTTGATTTGCAAGGAGATGCTGTGATGGGGGAGGGGGACAGGGAAGGAGAGAGAAGGGATGGAAGCTGGTAGTTGAAGCAGGAGTGTTTGCTTACTTTTGCTTAATTGTGCCTTGATGGTAGATGGAAGCCAGGGTACAAAGTGCTGCTTGGGGAATCAGGGAGGAAAAGGTGAGAAAGGGAAGGGGAGATGGGAAAACCAGTCAGGTGAGCCTTTAAATAGGTCCGTATTTGTCCTGTTCTATATTTGTATTTATCAAATAAAGAGGCTTGCACTCCTTCCTCAGGGCAGAAAATATAAAGCACTGGCTTTTTATCCCTCCTCCCCTTGCTGGTCTAGGATCTAGGCTTGGGTACACAAGACATAGAGACAGACCCTCCTGATGGGTGACAAAGTTTCTGTTTTCTTCCATCTCTGTTCCCTTTCTGGCTTTGTTTTCATTTTCAAAATAGGAAGGGTTGGCTCCTTCTGGTTGCCTCTGGGGGTGTCTTTCATTAACCCACATTAAAAATAGCTGAGGAGTTTCAACCAGAATGTAGTGGCATATACCCTTATATATTTCAAAAATTAGTCAGTCAGCAACTCTTAGGATACCTCCTCGCCCTTTCCTCACCCATACTACTGCACTTTGGTGCCTGAATATGTTACTTCACTGGGCCTTTCCTAGGTGCTAACCTGGGTGCTAACCTAGATACTGCAAAATCACCAGTAAAAAGGAACTATTCTGCCTAGAGAGGAGGTGGGTTCCTTTTTGTGTATGAATTGGGCTTGATGACCATTGAGATCCCTCAGCTCTCAAATTCTGAATTTTGGTGATGCTGTTTTTGAAGAGCTTTGAATATTACTGAAGAAAATAGATGAGCCCACACTTCTAAGTTTTTATATATTAATACTGGGTTAAGACTTTTGAGACACCCTGGATATTAATGACGTCTTCCTAACATATCGTTAGAAGTCATCTTGTATTTTTTCATGTAATAGCTTTAATAGGTTAAAACTTCATTAAACTTTTGGGACACCTTGCATTATGATGTAAACATTTATCCTTCCTCCTGTGGGGCTTGTTTACAAATGCATATACAATCATCCCTTCCACTTCAGGACTTTCCCCATCTTGGATTTCCATATATCAAGGGTTGGCATGAGAAATTAAATAAGAATTTGGGGGAGTTTTGCCAAAGTCGCAGGCAGCATACCAAGGCCAGCAGACAATGCAGATCCTAAGATTAAATAACAACCCAAATTTTACAGTGAGATACTGTAAAAACCCCACAAAAGAAAAAGAAAAAATTCAGACTTCTCTGATACAAAGGGTGGGCCAAAAACTTGTATGGAGATTTTCCAGATCGAGGGGCACCTCCCTACCAGCTCCTATGATGTGGAAGGAATAACAGCAATGCTGGAATCTGTGACTGGGTAACTATGTAGGGGCTCATCCAAGTAGTTCTCTGATCAATTTGATGAGCTTACTGGTTAGCCAGTCTTTCCTGAGAACTATTGAAAGCCTCTCCTTATGCAATGTGTGGACATACAAATTGACTTCTAATTGAGAGGGCTAAAAACATCTTTTGAGTGTCTCAATGACTGGGGCTGCCCCTAAGATGAATTAGTTTGTCTGCAGCTGCCTGTATTGCTTCCCAGAGGATATATTTCACTAATGGAGGCTGCCCCCAAGATGAACTGGCTAGCTAAGATTCTTGGAAGGGTGGATTCTGTTGGAAGGATCCACCATTTGTTCTGATCTATAAAAAGGAACTTTTATAAATGATTCAGCTTTTCCCTTCTTTTTCCTTTTCTCTCTTAAGTCTAGAGAGATCCCAAGGGTGTAGCAGGTGAATGAGCATAGGAGAGGGTCAAGGACAGTTATAGATTGTCTTAAAGCAGAGCCATATGGCAGAGTCCAACATGTGCTCACCTACATGACCTAAGCACGGTGCTCCTGAATAATGTTGTTCTTGGACAATAACTTCATAGTTGATGGGATATGGAAGTGAGATCTCCTGGGTAGTGCTAACCTTGGAGTTTGCTTAATGGTTTATCCAAGTTTGACGATTCAGTTATATGGCTTTTTATCAACAGAAAAGGAGTTTCCTAAGACGCACAGGTTTTTCATGGGAGAAGAAGATTGTAAATGTAATCCCTAGTGCAAGAAAATATGCAATAAGGGAATAAAGTCATGACATGGAGGAACAAGGGACCTAGACTTTACACTTTGCTATTATAGTGAATTATTTAGATAAATTCAATGGGGTAGAGGGGTAGTTGCCTCTCCAGTAGTCCCAACATTTTTCTTCTGGGAGAGTCCAAGTTTTCAGAGTAATACCATAAGCCTAAATGTATATGGCTCTGTAGGGTGAAAGAGAACATGAGGGTGTTGCTTGTCTAGCAACCCCAACTTTAGATCCTTTCTGAGGAGAGTCCAAACAGTAAAATGCAAATAAATCTAGACTTTTTTAGATCCTTGTAGAAAGTGGGATCCAGCAGAGTACAGATCCGTGTTGGTTATGGGCTATGAGTCCTTAAGTGTTTTCTGCTCAGGCTATGGGTCCCTATGAATCATTTCTATCTTCTCCATTTTCTATGAGGTGAAATAAAGGTTATCATATGTGTAATAAGTGCATTAGTATCTTGAATGCTTAGGTGAGATCTAAGGGGGACCTTTTTACCCACATTTATGGATACCTCAAAAGGAGCTACAGACTATTCTCAAGAATAAACTCTGTAAGGGCATAATGAAAAAAAAAGAAAGTAATTTGGAGGCTCTAACTTTATTGGTGTAAATCCCAGAGCTCAGATTTCTAGGCCATCCGTTATAACTAAAAATGAAAGGTTCCACCTCATTAAGAAAGCAAAATAAGTTTATGTCTTTCCCAGGTATCAGTTCTTGCATGTAACCACCAACTTGAAGTCTTTGCTTACTCATTTTCTAACTCATCCCCTACCCCACTCCTATACCAAATCTTTTCTGCTGGGATCGCAGATTTAGCTCTGTTCCAGGCTCTGGGACCAATCTAGCTCCTACCTGGAGACATGTAAAGACTCATGTATCCATAAATGGGGTAACAGCATCAAGTGGAGAGGCGGCTTAATAAATTGGCCTAGAGGCCCCCCCAAGGAAGTCAAGTGATTATTAAGAGTAAGACAAATTTTCTTGAAAGCCCTGCTCTACATTCAAATTTCTGTTTAATTATATGATTCAGCCATTAAATTACAAATCTTATCCCTAAAGTCTTAGAACTTAGTAAATTCCATTTAAGCTATTAAAGCTTAAAACTGTACTAAGACTTTTAGGACACCCCATAGGTGCATGGATCCCTAAACAGCCTAGGTACTAATTCTACAAGGTGTAGGCAGATGCACAGAAAGACTTGAATGATGTCTGAAGTCTGTCCTGCGTTCCATTATTGACCTGAAATCAGCAGGCTTACTTTGCAGTCCTTCTGTTAATGACCCTTGGGGTAAGGTTGCCTTTGTACCTGACCCCTCCATTGGTTGCTTCCACTCATCTTTCTGAGAATGCCTGACTAGCAGGTCTTGACCAGGATTCTGGCTTAATCCCTCTGGACTGGAGTACTTAAGTTCTCACAATTAAGGCTACCTAACACATCTAAAAGATGAGATGGAAATGTTGAAAAACATTTTTACGCATTGGAAATACATGGAGAAAGAATAATCAACACTTAATGTGCATCTAGACTATGATTTTACAGAATTGTATAGATTCACTAATGAGTATTTGTAACTTTATATAATAAGATTCCTAGCTTAATGCAATTATTTTTAAAATTGCATCTTTCTTATTTTGTACCCCCTCTTAAATCTTTTGTTCTCTGAATGAATTGTTAATATATAAAACGATTAAGTAAGTGTTACATGGGTAAAGTACATTAACTAGTTAAGAATTTTGAGCCGTTGTTAGATTTTTTCCCCAAATTCCTTTTCTGAGATTTTATATGAGTTATGTTTAATTTAATAGAGTTTTTACATTTTCCAAATGCAGTTTTTCTTTTTTAGAATTTTACAAGTCCCTGTTACCTTCAAAAATAAAAATAGGGCCATATTAATGACCTGTTTTTATGTTTAAATCTTAAACTATAAATTACATTGTTAAGGCAAATCATAAATACAATAATAGAACAAATCTGGTTTCCATTATTGTGAAACTGTAATTTTTAAAAATACACATTTTTAATAGATTTTTTTTAAAAAAAGATACTTTATAAACTATAAGAAAAGGTTCAAACTCTACATGCCTCGGGGACCTACTGAAGGTCTTAGAGGGTCCTAATATGATAGTGATCAAATCCCTCACCACCTTCAGCTGGCCTCACTCCAAGCCATTAATGGGGTCCTTGTCTTGGTAGCCTGCCATGTACCCCAGGTCTTCCAAGACTTAGATCCTGCCTTGTTCGTGCCAGTCTTCCCAGAGACTGGAGCCTTGCCCTGAACCACAGTCTCTGTGGCTGAGATTCCATAATCTGATGCCAAACTTCCCTAATGCCAACTGCCTGCTGCCTGCCTGGCCCTCCAACTACTTCCTGCCGCCAAACTACCCTGATGTAATACCATCCTGCTGGGACACCTTGTCCTGCCCTCATTTTCTTCCTCCCCATATCCTTCCCACCCCCCAAACCTTGTTGCCTTCCATCAGACCTTGATGCTGACATTTGCTAGGTCTTACCAAGTCATCTGACACTATCCTTTCCTAACTTTCTACCCTCTTGTTATAGCTTTCACTACTAGGATTTCTATGGATGGACCATTTGCCCCACCACTGTTCAACAAGCCCCAATATGGACTTATAACTTCTTATAACTTCTATAGGAGCCAGACCTGATTGCCATCAGCAGACAGTAGGATAGGGCAGAAAACTGGTTGTACCCCCGCAAAACAAAACAAAATAAAGTAAAAGAGACTGATGCCTGGCTTCAAGAGGAAACTGACCCGATAGCATCTCCTTAATTTCTCTGCCAGGGTTCTAAACCTTGTCTGGATGATTCTTGGCAGTGAAGACTCAGGCTTCAGGTGCTCCTGGTCTCTACCTATCACCCCACCGCAGGTGTTTCCCCCCAGTACTCAATTCAATTAAATGAATGAGTGAATTAAAAAAGCATCACTTTTCAAGTGTTTATTATGTGCTAGGCCCAGGGCCAAGCAAAGGGGATACAAAGTCATAAATGATACAATCCCTGCCTCAAAGGGCTTACATTCTAGCAAGGGCAATAAGCCCAGAAAGATGTTTGGGTCTGGCAAGTCACCAGGATATGATCGGACAGTCCATTAACACATCAGTTCCAGAAAGAGTGAAGGTCTTGGTTTTACGGAAGTTCTCATGGCACAAGGTGGAGTGGGCATGCATTTGGGGGAGTGAAGGAGGTTGATGTGTAGTAAGAAGCAAAATAGCTGGGGTGGAAGAATGTAGTAGGTCCCAGCTGGTTAGACAGAGTGAAATAGCAGTCACCAGGATACTCCACTGGCCCAATATCAGGGCTGGATCTATAAAACTCACTCAGGGCATGGCCTCAATAGGTCCATTGGAAGGAAAGACAGCCACAAGGCAGAAAATGATCTAATTAGCAAATATTAATCATGGGCCTACTATGTGCAGAAAATTCTGTTGGGAGCTGCAGATACAAAGGCAAAATGAAATCTTGCCCTTGCCCTCAGGGAGCTTAAATTCTTAGAATTTTCTCCCTTGCCCTGTGTGGTCATAACTGGCAGTTAGTTCTTCCTTTGTTGATGGGCACTGCCCCCTTTAAGTGACCCTGGGTCTTGTACTTGTCACACAATTCTGCCACTTTAGTGAACAGGGTCTTCCAAGCCTGGTCCTAGGATGGCTGAAGTACTCAACCTGGCAATTTGCTGCACCCTTTAAAGCTCTGATTGTCACGATGCTAACATGGCACCTGAATGTCTAGTCAGCAGCTACAGGAGAGCAGCATAAACTTCAAGGTAGTAGTGCTTGATCTCCCTAAGGGAGTGAGAAGGAAAGTCAGTGCAGGCCTGGGGGTGGTCACTTCAAAGGTATAGATAGGGGAGGCTCAATACAGGGGAGAGAGGTAATCAGGCTGTATGACTAAATAGCAGAATGTAAATGGAACAAAATCTGAGAAGGCTAGAATGATAGGAGGAAAATGGGTTAAAGGGTCTAAGAGCCAAAAAGAGGAGCTTATATTTAACACTGGAGTAAAAAGAAAGTCACTGGAATTTATTGTGCAGGGGGCCAACACGATTAGATCTTTGCTTTAGGACAATCAGGTTAGTGTCTGTGTGTGAAGGGGAGGGATGGAGTGAAAGACTGGGAGATGAGGAGACCTAATGACAGTCATTGCAATAATTCAGGCAGGGCTGGTGAGGGCCGAAACAAGGGTGGAGGTTGTATGAGCGGGGAGGGGAATACCTATGTAAGGGATACTGTGGAGATGCCTGGATCTACCGGGTGAGTGAGAGTGGAGTTACAGAGGACACCAAGGTCATGAACCTGGGGCACTGGAGAAATGGTGGTAATCCCCATGAGGCAAAGACTGTATCCATGACCCCTCCCTGCGAGACAGGCCCTACCTCCTGACCTATCAAAGTTTGCCAGGTGTCTCCTAAACTTCCTACTGAAGCTCTCTATTCCTGTACAAAGTCCACAGAAGCTCATTTTGGGGACTTGTTAACTAGAGTCTGTCCCTAAAGGATGTCCAAGTTCCAGAGCTCTTCCATGCTGGATACTTTTGCTCATAGTTTCAGTCAGTCTCCTCTCAGGTCCAAGGGCTGGATTCAGTTATATGAAATTGTAGTTTTTTAAAACAAACATTTTTAATAGATTTTTTTTAAAAAGGATACTTTATAAACTATAAGAAAAGATCTTCAAACTCTAGATGTCTTAGGGACCTACTGAAGGTCTTAGAGGGTCCTAACATGATAGTGATCAAATCCTTCACCCCACTCAGCTGGCCTCACTCCAAGTCATTTATGGGGTTCTTGTCTTACCCCATTAGACTGCTCTGACCTTTCCTATCTGAGAAAGCCAAGAGGATGATGAAAGAAAAGCTCAGGGGGAACTTTTAATTCTCTGCACCCACTAATGGCTCATATTGATGAGGGATAGTGGGAAGACACTGGACCTAGAAAGGCTTGATATAGAAGGTGACATTTGTTAGGAATATTAAAGGAAATCAGAGATTCTAAGAGATTCAGGTGAGGAGGGAGCGTGCTTCAAAAAGTGCTTTCCTGATATCCCTAAGGTTATGTGACAGGTAGCATGGAGCTCATGGGCTCTTCTTTACTCTGGGTCCCTAGTTATCTTCCCCAGGACTCAGGAAAAAGCTATTTTTTTTCTTTTCTATAAAAGTCTGTCATTCCTCAGAGGCTCCATTATAATGGACAATTCCTTGGTAAAAAGAGTTTTCTCCCTTTCGGTCAAGCTCTTTTTGAAGACAGAGCAACCAACTGGCTAAATAGGACCTGCATTGGGCATCTTGCTCACTAAAGACAGGGTCTCTATTCCAAATCTCTGTTTGACTTAAGATTAGAAAGTCTTTATAACTGCTGCTCAAAGCCTGATAGCCAAACCCTTCTAACAGGGCTTTCTTGCAATAGCTAGAACATTAGATCTGGAGTCAGAAGATCTCAGTTCAAATCCGGCTTCAGACATTTACTAGCCATGTGACCCTGGGCAATTCACTTGACCTCTGTTTGCCTCAGTTTCCTGAGCTGTAAAATGGGGACATAGCAGCACCTACTTTCCAGGGTTGGTGTGAGGATCAAATGAGATAATCTTTGTAGAACACTTAGCACAGCGCCTCCTAGGTAGTAGATACTAAAAATGCTTTCCTGGCCCCTGATACATTGCCCAGAGCTATCTGGATACGATCTTCCCCTTTTGCCCTCATTTTCTCAATCCAAAGATTCATTTTGATCTCTTTTGAAAATGAATGTTAAGGGGCAAGTCAAAGGAAAAAAGACCTCTATTCAAGACATCCTGTTGCTGTTCAGTCATCTTTTCAGTCATATCTGATGTTTTGTGCCCCCATTTGGGGTTTTCTTAGCAAAGATATTGGAATGGTTTGCCATTTCCTTCTCTAGCTCATTTTACAGATGAGGGAATGAGGCAAATAGGGTTCAGTGACCCGCCCAGGGTCACACAGCTAGGAAATATGTCTGAAACTGTGTTTGAACTCAGGAACATGAGTTTTCCTGACTCCAGGCCCTATACTCTGTCCACTGTCATCTAGTTGCCCATCACTATTGCTATAATTAGTATTATTTCCATTTTTAGACAAAGAAACTGAGATTCAAAGAAGTTAAATGACAGCTATATTAAGCATCAGAAGCAGTATTCAAGTCCAGGTCTTTCTGACTCACCTATCCCTTTCAATTCCATACTATGTTGACTACTGACCTCCTTGGATTTCTGCAGATTTTCTATTGACATGTTCTGCCAATGATCTACCCACTTGTCCTAATTTCTTTCTATCCCTTCCTGTTGGAATATTTTCTGATCACCTGGTATGCCCGGGAAACTATGTCTAGTTTCTGTGTCCCAACCAGACTACTGTCCATTTAGCCAACCTACTCAAAACCAAGGAAGTACAAACTATTTCAATGGAATGTTGAGAAAAGGTTTTCCTTATCCTTGAAATAATTTTGTGTTGCTACATTAGGATAATGACAAAAAAAGTTTATGACCAAACCCTATGTGTCCCTGTTTCTGTGCTTACACAGCCATAAATACATTAATAAGTCATATGAAGTGAATGACAGCCAACTCTAGAAGTGCTGAAAGGAAGGAAGCATGGTGTCAGAGTATATTATGTTAGGAGTCAGAAGATGTAGGTTCTCGTCCCAGCTCTACTACTTACTGGCTGTGAGCCTTGAGTAAGTCAACATCCTTATGAGAGTCTCAAAGTCCTCATTTGTAAAATGAAGATGACTTTCCTGACCAGCTTTGTTGTGGGTTTTGTGTTTGTGTTTGTCCTTTGTTGCCGAAGAAGACCATGCCATCAGAGAAATGATGAACTGACTTGCACTTGACTTTGTTTTGAGTGAGGGAGGGCTGTACAGGTAACTAGCCTCACTTCTCCTCCAGAGCCATCTGAATCCAGTGACCAGATATTCATCAGGATGATGGGAGATGACCCAGAATGTACTGGGAGACTTTGGGCCCTTTAGGTCCTTAAACACTTGAGTGTTTAAGAATCTATGTGAGTGCCAGTTGTGGTAAAACTTGGGTGCCATCATGGAAGGTGGGTGGATCTCTTGATTTGGAGCTTCAGAGGGCTAGATAAAGTGTCTGTACTAAGCTTGGCATTAATGTGGTGAGTCCCAGGGAATGGGTTGCCTAGGGAGGTTAACTGATTGAATTGGAAATGGAACAATTCAAAGTTTCTGTGTTTAATGGAATGGGACTGGGCCCATGAATAGCCCCTACATTTCCAATAAATGTAAATAAAAGGCTCTAAAGTCATCAAGAGCTAAAAACCCATGAACCATTGTTGTTACACATTTAAGTAAGAAGGCTATGAAAGCATTTCCTTACATATGAATCCAAATGAAATTTTTTTTCTCCACAGGATTCTTCTGAGTCAATATTGTTTCTGCTGCTTTTACCATATAAGAAACAAGTAATAAATTCTTTCTTCAGGGGAAAAAAGTTATCTACAGCAGAAAACTGACAGCCACGGGACCTCTGAGTGTCATGCTGGTCTTCTTTTTAAAGACTATGCAGTCCTTGGCTTTGCGGAAGCTGATAACAGAGGAGCCTGTAAGAATCAATTACGACATGATGCCTCCTCATTGGCCTGAAGTCACTAATTTTTCATCCTCAGTAGTGAGCAGCCAGTTGATGTCAATAACTTTTGTGCTTCTTTCACCTAGGAACCAGCAAGCAGAGATAAGAGGTTCCTGGAATCATTCAGATTCCCTTTTCATCATTTACATGAACAATTTGTAAAATCCCCAAAGCTACTGTCTGGCTATTTGAGTTTGGGCACTTTGAGCCCTGATAGGAAATTACAGAGACAATGTGGTATTATGGGAAAAGAGTTGAATCCAAGAGGTGGATTGAAATCCTATGTCTAATGTTGACTTAATTGTATGACATTGGGCAAGTAATTTCACTTCTTTTAACCTTCATTTTTGTATCTGTGAGATGGGGACAAAAATATTTGCAGTATCTACTTCATAAAGTTGTTTTTTAATGATATAGATTACAAACCCAAACATGCCTCCTTATGGTGTATGAGCCTTGCCCATGTCTGTCTTTAAATTTGCCACTGAGAGTACACACAACATGCTGGGGGCTGTCCTAAAGCTCCCGCAAAATTGTGTAGATGTCAATGGCATATGCAGATTGTCTACTAGCTATCCATCACCTTCTCTGTAGAATGGGAACTTTTTCTCTCTGGTGGTATGTGTCTTTGATATACTTCCTATACTTTCTATATACATACTCTCCTTCACTAACTTATTTGTAATGTGTTTGAACCTGCTCATACCATGCACCTCTCTATTGGGGGATTTTCTTTTAACTCTTCAGGGACTGCAATGTTCCATGTCTCAAACATTTAACATCATTAGAAGAATTTTGAAGGTAAGACTATAACCCTAGTTTCTAGCCAACCCTGGGGCATTTGCATGATACTCTTCTAATTAGTGGAGAAATGTTGACACAACAGGAAAGGCTATGTGACTCCATGACAGGAAGAGACACACTTTGATTCTTTGGGCACCACTAGTGTGGGCGATGCATGAGACCTTCTAGAATTTGTGATGATGCCTATAACCAGTATCATTTCTCTAAGATAATGTCTGAGGTCTTCCAGCGTGTAGAAGCCTTCCTAGACGTTTCTCAGAATGTTCATGAGTTGGAGAGCTGGATCTAAGGGCTGTATCTCAAGCACATCCCAGAGCCCACTCATGCAAAAGAGAACACGTCTATTCTCTTGCTGGGTTTCCCTTTCAGCCTATTCTTCTCTGTTGGCACTGGAGAATCCCTTCCAAGTCAAATACATCAGGATCCAGTCCAAAGATTGTAAGGTCAGGGTTCCTATCATGTTCACCAGGAACCCCTTGTATTCTCATGTGAGGTTCAACACAATTTGTATGAATGGTAAAACCATGACAGTATTGAGGCCCAGTGTACAGTATTCTGCTAAAATTCTGAGAAGACTAAAATTAGTTCCACATAGTGGTGATACTTCAGTGACATTTCAAAGTCATAATGCCCACTTTCCTGTCAATACCAACAAAATCTTTAGGGAATTTCAAACTCTCCATGATGCATATAAGGTATAGGTACCCTTTATCACTCAAACCACTATGATAAGCTTATCATAGACTTTAAAGTAATTTTTCTAGTATTTGTCATAAAATAGAGAAATTATGGTAGCTTGAGATCTACTGTCCAAGAAAACATTATAGCTCTTTAATTTTACCTTCACTTCTGCATAAGTCCAGTTAAAATAACCTCATAAGAAATTGATGATGATTTTACCATATAAAAAACAAGTAATAAATTCTTTCTTCAGGGGAAAAAAGTTATCTACAGCAGAAAACTGACAGCCACGGGACCTCTGAGTGTCATGCTGGTCTTCTTTTTAAAGGCTATGCAGTCCTTGGCTTTGCGGAAGCTGATAACAGAGGAGCCTGTAAGAATCATGATGAGGTCAGTTTAGGTAATCCACATGGACATGTATGTAGAATTGGAACCGCACACACATTCTGCAAGAAGATGGGCTTTCTTATTCTAGGACAGGATCAAGGCCATGGAAAAGCTTTGCAGTTTCTCAAAGACAATCCAATTCATTTTCCTCTGCCTAACAATCCACACAGGAAAAGCCAAATGGATGATAAATACTTCTTATCCACACAAAGATATGCAATTCTATGGAGTTCATCCATAAGTATATATTAAAATTAATACACAAACCTGCTTTACACACATAGACAATATGTATACATTGTGATATAGTAGATAGAGAACTAATCTTGAAACCAGGAAGATTTGAACTCAAGTCCCAGTTTTGACACATACTGGCTGTGTAACCCTGGGCAAGTTACTACATTTCTTAATGGTGTAGGCCCCTCTCTTTAAGACCATAAGCTATAGAGAAGGTTCAGATATGCATTAGTAGAGAGGATTTTCCTCACCTATAAATTCCTTCAATCAATGAAATCATAGTCTAGCCCCTGTTTCTCTATATGCACGCACACACACACACACACACACATACACACACGTATTTTCAATAGATATTCCAAATAATGAATAGGGCCCAGAAATTAAAAAGGAGAGAAGTACAAAATCAATGGCAGATATTACTGTTGCTATTTGAGCAGAGACACTATTGAAGGGATTGTAGATGAGGTTGTAAGCTAGGGAGCCTCTAAGGTCACTTCCAAATTCTATGACTGGATCATATCAGTGACCAAAGCTCTGAAGTATCAGCTCTGATGTGTTGGATCTTCTCTGGGCAAAATAGGAGAATTGGGTGCTCCTGTTCTCATGCCTTTTCTGGCTCATCACGCTCACCGTCTGCCACCCAGAGAACTGCTCTCCTTACTTTTGGACACTGTGCCATGATCACAGACGTAGCACAAGTTGATGCAGCCTTCCACCACAGCTTGTGTTTTGCAGCCTTCGGATTACCCTGGGACTGAAACCATTTTGATTCACTCCTCCTTGAGGAGTGGGGGTGGGGGAAAGGGGACTTCTAAGTATGCTGCTTTTGAAAAATGTGGGGAGCTTGCTGTGTGTCAGATATCTGGCGCCCCTTCCCAACCCCCAACCCCCACAAACCCTGTGATTGTAACAAGCTCAGCAAAAATATTTCTGTGCATTTGTTTTATTGATGAAAAATACTTCTCGGCCAAGTCTAAGCAATTCTCCAACAGTGATCCACACTGGAGAGCCTGCCATAATTAAAAGTTTGCAGTGAGCTCACAGAGCTGAACGAGCTCTTTATTTTTGTAACAGGAAATTCTTCAGGATTTTGAAAACTTGGAAGGAATCCTGACCAAAAAGTAGTCCCAAATCTTTAACGGAGATTTTATTTCCTCTCAGAAATGCAAGACAATTTAAAAAAAAAAGATATAACGTTTGCTGAGGCTAACCAGTTATATATGACAGAGAATAGAGAGATTAAAAAAAAGTTTTTCTGATTTAAAAAAAAATTCACAAAATCGATGGGAAGGTTGTTGTAAAGAATTAGTCTCTTGTTTTTAGTCTCCTAGAGCATGCCTTTCCTGGTTTTCCCACCCCTTCAGTTTTTAATGATCTCCTCTTCTCCACCCCCACCCCCACCTTCACCCCACTAAATGACTTTTTGGATATATTGGTTACTTAACTATCTGGGTACATGTTGCTTCCCTCAAGTAAAATGAACACTATTTGAACACATAGACTATTTCATTATTGTCTTTGCATCCAAAAACGCATGGCATTTAAATGATTGTTGGGTTGAGAGAGAACTAATCTGCATGAAAGGACATTGTTTGCACCAATCAAGCCAGTTCTATTTTGTCTAGAAAATTATAATGTTTCATATTTCTCACATGTCAAAGTCTGCATGTTGGTCTCCTTGATGCATTGATGGAGCCATGATTTCTTCACTTATATTTTTAAAATAACATTTTCATATAGAAGGATGCAAATGCTAAGTTTCATTTTTGGTCAGCTGGGCCCTGGATATGCCAAGACAATCCTTTTACATTTCACCAGCTAGGTGGGACAGAGGATAGAGTACCAGTCCTGGAGTCAGGAAGACTCATGTTCCTGAGTTCAAGTCTGACCTCAGACATATACTGGCTCTGTGACACGGGGCAAATCACTTCACCCTGTTTATCTCAGTTTCCTCACCTGTAAAATGAGCTGGAGAAAAAATGGTAAACCATGCTGGTATCTTTGCCAAGAAAACTCCATATGGGGTCAGGAAGGGTGGGGCAATACTGGGTATAACTGAACAACAACAAAAAATAGCTCACTATCCCACTCACTATAGCAGATTTAAACCTTTTCAAACTTCTCCTTTCCCCCACCCTCTCACCTGAGAACCTCACCTCATATTTTACTGAAAACACTGACATCATTCTTCCTCTCTTCTATCCCTCAGATGACTTCTTTCACTATCTCTTTCTTCAACCCTATCTCACTTGAAGAAGTAGCCATTCTCCTAGTCATGGTAAACTCTTCCATGTGCATAAGTGATGTCATAACACTTCCACATGTTATGGAGATTAAGCACGGGATACTGAATGAATACATGGTGCTAGGAGCCCACTAATGCCAGGAAACACCAAGGGGAAATAGCAATGCCAAAAAGGTGCCCTGGCACAATTCCAGTACCAATGCCCCCCTCAGTGGTCTCTCTGGGTTCATGTACATTCAAACAAGCAAAAATATACTCCAGATGACCTAGTGTGCAGAAAGTTTCCTCTCTGATTGGCTCACCACCATGCCAGTCCAAGCTGAGAATAATCTCTTCTCCTATTGGATCAGCTTCCCCTCTCTCAATCCCAAACCATGTACATATTAATCTTAAACATAAATCATATGGCAACTAATGGATATGTACTTTAATAACAGTATCAAATAGTGCAGAAAAATAGTTTAAAAACAAGGTATGGCTGACTACAATATGTCTTGTAGCCCAAGTGTCTCTCCTCCCCACCAGTCTGAGAGAAAAAGGAGAAAAATCTTTGATGGAGTCCTCCCCAAGAGCAAGGCTGCTAAGGGGAGATGAGCTGTGGGCTAGCTTTTGCTCTCACCAGCCACTCCAGAAGCATGTCCTTGGTCAGCTCTCTGTTCGTCTGGCCTGAACAGCATCTGGCCCTCCTTATCAGTGTCTCTACAATCTGGTCAGCATCTTGTTTCCATTCCCAAGCTTACTTTCTCCATACCCTGCTTTCATTGAAGGAAAGCTCCCTACCAGGCTTGGCAGGAGAAACGTGGATCCAAACACAGCCATAATTTCTGTTTCCAACCCTCTTGTGGCTTCACTTTAGAAGCAAGTGCTGTCTAGGTTTAAAAAAAAAAAGCTGAACGAAACTAGAGGAAGTGTGGGTAATGCTTGCTTACCATAATGCCCCTTCCCCCACATTTCCATGGTAATGTCTTTGGGGGAGGGGCAATCTAGTGAGGGACTTGACTTTGCTATTGGGAGTGAGTGAGTGTGCATTTTGGATGAGATATTTTTAAGGCCATGATGAAAAGAAGGAGGGCATTCATGATTGAGTGAGAGGAACTTTCTAGACTTGATGCCAAGGTTATCCTAGGCTTTCCTCCTCTCCAAAGGTATATACTTCAGTCACCCTTCCTCATCCCATTTCCACAACAGACCATTCCCCACGTGGAAGAGGGTCAGATGTTTTACAGAGGACAGGGTCACCAACAGACACTTCTGATTAGTTTCCTACCTCTAAAATCACAGGCAAATAGATATCAATTGATTAGGAAAATGAAAAAAACTTTGTGCAGCAAGAAAAATTCTAGATGTAGTGAGTGGGAGAGCCCAGAAGAGGGTCAGGTTTTCAGATAGACAATCCCAAGCAAAAGAAGGAGACATGTCTAGAAATAAGCCTGTTGCCAAAAAGGAAAGGCCCAGAAAACCATATTAGATCACAGCGTATACTGGCAACTCTGAAATCTTAGTTTTTATTTCTAGTTATACCTGTAGCATCAGCCCTAAAGCTCCCTACTTTTTGGCTAACGATCAAAATGGATAATTCAAGTCGGCAAACGAGTATCAGGCTGTCTAGTTGATAATAGATCCTGTTTATCTGATGATGTGTTTTTATTAGCATAACAAGATTTCTCTGGCGCCCTCTCCCAAGGTCAGGCCTACTACATACGCTCCTCAGGGCCCCAGGGTATCTTGGAGGATTGGCAGGTGTCTCTTCCTCTACTGCCATTGGCTCTGGCCTTGGTTAGCTGTGTTTCTCCCATTTTTTAGGATGGGGACAATAACTATCATCCAAGTTTCATCTAACCACTTATCAGATAGCTTCTACAAAGGAATATTTATTTCAAAGATATTTGTCCCATCACCCCAGGGGCATAAGTCTATTTATACCACCTCATTCTGAAGTGGGAGGGGGTAAGGGAAGGAGAAGGGAGGGAATTTAACTCAGTTCCTACATAGAATTGGTTCCCCCAAGTTCCAATCCAAATCTGCATTACTTGGCTTCATATGGACTAGAGGACCAGACCTTTGTTCCTCGGGGTATTACCATGGGCTGACTGGTCTGAATTCCTGAGATTCATGGATCCCTGTGGTTTTTGCTCCTAGTCTAGTTTGGAGACTCCATGACTGGCACCTAGGATAAGAAAAAACAAATAGTAAGGCCAAGCACCAAGCCCTGTTTCTCTAGAACTATATTGGGATAGGGGCTGGGGGAAGGAAAGGAGGACCTAAAATCTTTCCCATTAACCACACGATCCCACTAACTGTGAATGGAGCCATCTGTCTCCCTCAGACCCAAATGTAGCGAAAGCCATAGTGGGTGTCGTCTCAGGCCATCTTGAAAGTGCCAACAGCTCCAGCTACAAAGCCAATGGATAAAGGTTCCTCTCAAGCTCAAGCCTATTTCAGGCTAACAAAAAACATCTATGTGTGCCCCAGTCCTTAGGATTCTCTCAAAAGTAGTTCCCCAGTGTCTTCAATGTGGATGATACCAACTTAGCTAACTGATACTGCCTGTACATGCCTCAGCCTGATGTTAGATTAGAAATACCCTCCCCACCCCGTTACTTAAAGGATCTCGTAAAATGATCCTTCCAACACTTCCCCCAGAAGACCGTTATCTACATTAGTGGAATTGTATGTCTATGATTCTTCCTTCCCTTTAAGTGGCATTCTTCTTCATTTTGCCTATTTCTCTATATTGCAAAGCCTTGTCCCAAGCCAATCATTCCTCTCTTCCTCCGTGGCTCAAGCCTTTCTTTTCATCTTTACTTAGCTGAGCAAAGCACAGGGCCTTTAGTCCTTTTAATGTTTCCCCATAAATTCAGCCCTTCCAGTCACTTCATCATTCTTACTGCCTTTCTCCATGCCCTGTTTCCCTGACTCGCTCTTAAAACAATCTCCCCACGACCGAGCCCACCCTACAGATGTGGCCTTATTGGAATCAGCTGTGGACAGATGTTGGTAGCCTCCCTCTGACCTTCTTGTGACTGTATGGCAATAGGAGCTCATATCTGACTGTTGCTCTGCATCCCTCAGCAGGACTCTGGAGGCTGCTCTCCTATGATGTCTTGCTGTGTTTTTCATTATGCCTGCAAGGTGTGCCTGCTTGAAGCTTTACAGACTGAAGCTTGCTGCCTTCACTCCTCTTTTCTCTCTGCTCAAAAACAGCTGGGATCAGCAAAGCAGGCCTCATAAGGAGGTTCCCAGTCCCAGGTCCACAAAGACACTATCCCACAGGATGGGCTACAGGAATAAATACATACCCTAGATAAAAGAAAGTGTTGTGCTTGTACCTTTTAAGAAGGGGGTAGATGCCAGTTCAGATAGCATTTCCTAATTTGAGCCTTAACCCACAGTTTAAAAATATGCATCCTGCCTAGGAAAGCTGCCCAGCCCTACCTGGTTCTCCTAGGGCCAACTCTTCTCAGCTTAATTCAAGACTACGGCTTGTATGAAACTGGTTGTCCTCACAACAGCCTACTCAAGTATGCTGTTTCTTTCATGTGATCTTGCATCTCCCTTCTCTGGGCCTTTGCATGGGCTATCCCCCATGTCTAGAAAGCCCTCGCTCCTTACCTTCACCTCCTAGAAGCCCAGGCTTCCTTCAAGATTCATTTCAACCAACAACTTCTACTCGAGGCAGACGCTACTAGGAAGCTACTTTTCCTCTTCTAGTACACTACCATCTGCATGTACCTTATATTCATGCCTGGATATATTCACATGTTCTCTCCCCGCTAGAATGTAAATTTCTTGAGAGCAGGGGCTGCTTTCAGCTTTCTTTGCATCTCCAGTGCCTGACACACAGGCAGAATTCAATTAATATTTTTAAAAGTGTGGGAGTTAGATGCTCATGCAGCTGGTGGCCACTGAGAAAGGAGGATCCATTATCAGCACATTAGAAACAGCTTCAAATTCTAGCCCTGAAATCCCAGGAAGCTCTGAGGGTCAAAGCTGCCCCGAGTCTCCCTTGTTCACTTCTGATCAGGGCTGCCAGCTCACCCATGCCTCAGGTGTCTTTGATGCCACCCATAGGGCTTCTCTTTCATCTGGGTTCAGATCCTACTTTTGTCCCGTCCTGCCTGTGTGACCTTGGGAAAGCACATGATCCCTCTGGGCCTCAGCCTGCTCATCTGTAAAATTGGGGGATTTGACCACATGACCTCTGAGGTGCCTTCCAGGCTTCACTCTATAATTCTAGCTCCCTGAGAGGATTATCATGGAGATCAAACCAGATAACACAGGTGACAGCATGGTGAAAACATTGGTTTTGATGTCAGAGGACCTAGTTTGGAATCTGAGTCTGTTTCTGACTATCTGCATGATCTTGATCAAATAAGTTATTTGACTTTTCTGTGCCTTAGTGTCCTTGTCTGTAAAATGGGGGGGGAGGGGTAGGCCTGATGATCTCTGTGGTCTCTTCCAAGCTCTGTGACAATGACTTTTGTAAGCCTTAAAGCCCTATCTAACTTTGGTGTCTGAGGATCTGGGTTCAAATTTCATCTTTGAGTATATCCTCCATGTGATGTTGGGCAAGTCACTGAAGTTCCCAGGGCCTCAGGTGCCCTGTCTATAAAATGAGGGGCTTGGACTAGGTAGCTTCTGGGAGCCCCCTTCCATCTCCAGAGTCATGTTCCCAA
Organism: Potorous gilbertii; assembly: GCA_028658325.1. Lineage (NCBI taxonomy): Eukaryota > Metazoa > Chordata > Mammalia > Diprotodontia > Potoroidae > Potorous > Potorous gilbertii. The sequence continues at coordinate 497,649,318 of CM053769.1, forward strand.
GGGAATAATTATGTTATTGAGCTTAAACATCACTTAAAGAAAATACCCCACCCACCACCACCCATTGCCACTCTTTGGCACACACACACACACACACACACACACACCCTTGAAAGGGCTCTGTGGACCTAGACCCAGAGAAGCTGACATGCCCCAGCAACCCCAGCTGAAATGGCCCTGGAACAGTGCACGGCTGAGAAATCTTTTAAGACCATAGTGCACATGTCATCTCCCCATCTCAGTTAATTCTTTCCTTAAAAATAATAGCACTCATGAAACCGAGAGAGAGAAGAAAGAGGAAAAAAGGGCCGAGTGATAAGAATGCTAATCAGCACGAAGGGAAGCTTTCCAGCTCAAAGCTGCATGAACGGAAAGGCAGCTATAAAAATGGCTCTAATGCCTTTTCTTGAAACATGAGCCATTGGTAGGGCATAGATCTCTATCTCTCACTCAGCTGTCCCTCCTCCTTCTCCTCTCCACAGGCCCCTTTTCCCACAAGGTTTACTTTCTTCTCTTTCTTTTTTTCTTTCTATTTCTTTTTCTTTCTGTCCTCCCTCCCTTCTTTCAATCTATCCCCATCTTCTCTCTCTCCCTCCCTCCTTCAATCCTTCCTTCCTTCTTTCCTTCCTTCCTTTCCTCCCCTCTTCTCCTCTCTTCTCCTCTTTCCTCTCCTTTCTTTTCCATTGTACATTGTAGCTCCCTGGGAGCTAACAAGGTCCAGCCCAATATGAATCCCTATAGCCTTTGTTACTCCTTCTCTCAGTTTGTCTACCAAAGGTTCATGTCTGTCCACTGTTTATCTCATCCTGAGTTATTCTCTTCACCCTCCTTTTGGTTCCTACCTTAGTCAGAAACAATTAATTCTCCACTTTTCCAATGGCCTCTAATGGAACCCTGGGGTTTCCCAAAGAAGTCAAGTCAGAAAGCATTTACTAAGTACTTCCCAGGTACCAGGCACTGTGTTGAGAGCTCGGGATACAAAGAAAGGCAAAAACACCAGTTTCTGCCCTCCGAGAGCTCCCATTCTAAGGAAGCAGCATAAGGGAATCTCCAAGTAACAAAGGTGTAATGGCACACACACATAGATGGCAACCCTGCTTTGATGTCTGTATTAATTGCACATTTAGCCAATCAGGATAGAGATACATGCCCTGTGGGAAAAGTACTGGATTTGGGACCTGAGATCAATTCTTAATTTATGACTTCTGTGACCTTTGACACATCATGTAACCTCTCTGGAGCTCAGTTTCCTCAACCATAAAATGAAAAGTTTGGACTAGAAGACCTAGAAGGTCTTTCATCTCTAAATCTATAATCCTAAAAGATTTATCCAAATTGCCACTGACAGACAAATTATTGAACTTCCTACTGGTTGGCAGAATCATAGACTCTCAGAGTTGGACATGACCTCAGAAGAATATTCAGTTTGATCCATAACCCTAAAGCAAACAATCCCCTTACAACAATGCAGACAATGATCATCCAGTCTTGGCTTGAGGTTGGCCCATGACTCTACCAGCTGAGGAGGCCCATGACACTTATGCAAGTCCCTGATGGTTAGGAAA
>CM053769.1:497651382-497690594 GCA_028658325.1 Potorous gilbertii
CTAAAATTCCTGATATATACACATACACACAGATCTGCTTGGTTTGTCAGGGATAATGAAAGAAAAGGACACTGGAGTCATGAAAGTTGGTGTCCCCTCTGGGGCGAGAGGCAGCATGGTAGAGTAAAAGGATTGTTCAACTGGGTTCATAGATTTAGAACCAGAACGTTAGAGGTCATCTTCATTTTTACAGATGAGGCAACTGAGTCAAACAGTAGTTGACTTAGCAAAAGTCACACAGGCACAGACCAAGGCTGGGTTCAACAGCAAAGCTCATGGCAAGTCAGCCATCTTCAATTTATTCCCATATATAAAACCATATCTCTTTCTGATGTTGAATCATTTGATAGTGCTCAGATCACTGATGGTAAGGATGATTCAGGTCTTTAGCAGTGATACCTGAAGAGATGGCCCAGCATGGACTCCATCCACTAAGCAAAACAAATCACCTCCTCCCCCATACTATGAGCCAAAACCCCTGGTCTTGCTTTGGCTTAACTCATTGACTTCCTGATTCTCTGCTTCTTCTGGAACAGCATTTCTACCACAACCCTTTGGAGACTGTGACCCAGTGCTTTTAGGAAAAGCCTCAGTTGTGGCCTCAGAGGTGCTTGTTACCTGTAACAATGAAATAAAAATAGATTGGGAGCTCCTTGAGGGCAGGGACTGTCTTTTGCCTCTTTTTATATCCCCAGGGCTTAGCACAATGCCTGGTACAGAATACGTGTTTACTAAATGCTTATGGATTGATCGACCTGGCCTATTGTTTGACTTAGATGTGGCTGGTACTCTGGACAAGATTTTGCCAAAGATATTCAGAGAGTGATAGTTTCTTCCATTGATGGACCTTTTTTTTGCCTTCCTGAGGACATATCTCTCTCTTGGAACCCTGAGGTTCAGGTTAATAAAAATAGCTAGCATTTAAAATCTTGAAGTTTACAAAATACTTTACATATGCTTCCCATTTGTTTTACCCAGCAACCATGGAAGGAAGGTGCTATTATCATCTACTATTATTTTCCCATTTTGCTGACGAGGAAACTGAAGCTGGGAAGATAAATGACTTGCCCAGTGTCACACCACTAATAAGTATCTGAGGCAGAATCTGAACTCAGTTTTTTTCTGACTCAACATCAGCTCTCTATCCTAAGCAGCCTCGGGAAGAGGCTTTATTTCCCTTCCCTCTAAACTCAGGTCCTTATCCTAGTCTCACCCTAACCTGGGTCAGGAGGGACAGGCTGATCAAGTTTCATCTCCTCAGGTCCCCTACCTCTGAGTTGAGGAGTCTTTCTGAATAAGGCAGGCTCTGATGAAGGTTACTCAGCACTGTGCCTGGCATACAGTAGAGACTTAGTAAATGCTAGCTGACTGATGGGCAATGATTGGTTCCAGGAATGTCTGGTTGAACCTGCCCCATTACATGGGCAGTTGAGAAATTCTCTAGCATGGCAGTAGGCCCTCCAAGATGTCTGCACACAGATGAAATTGTTCCCAGATTAGTGAACCTCCCATTTGGACCAAAAAGTCTTTTAAGTCTCAGAGTTCACCAGCAAGGCCACTTATTGAGTCTCCACAGACTTGACTAGCATCAAACAATTCTGGATAAGCATTTTGGCAGGAGCCTTAGACAACCTATGCTTTTTCCCTATAGGTACAGGCAGGTATCCACTGACCCTGACAGGTAAGAGCACATTTTGGGTTCTAAGCCTAGTCCTATCCCTGAAGAAGCCTGTATTGGTAGAACAATTTCTTGAAAGTTTGGCAGATCCTATTCAAGACAGTGAACTGAGGAATAGGGGTCACCTGAAATCAGCCACCCACCTGAAAGCCCAGGTTGGAAAGGAAAAACCAAGCTATGCAGAAGGTTTGAGCAGTTGGAGCCCATACTAAAGATCTGGGGGAAGCAAGGTGGAGGTGGGAGTGAGGAGGTGATAAAAATCACAAATATGAAGAATTTAAGAAATTTTGGAAGACTGGCAGGAACTGATGCAGTACAATAATGAGGCACGATTTGAACTCAGTTGTTTTCTGACTCAACATCAACAAAAATGTAATGGGAAATAGCTCTGAAAAATTCCAGAAGTCTGATTAATGCAGTGATCAAATAACCCTTCAGAGGACAAAGTCAGAGAGGTGGAAACTGAAGGGGTAGAAAGAGGCATACAGCGACCAATTGGCCATTCATTTTGCTTCATTAACTTCACCCATTAGTTGCGAGAGAGAGTTTTGTGGTAGGACAGGGAGGCATTGATAAGTGACCAAAGGTAAAAAAGATGCCTCAATAATACGTTTTTTAAAAAGAAAGTAAAACTCTTTATAAAGGTAAAGTTTTTCATAGGGCAGAGGTATGTGGTATTTAAGGTACTGGAAGAAAAGATGGTCTTTCTCTGGTCTGAAGAATTTCTTCCCACATACCTAAGTCCAGATTGATGAAGTGACTTTCCGAAGGTCATGGAGCAGATAAGGAAAGAGGCTGGGAATAGAGCCATCGATTCTTTGGATAAGGATCCCTATGAGGGGTGTGATCGCTAATGTTTTAACAATCAGCTCTCCAGAAAAGTTAAATCTACATGATCACTTTCTCCATTTTTTTCTCATGTTGATGCAATGAACAAAACAACAGCATTTGCCAATTCCAAAACGTAAAAGTTGAAAATCCAGACTCCTGGAAACCTCATTACCTGTCTTTGTACACATCCAAGGTGTGTGATCTCACCTTTGTAACACCTCTTGATTACATGCCCTTCTCTCCTCTGACACTGCCCCTCAGCACCTCACACCTGGACTATTGCAGTAGCTGCTGTTGGATCTGCCTGCCTCACGTCTCTCCTTATCCTCCATCCATCTAATCTATCCTCCATTCAGCCACCAAAGTGATTTTTCCTAAAGCACAAGTCCGACCATGTCACTTCCCCCTTCCCTAAACTCCAGTGGCTCCCCATCAACTCTAGGTTCCTCTGTTTGGCATTCAAAGCCCTTCACAACCAAGCCCACTTCTACTTTCAGTCTTCTTACATTTGGCTCCCCCTCACACACTCTTCTATCCAGTGACACTGGTCTCCTTGCTATTCCATGAACAAGCTACTTCATCTCTGAGCTCTGAGCATTTTCTCCGTCTGTTCCCCAAGCTTAGAATGCTTTCCTTCTTCATCTCTGCTTCCTGGCTTCCTTTAACTCCCAACTAAAATCCCATCTTTTAAAGGAAACCTTTCCCAACACCTCTTAATTCTAGTGCCTTCCCCCCATTAATTATTTCCTATTTATCCTGTATATAGCTTACTTTGTATATATTTGTTTGTCTATGGTCTCCCCCATTAGATTGTGTACACCTTCAGATGAGAGGTTGTCTTTTGCCTCTATTTGCAAACCCAACACTTAGTACAGTGCCTGGCACATGCTGTTATTGTTCAGTTGTTTTAGTTGTGTATGACTCTTTATGACCCCGTTTGGGGTTTTCTTGGCAAAAATACTGTAGTGGTTTGCCGTTTCCTTCTCCAGTTCATTTTACAGATGAGGAAAATGAGGCAAACAGTCACCTAGCAAGTAAGGGTCTGAGACCAGATTTGAACTCAGGAAGATGAATCTTCCTGCCTCTAGGCTGTGCCCTCTATCCCCTGTGCCACGTTGGCACATAGTAGGCATTTGATTAATGTTTATTGATTGATTAAAAAATTATTTCTCCCAAAGCAGTTTGAGCTTTCTCTAGCACAGTTCTCATGACTCCTATCTTCACTTTCTTCATTAGTAAAATGAGAAGGCTGCATGGATTCGATGACCTCTAAAGCCCCTGCCAGCTCTAAATCCTTAATTTCCATCTTTTTTTTCTTCTCAGTGCTCCTGTGGGGTGCATACTTCCTCTGATGGTTCTGTACTAAACTGAGAGAAGTAGGAACAGTGAGAATACAGAATACAAGTAGCAAGTGGCCTGACTTACCAGCACAGTTCCCCATCCTAGACACTCTATGTGCCCCAAATGCACCTTCTCATCTCTTAATAAAATCCTTATCTTCCCTTTAAGGGACTGCTCAGGCACCCCCTCCCCAATATTCTCTGAAGGAATCGAGGGAGTCTAAGAAGCAAGGGTAAGGAAGGAGAGCATCTTACATAAAGGGCATTCATAAAAGTCACAGAGGTGGGCGCAAATTAACCCCATGCACTTACAATTGTTTCCTTTGTATTACAGTTATTTGTACATAGATTCCTAAGTCATCCCTACCAGACCCTACCTAAAGGCAGGGACTATGCTGGTCAAATCCTTTCATCCCTAGCTTTAGGGATGAAACTATTAAAACAATGTAAGTTCCTAGAAGACAGCTGTATTTTGTTTAAGTCTGTGCCCTAGCACCCAGCACAGTCTACATGGGTGAGGGATCTGCAGCCTCAAGACCACATGGGGCCCTGTAGGTCCTCAAGTGCAGCCCTTTGACTGAAGTCAAAATCGATTTGCTCTGTGAAGGCCACCTGTGACCACATGTTCCCCACCCCTGTTCCTAGCATATATGAAGTGTTTAATTATGATGTTTGCTTAATTGAGTTGGATTGAATGGAATTAATACGTTTGGTGAGTTGCTTCTTGTGGGCACATTGTGGAGCCAATTCTTGCTCGGATATGTCAGACAAGATAGCCTCTGGGGTCCCATACAACTCTGAATTAATTCAATTTGATTATTTGATTGACTATATTCCACCCAACACATAGATGTAGCAAAGGGTCTGAACGATATTTGACTTCTCAGCTGTCTCTTCTTTGGAAATGCTACATTTCCTTTACCCAGCAGATCTATTCTTTGTTAGAAATAATAACAATAGCTAGTATTTATACAGCACTTTTAAACTTTGCAAAGTCCCTTTACATATTAACATATGATATAATCCCATTTGCTATAATAATGTTTATGCGCCCCAACATCTGCCTTAATTTCTCAAATGTAAGTACCAGTAAACAATACAGTGGACCCTTTCAGTACACTTACATCACCAGGCTTTAACTTTCAGTTTCTATGCAGTATCCTCAAAACAGGATTCCACCCATGTTTATACATGCTCGGATGTGAATATGCCCAAGTGAATGGATCTTTGATTACTCAGATTATAATTAAATTCTCCTTCTCCCAGTGCTTTAGCTCAGTGAAAAAAAAAGGAAAAAAAGAAAAGCTTTCTTCCTCTTTCTTCATGGAATAATGCTTCTTTTGAGCCCTGTCCACTGCCCTGATCCAAGTGTCCCCCCAGCAGCCCTCTGCTGGCTCCTTCAGATTTCAAAGCTGGTCCTTGAGGGAGGATGAATCTTCCAGCTCCCTTGGTCTCTTCCAACCAAATTAGGGCCAGGGGCAGCTCTTCGAGAGACAATGAAGCTTTGAAATGAGTGTCTCTGATGGTGACTTCTTCATGAGCTAGTGGGGATTTCTTCCCAGGATCTGACAGAGATAGATTACTTCTCCCTGGCAGCATAGGGAGGGGGTTGTTTCTATCTCTCCACACTCCCTTTGTGGACTTAGAAGGAAAAGGTATATCGCTAGAAAAATACGTCTAGATGAGGTCATCACAGGTTTTCTTCATTTTTTCCTTTGGAAACTCCATCATGTAAATCTGATCCACCAGCTAAGGGAAAAAATAATTGTCAGTAATAACAGCCTTCCTGTTGGTTTACCTTAGCTTTCTTCCAGTAACCTGGAGATTCTGTCCCAGCAGAGCATAGGAGCTCAAGAACGGAAGTGGGGGAGAAAAAGAAAAAGAGAGATAGAGACAAAGACAGAGAGAAAGAGTGATAGAGAGTGACAGAGACAGAAAGAGACAAAGACAGAGAGATAGATACAGAGAGACAAAGACAGAGTGATAGTGACAGAAAGTGACAGAGACAGAAAGAGACAAAGCAGAGAGATAGATATAGAAAGAGAGACAAAGACAGAGAGAGAGTGATAGAGTGACAGAGACAGAAAGACAGAGACAAAGACAGAGATACAGAGAGACAAAGGCAGAGAGAGACAGAAGGACAGAAAGAGAGAGAGAGAGATGGTGGGAGAGAGAGAAAGAGAGAGGGAGAGAAATAGGGAAAGAGAAAGGGAGAGGGAGAATGAGGAGGGAGAGATTAGAGGGAGGGAGAGAAGAAGGAGAGAGAGTAAGAGAGAGACAGAGAGACAGAGAGAGTGAGAGAGAGAAGGAGGCTGCAGTTCCCTTTGACAGCATTTCATTAGCACCCACTAGCTCCGATATGGCCCCTACTACAAAGGACCTTTGGTCCTCCTGGGCACATGGCCTCTTGTGTAGAAGTTCCACCAGTCAGTGGGAAGCACAACATCACAGTCACGGCCTTAATCTCTGCTACACCCTTCAGAGGAGCGAGGGAGGAGGGAGACCTTGGAAAGATAGAATTGGGGACTTCCTTTTTCCTCTTTCAGCCTCGTGCCTCGACACACAAGGAGAACCAAGCCTCATCTATAAGCATTTCCCAAGTCCATACGAATGATATTAGACTGATGGAGAAATAAACGAAACATGTGAAAGTGTGCTCAGAGAGCATATTTACATCCTCCTTTTAAGTGGTTTTAAGTTGGGTGGGTGGAAAGTGGGCAGACAGCGTCCTCAGAATGTTTACAAATGAAGATATTTCCTACTTTTGTTTCCTTCAGTTTCTTCCTTTATAATTTATACTGGTGCAATATGATGCATTGGAAAGAAAGCTGGATTTGGAATCAGAGGATATGGGGTCAAGTCCCGGCTTTGCCCTTCACTACCTGTGTGACCCTAAGCAGATCACTTGAACTGGAATAAAGTTGGTCTTCAATTTTACATGCAAATCGGTTTTCAGGATCTATCCTTCCCTTTAAAAAAAGAAAAAAAACATAATTAAGTCAAACTAACTGACAGGTTGACCACATCTGGCATCATGTGTAATGTGCCACACCCATAATTCTCCCTGTCTTTACTGCAAACTGAAGGATCATAGGATTATTGACTGAGAGTCAGAAAATGCCTCCGAGGCCATCTTGTCCAACCTTCTCAATCTACAAAAGAGGAAACCAAGTCTATGCCTAATACATGGCAAAGCTAGGATTAAAACCCCTTGTAGTCTTTGACTCCCAGCCCAAACTTCTTTCCCCTGAACCAAACTGAATGCTCTTCATTTTGATTTTCTTCTTTATAAAATTTAGCTAGAGGCACCAAAACATACTAGAGGGTCTCAAGTCAGGAAGAGGTGGATTCACATTGTATCTCTGCTACTTACTAGCTGAATGGCCTTAGATAGGTCACTTTCCTGTTCTACACTTGGTGGAAGGAGATCTCCTAGAGTTGCTGCTTGGTGTATTCTTTAGCTGAGATGAAGACAACGCTTCTCTTTTGGCTTCTTTTAAATAAGTAGGACTGGAGTAACGTTCCTAGAATGGTACTGTGAAATCCCAGTTACCCAGAGCACTTGGAGAATGAATCACTCTGAATAACTGAATTTCTGATGGATAGATGCCTATCTGTACCACGTCGTCAACAAAGCCCCCTCTAAGATCCCGTCAGTCTCTCAGTCTCACCATTTTTCTTGGTGACTCGGGAGCATTATGATGTATATTGATTATTGTACTAGGCTGTATTAGACCCTCCGAGCAGCTCTGGGGTCATTTAGACTGAGCTACCATAATATCAGTTTGCTTATGGATGGGTCATCCAGTTTAAACATAGCCCTCAGTGATCCCATAGTGAGTCTTCCAACTGTCTCATCCTATTACTACCCATCCTAATCATGGAGGCAGGAAGATGCAGAGGGGTGGGAATCACTGGCTTTAGTAGGAGAAAACCTAGGATTAAGTTCTGCCACTCATGTAACCTTGGACAAGTCTCCCTGGGCCTCTGTTTGCTCATTTATAAAATGATGAGATGATAGCTGATGTCCTTTCCAACTCTTGATCCAGGAACCAATTCAATAACCCTAATGGGGCATATGAGATGTTTTTCCTTTATGCCAACTGAACCTTGGACTGCTATACTTTTGGAATTGTCTGTTTTGTTTAGTTTTTCTATCTTCTTACTCATTGCCAACTGTCAGATCTTTTGTTTCAAGTAGAACTGCCTTTGGCAACCTCCCTCCGCACTTCTAATTTAATGGATGCTGGAGAACAAGCTTGTTAGAATTATGTGTAAAATAAATGGTTAAACAATTGCTTAGTGGGGACCCAAGAGAGTCTATTGTAAGAGGAACGAACATGACTTTAATGCATGGACTTGGTGGCATAAACTTTGGCTGCTCCAAAGTCCTGCTTGCCTTTTGGTGCTCAGGCAAGTTCCAGACAATGGAAGTTTCTGAATATCTGAGTTTTAGATAGACTCATGGATCTTGAGGAGGAAGAGACTTCAGAGGCCATCTTTTATTCCTCTTTTATTGATGAAAAAGACCCAGAGAGATTAAACTATTTCTCAAGAACTCACAGATAGTGGGGATCAGAGGTTGGATTTGAACTTAGGTCCACAGACATCAAAGCCAGTGTTCTTTCCAATGCAACATGTGTTTTTTATACATAATTATAGAAAATAAACTTGTAATTTTTTTTTGAGAAGAGAAGAGTAGGACATGTACAATGGCACACATTGTTGCTTCTTGGCATTCTCCGACATGGCATTAGAATTGGGAAGAACACAGAGGAAGCCTGGATTTATCCAAGTGTTTTATTGCTCCCATAGAACCCTGGCCAACAATTAAGGAAAACAAGTGTGCAGTACCCAAGATAATGGAGAGGTTAAACGAAGGTTCAGAATCTCCATATTAGTTGAGGTAAAGCAACAAGATACAGAACAGAAACATAGATCTTACCTCTTCATTTCTCCTGTGAATTATTTGTCTTAAACATCTCTAGGCAAAGGAGTATCAGTTCTCTAGTGAGCCCAACCCATGGAGTGCTGAGCTTCAACCACAAAGTAGACTATGAGTCTGAAGAGACATCCAAGATCATTGATCAGTGATCTAGAGTTATCTAGATCATTTAATAAGTGAGGAAACCAAGAATGAGAGAGAAGTGACAAAATGATTTCAGAGGCAGCATTTGAACTCAGGTCCTTTGACCACAAAGCCAGTGCTTTTTCCACTGTGCTAGTCTCAGAGGGAATTGGAGCATGTATTGATTATGAAATTTAAGTGTCTTTGGAGGGGATCCTGAACCCTAGGGCAATAATAGCACGATCCTAGAGAAAAGGGTGAGGTGAGACTCACAAGACAGGGATGGAGAATTGGCTTGAATGTTTATGGGCTATAAAAAAAAAAGGCCTTTGTATTTGTGGTTTCAGTTGGGTGTAACGAAGCCTGTGCAGTGTTTCCTCCATTGTTGCTTGAGACTCCTTTTACCTTTTCTGTAAAGAGCCAGACCAAAATTTCTTCTGTTACTGTCAGAAGAGATCCTGGGTGAGGATATGATCCAGAGAGTGATTTGTGAGACAATTCTAAGATTAAACCTAATCTGTGTGAATGGTTCTGGGCCTTGGGTTACTTAGGGAACTTCCTAATTATTCATTGTTTAGTCATTTTTCAATGTGTCTTACACTTATGACTTCTTTTGGGGTTTTCTTGGCCAAGATATTGGACAAAATGACAAAGTGGTTTATCATTTGCTTCTCTTGCTCATTTTACAGGTGAGGAAACTGAAGCAAACAGGATAAAGTGACTTGCCCAGGGTCACACAGCTAGTAAGGGTCTACTGCTAGATTTGAACTCTGGAAGATGAGTTTTCCTGACTCCCACTCCTACTCTATCCACTGCACCACCTAGCTGCCCTTCCCAATAATTAGAGCTTTCCAAAAGTAGAATGGACAGGAAGTAGTGAGTTCTCCCTTGCTGTAGGTCTTCAAGCAGAGCAGGAACCCATCAGAGACTTTGCGGGGCCTTTTTGTTCAGGTACCAGTTAATCTCTATGGTTCCTTACAACTCAGTTTCTCAGATTCTATGAAAAACACTTAAGTTTATCCCCCAGGAACGCATTCTATGCCAGTGAAGTTGATTCTCTCAACCCAAGGCACAGGTTTTATAGGTAACCCTGTCATTGTTTTTTGATTAGATTTGGTCCATTGTTGTAGCTTGTCCAGATACTTCAGGACTTTGATTCTGACGTTCAACATGCCAATTTGATAAACATGTAATTTCTGCCTTCATCCAAATCCTTGATGTTGAACAGAATAGAATAAAGGACAGAACCCTGGTGCATATCCGCTGGTAGTAACTATAACTGCTGAGAATAAAGCTTTTTCACATCCTCAAAATACTTTCTTCACAACAGCCCTGGGAATTGAGCAATATTCTTTCATCACTTGGGTTTGCAACCTGAGAGTCACCTTTGATTCTTCTCTCTCCCTCACCCCATGGTGCCAAGTCTCATTGACTCAATTTCCACCGAATATCTCACATCCATCTCTCCACACACACAACTGCCATTGTAGTCCACCATCACCTCTCACTTGGGCTATTATTGAAAAGCTTCCTAATTAGTGTCTCTGCCACAAGTCTCTCCCCACTCCACTGCATTGTTCACACAGTTGCCAAAGTGATATTCTCAAAGCACAGGTGTTACCATGTGATTCTCCCACTCAAGAAATACTAGTAGCTCCATTCCCTCTAGGATCAAATGCAAGTTCCTCTGTTTGGCTTCTAGAGACCTCCAAAACCTGGGTCTGATCTGATCTACATTTTCAGCCTTATTATATGTTACTTACCTTCATGTACTCTCCGGTCTAGCCACACTGACTTTCTTGGGTATTTCTCACACATGATACTTCAAGTCACATCTCAGAGTCTCAGTTTCCTTATCTATGAAGTGGAGAGAATAGAACTTGAAATACTTATTTTAAAAAGCTTCATGTGTGGAGCTAGGGTTACAAAGACAAAAATCTGAAAAGTGTCCACTCTCAAAAAGCCTACATTCTGTTGGAGGGAAAGTATTCACATCCAATTAAGTACAGAATATAGTCAAAGGAAATGTAAAGTAGTTTCTGGGCAAGGATAGCAAAAACTGGGGTGGGAATGGGGTGGCCGCTGGTCAGGAAAGGAGGTGGTACCTAAAGTGAGCTCTGTAGGATATCAGGAATTCTATGAATTTTAGGTGAGGAGGAAGTTCATTCCAGGGTTGGGTGGGGTGGGAGGAGCTGGGGGGGGTGGGGTGGCCAGGCTATGCCTGGAGAAGACAGTAGAATATCACATGGAGAAAACAGTAAGTAAACTAGTTTGGCTAAAACCTAGAGGGCATTTAGGAAATAAATATGCAGAAAGCCTGGAGAGGAGACCAATCAGGAAGTACTTTAAAAGATTACAGTTCATATTTTATTATTTTATCCTAGAGGCAAGATGGAGCCATTGGCATTTCTTGAGCAGGGGAACAACATGGCCAAACCAATATTTTCAGAATATCACTTTGGCATCTGCATGGAACGTGGATTGGAGTGGGGACAAACAATATACAGGAATACCAGTTAAGAGCCTATTGCAATAGTTCAGAGGGGTGGTAATCGTATAAGTAGAGAAACGTCTGTGAAATAGGTGATCTAGGTAACGTCATCGTGCTTTTTCTACAGACGAAGAAATGGAGAGACTGAGAAATGACTAGTAAAAGAGGAGAAGCTCTGACCCAGAGCTTTGGGGTCTGAATGCATTTCTTCTCACCACACCACACTGTTTTTCTATCCATTATTTTCATCTTCAAGTCTTATCCCTTCTTTCAGCTCTCTCCTGTCTCTCAAATGTTTGTTAAAAAAAAAAAAAAAACCCAAAACCCGACCCTTCTTGTTTTTCTTAATATCCACTGCACCAGCTCATTCTGGGCTCTCTGATTCCTGCCATGATTCTTAGAGGACTCTTTTATATTCATTCTGTTACTTGCCCTTCATCTTTTAAAAGTCAGAATTTATGGGCTCCCTATGCATTGACAGCAGTCTCCAGTCAGTTCCCTGTTTTCTCCCTCATTAGAATCACTTGTGTTTGTGTCTTTAGGATTTCATTATTGTGAACATCTGAAAACTCTAGGGTCAATTTCCCCTATTGAATTTTAAGCCCTCAGATTCCAGCTACCTTTTCTTTGCACTCTTTGAAATCCTTTTTCCAAGATCTAGAGTGTAGGTCATCCTATAGTATTGAGGATCACCTCCTCCAACCTCCATTCTCACTGTAAGGATGGGTCTCCAGAGTTCAGTTGCTACATTTTCTTTCTTTCTTTATTCTTCCTTTCTTCTTTTCTTTCATTCATTCATTCATTTTTAGTTTTCAATATTTATTTCTATAAGATTTTGAGTTCTAAATTTTCTCCCCCTTCCTCCCATCCCTTCCCTCCAAGGTAGCATGCAATTTGATATAGGCTATACATTATATATATATATATATATATATATATATATATATATATATATACGTGTATATACATATATATATATTCATATTTCAGCGGCTGCATTGTTCCTTTGGATGCTGGGAATATTTGTGATGGGTAGGAAGCTGTTTGTTGAATGCTATAACTCATGAGCCCCCATCAGTGTGCTTCCCTTATTGATTACCTCTTATATCAATTAGCCAGATTTAACAAGCTTTTAGAAAGGATATTTTAGAAGGAATATTTTACTGAGATGGTATAGTAAGAAGAATTTAAAGAAAACATCCCCCCAAATGTCTGTAATATCTCATCTCACACCAATCCAGGGAAAAATGAGCTCAAGATTAGAGCGCATATGTGGCGAAAGGAGTAAATCTCAGGTCCTAAAAAGTTCTTTTGTTGATCCTTTTAATGGGGGAGAGGAGGAGGAAACAAACTAGAATCTAGGCTGGTATATTCATTATATTGCTTCTTAGATAGCGGGGGAATCAGAATGAATTGTGGTATGTGAAGATAACTGAATGTTACTAAGAAATGAAAAGAAAAACTGTGAGAGATTTCAGAGAATTCTGGCTGTTTGAATTGACAGTATGATGTAAACAGAACCAGAAGAGCAACATATACAAAGATAGCAGTATCGTAAGGAAAAACAACTTTGAAAGATTTAAGAAATCCGATCAAGGCAATAACCAACCATGACTCCAGAAGACCTGCAAGGAAGCATGTTACATATCTCCTCTCAGGATGAGTCTCTAGAACTCATCTGCTAGATCTTTCTTCATGATGGACAGAAGGTACAGAAAGAGACATACATTTTTTGGACAGCCTCTGGGGGGATTCATTTTGCTTGACTATGCTTAGGTTTTTTTTTTCTTTCTTTCTTTCTCTTATGAAGAATGAAGGAGGGATATTTGGTAATAGTGGTGCAAAAAATAAGCCTTTGAAGTATTTTTAAATGTGCAGAAGAGAACAGAAAGAACTTCAGAAAGAAGCAAAGACAAGGACAATTTAATAATGGCTTATTATGTGCATATTTAAAAAAACAAGGTGGTATAAAATGGAGCTTTATGGTTTTATACAGAATCTCTTTTGCGTTCTGCTGTAGGGATGGAGATGCTCTTTTTGTTTATTTAAGCTCAGAATAAATGTTCCTTTTTTTGTAAAGTTGTGTCCCTTTAAGTGTGCAGACTTTCTGCTGGACTCCTTGAAGAGTTTTGAAGTTTCCTTTCCTCAGTGTGCATGAATAGTTCTTGGTTCCATATGTGGACACTACATCGGCAGCCATTTCTGTCCTGAGGCATTCTTGTCTTAGCTGATGAGAAGTTGGAAATCTCTGATTCTCTGAATTTCACAAGGTTTCTCTCTGTCTCAGTCTCTCTCTCTCTCTCTGTTCCTCTGTCTCTCTCTCTCTCCCTGTCTCTCTCTGTGTCTCTGTATCTCTCTCTCTCCCTCACACACTCTCTGTTTCTCTGTCTCTGTCTGTCTCTGTTTCTCTCTCTGTTTCTCTCTCTCCCTCTCTCCCTCACACTCTCTCTGTCTCTATCTCTTTGTCTCTCTCTGTCTCTCTCTATCTCTCTGTCTCTCTGTCTCTCTCTCTGTCTCTCTCCCTCTGTCTCTCTCTGTCTCTCTTTGTCTCTCTCTCTCTCTCTCTCTCTCTCTCTCTCTCTCTCTCTCTTTCTCCCTCTCTCTCTGTCTCTCGGTGACAAGATTGAAACTGAGGTCAAGATCAGGGCTCTTCTCCTCACCCATAAGTGATTCCTTCTCAGGAACCACCAATAAGCTGACAGGTGCTCTATTCCTCAATTCCAAACTAACTTTCTGGTTTTATCAAAGCTCCACAGGGCATCACTAAATTCCTCAGTCAGTCTGAATGGAATGCCTATGTAGCATCACTCCATTTCATCCAATGAATCTTGAGGAATTCTAAATTTATACCAGACTTTTCACACATAGTCTAAAGTCTTTGCTTGTTTGCTTACTTGATTCAATAAAGACATTCTCACTTGGCCAAGGTAACAGGGCATAGCATCTTGTCAGTTCCTTTGAGAGGAATGGTTTGATTTCATTGACTGATTCACTTGACTCCCCTCCACCCCCCACCCCACACCATTATATCTACTACATTCTCTATGTTGGTTTCCCAAGGTTCCATACATTTCTCCTTTAGAAACCAGCTTTGGTCAGAATCAAGTCCAGAGGATCATTTCCCACTTCCTCCATCTTCTGAAGAATAAAACTATCACTGAGGCAAGACAATAATTTAGCAGATGCTCTGCTTTTAGCATTGATAGACCTCCAGCAGATGTCCAGTTAGTTGGAGGCACCATCATTACATATCTTGCCTCTGTGCCATTTTTGTGAGATGCTTCTGGAAGTCATTATCTAATTAATTCCTCCTTGTGATTGTGCAGTCTGAAATATACTTCCACCACAATCTCTCTTCAGTGTCTGCCTCCAGTGATCCTCTCCCAAATGTTCTTCATCGGTTTTCTCCCCTCTGGTTTTTTATTTGAAAACAGGCATTGTTTTTTTCTTGATTTGAACTACTTTTCTACTCCCTCTTTTTTTAATCGAATCTATTTCTTTTGATCAAAGAGCTTTAAGAGAAAATTTTTATAAGAATTTGAGAGATAATCTAGGGTAGTGGAGCCTTGAACTCAGGAAGACCTGCATTTGAATCCTGTCTCTGACTCATACCCACGGAGACCCTGGATGTCATTTTTAACCTCCTAATACCCCAGGTATCTCACTAAGAATAAGAGCTATAGAAAAAGAGGTAATCTGAATTAATAAAGGAAGTTCTACATTTCCTACACTGAGGAAATGATAGGTCCAGTCAAAAAGAGAAAAAAGAAAAAGAATATAATAGTTGTAACCACTTTATAATCATAGAGAGGCAGCTCAAAGGGGAGTAAGATAGAATTTAACATCCTCTGGCAAGGTGTTGGCTGACCATAAGCATCCTGGGATTCCTGGTTCCTCCAGGAATTCAGAAAACTAATCTGAGATCAGCCTCCACAAAGGAAGGCAGAGGTTTTTCAACTACACAGTATGAAGGAGAGAATCAGGGGAGGAGAAAGAAGAGGTGCTGGTCATCCCAGAGTAGCAGTACAACCCAATCATGGAAGCTGGATTCTCCAACATCAGCAATTCCCTTCTTCAAGATCTTAAGAGACAATTAATAAATGGACAAGTAGGGAGGTAGGTGACTACAGGTTTATTTGTTTGTTTTTTAATCTCAGCTTCTCACTCCAGGAGCAAGAGGTTAAGAGGAAAAACAGCTTCAAGGAACATCAGTCTCTAACCAACTCCTGAGTTATTTTTGTTTGATTGTAGTATTTTTTTAAAAAATTTGTTGCTAGATTTAATATTATTTCTCATAAACACATGGGGTCTTTATGTTACCTGTTGCTCCTTTGCTTTAGGTATGAGGGCACAATGGAAGCTACAGAGGAGAAAAAGATCTTTCCCAGTGCAGAGATTCGAAGCAGACCCACCCCAACCTTACCTTCCACCACAACCCAGCCCATGCCTAGAGACTTTTGCTCTCTAACTGGAAGAATGAGCACTAGACATTTCTTAACTATGCTTCCAAGGGCAAAATAACTACCAACGTGGGCCAGTTTTTATAAATCTGTCCCATAGACAAGCGACTTTGAGTAATGGGATGTCACAGTGAGGAGAATGAATGAAATTAGAGTCACCACCTGTATTCCTTCTGGTGAGATAGAGGACCACCCTGCCCTATTTGCCTTGATGTTGCTCCTAAGGGTCCCCAGCCTTTGCCATTTGTCCTGGCCTTATGCCCTGCATATGTGCAGCACTCTCATCTATTCATCAACATAACCTAAGGATCCCTGTTCCTTGCCATCTGCTCATCTACTTGCACCCTTAAGACTTCCAGGTCTTTCCATCTGCCCTATAGCTGAACTTTTATGTGTTGTTTTTCCCAGTTAGAAGGAAGCTCTGAGATCAGGGATTGTTTCTCTTTTTCTGTCTCTATTTCTAGTACTTAGCTTAGTGCTTGGCACAAATCAAGGACTTAATTCTTTTTCATTCATTCATTCAATATCTCTGAATGGGAAGGAACCTCTGGTCATCTAGTACAATCCACACCCAATCAAGACTTCTAGTCAATATACCTGACATGTGGTCAACCAACCTTTGATAGAAGATATTGCATGTGGAGGACCCCCATAGCTCTGAAGCAGCCCTCCCCCTTTTGGACTATTCTAATGGCTAGAAAATTTTCTCCAACACTGAGCTTACATGTTTCTTGATATCCCAGAGCCTGGTACAGTACCTTGCACATAGTAGATACTCAATATATGCTAGTTAATAGTTATGGGCTAATGTATCTTACATAGTTCCTCTTGGAATTCCATGGCTTTGATGGAAGGCCCAGAATTTCTCCTTAGCTCAATTCAGTTAAACACATCTTTGCATGTATTGTATGCCAAACACTGTGGTAGGCACTAGAGATACCAAGAAGAAAATCAAGCGGTCCCTTTCCTCGTGGAGCTTACATCATATTGGGGATATAGCACAGACACATAGAATCATAGGATCAACACTGAAAACTGGACAGGATTCTGAAGTAAAGTCTAATAAAGTGACTTAATTTACAAATAAGGAATCTGACACCCAGAGAAATGAATGACTTGCCCAGAGTCTCACAGGACAAGAAGGAACTAGTAGAGACAGGACCAGAACTCAGTCTTCTTGCTCCAGATCCAGGCTCTTTCTAGTTCACTCTGCTTTAAAAGATGCCTGCTAGACCTCTTAAGCTACAACAGAGCAGAAACTCAAGACAATTATCTGATTAATTTAGTTCCCAAAATGTGCCAAAGGAAAGGTAATTATCTTCCCCCTCCTCCAACAAATGTGCTTCAGGGGCCCAAATTATCCAAATAATCATCTCAGTTTATGGTCTCCCTTTAGCAAGAAGAGTCATTTGTCAAATAGTAAGCAAAAACAGTCTCAAGTTCAGAAATTCCTCTGTTTTGATTCAAAGCTAAATCAAGGCAGTTGCTATTTTCTGCATCATTCCCTGAAGAGGCAGCCCTGATACAGTAGAGTCAGGAGGCCCACATTCGAAATTTGACTTGAAGATATGAACCATATGATTGTGGGCAGACCATTTAACCATTTAGCTAAAATTTCTGAGCCTCAATTTCCTGATCTGCAAAATGAGGATAATGATATTTTCTCTGTCTACCTGAGAAGCAACACGGCATCATGGGATAGAGAGCTGACTTTGAAGTCAGGAGAGCTGGATTCAAGTCCTGCTTCTGATACATACTGACTGTGATCTTTTGAAAGCCACTGGACTTCTCTGTGCTCTGGGCAGCTCAAAGATTATAAATTGAAGAGAAGGTGTCCACCTGTACTCCTAGAAGGTATTGCCTCACATGGGATTTCCCTATGTCATTGGAAACACAGATCTATCCCCCTATCTCTACCTTAGAGGGGGGACCCTGGGGAAATAATCGCCATAGAAATGTGAATTCTTTTAATTTTGCAGGTATTCTTTGAGAAGTCATCTGCTCACTGCAAATTCAAATATGTTGTTCATTTGAATTTGATTTCAATGTTCCTTTGAAGAGTTTCAGATCTGGGGTAAAAAGAAGGAATTCGATTTCTTTTTCTGCTATTCACTTCCTGGGAGACATTGGGTGAGTCAATCTTCTGGGTCTCAGGTTCCTCATTTTAGAACCCACCCTCCACCCAAACAAACAAACAAAAAGCAAGGACTTTTGGGGTCAGACAAACTGAGTTCAAATCTTCCTCTGGTGCTTACTACTTTTGTGACTATGGACAAATCTCTCATTCTCTAAATCTCTAAAATGAAGAGATTGTCTAGGTGGCCTGGACAGTCCCTTCCCTTGCCTTTCTTAATCCACAATCCCATAAAAACCCTTGCCACACCCACCCCACCTTTGGGAGGAAGAAAATCAACCTAAGCAAGCCATCCATCCTCCATGTAACCCAAGACAGTTGCTTGAGTAAAAGCCTCCTTAGCCAGTGAGGGAGGGGAGTGTGGATAGTTAGTTCTTGAGCTTAGATTGAGAATGTGCCAAATTTTCAGAGCCGTTGTGCTTTTGATTCCTGTTTATCCCCAGCAACAAGATTGTCTATAATTATATATAATCTCTCCCTTGTTTACTCTTCTCTATGGAGATTTGAACATGGTTCAGTGGTGTCTTTCTCTTGTCTCCGCCAGGACTCTAGAGAGAAATCACTTCCTTGACTTTTCAGCGTTTCCTTTTAAGAACAACAAAGAAGTCCAGCTCTTATACCCACTCCTCCTTCCTCCTGACCCTGAGCATTCATCCTTTTCTACAGAATGTGGAATCAGTTTGTAGGAAAGAAGAGGATGAGTGAGAAAACAATTGAAATGAGAGAATAACAAATCTGCTCAATTTGGTCACAGGACAAGAGGTGAAAGACTGGTTAAAAAAATCTTCCTTCTTATTCCTGTCTCAGCTCCTTGACAACTAGAACCAGTGTGACGCTTCCCGATTCTGAGTTCCTAAGTAAGAGTTGATAATTAATGTAAGAAAATAGCATATGGGGGTGGGGGAGAGGGGCGGTCCATCCATCCCTTGCTCTATGGTCAGGTGCTTTTAAAAGGCAAATTCCCATTTACCTTTTCCACTGTAGTCCAGTTTTTCCCAGCATGGCCTGAATGCAATTCAATTCAACTCAGTTCATGTCAATTCAATTCAATAAATACTTATTAAGTCCCTAGTATATATCCTATTCTTGGGACACAAAGAAATTAGATCGCTGTTCCATTACCAAGAATTGCAGAGCATGTAAAACCGATCCAGGGAACCGACATACAGGCAAATATACACACATGCATACATACATGCATATGTCACTAAAAATACAACACATGTACATATATATGTGGATATACCTAGGTTCGTCATTAGAAAGTCACATAGGAACTAAGCAAAAAGAGAATACTGTCTCACCTCAATTCATGTGATAGTTATACGATGCAGCCATGTATGAGTGGACCCAGAAAGCAAGAAAAAACTGCATTTGCCTTGGACTCAATCCTTTGTGATCTACATAAGGACTCATTCTGCATTTGGTGAGGCAGCTGAAGCCACTCTAGCTAGAGTGGCTAGAATGTTGGCCTACAAATCAGGAACATCTGAGTTCAGATCCTGTCGCAGACATTTACTAGCTGTGTGACTCTGAGAAAGTCACTTCCCTTCTCTCTGCCTCAGTTTTCTCATCTGTAAAATGGGGATAATTGTTGCACCCACCTCTCAGGATTGTCAGGATCCAATGAGACCACATGTACAAAGTGCTTGGCAAATCTTTAAGTGCTGTATAAATACTAGCTTTTATTAGTATCTGCCTTGATAGGTGGTGATTTGAGGAAAGCAACATCTGATGGGTTAGGGCCTTAGAATTCAAAAATGGATCATCTGCCCATGTGCAAGATCCCTTTTCTGTCAGTTTCTGGGTAATGAGAGGAGTGGAAACCAGAAGAAACATAAGGGGAAAAAAACAACTTGAGCATACTTCCCCCTGACTTCATTCTTGGGGAGATGGTTTTATGGGAATAGGAATTGGAGGCTCCTCAGAGTTCATCTGGCCCCTGATACATATCCCTCCACAAATACCCAATCAACTCGATGCCATTTCCAAAGGAACACGAAGGGAAGCCACAAACAGACGGTTATGCCATCAGGCAAAGGAGAAGGAACAGATGATCTCCTAAGAAGTAAGAGATCTCATTTTTATACAAAAAACGTCTGTAGCAACGATGCAAGAGATGGAATAAAAAGCTCTAAATTAGTTGGTGTGTATAAATAGAGGTGCTTGTAATCCGAATGTTTTTCACTATTTTTTTTCTCCCCCAAGAGGCTCTGGTGACTTTTCAGAGTTGGAAGAACACAGTCAGTCTGGGTAGGAGCAGTTACTTGTCTCACACAGGCTCTGTTCATGCTCCAACTTGTAGCAAATTGCAGGAGTGTAGAAACTGGGTGGGTTGTTTCCCAGAGCTCAGGCTGGGAGAGCAACTGCAAACAACAGCTCCCCTTGGAAAAAAAAAAATCTCTTCTCAAGCTGCTGCAAATCCTACAAAGTGACCTGCTTTTTCCGGAGCTCATTAAAAGACTTAATAAGAATAGTCACCAGCAGGAGATAGAACTCGTTGGCTAGGAGCTCCATGCTTAGCAAATTCCCCTGCCCTCTTCAATACAAAAAAAAAAAAAGCTGCCGATGGGACAGAAGAATATAAATGATGATCACCTTGTTCCAAAGCACCTCTAATCTGAGAATCCTAAGGATGATACATGTGTTAAATTTATCTACAAAGAGTCAGGACCCCCTGGAGTGCCTTTCAATCTTGCTGCAAAAATGCACATTTTTAAACTTCCCAGATAGGTCCTTATTTCATGCAAAAAGTCAAGGGATGTCACTAGCAAATCAGTGAGGAAATTGTATAAAGTACCCTTGGGGAATGATGAAAGGATGTGTGTAAGTACAGCCTGGTCTGGCAGACAGAGTGATGGGACAGGAATCTGGGAACTTGTGTCCTTGTCCTGGCTTTGCCTTGAAGTCGGTGAGGTAGCTTTAGGTAATTTACTAAAACTCTGAGAGCCTCATCCCCTGAAATGGGCACGATATTCCCCTCTGGATCTAACTCATGAGATTGTTCTAGGCACCCAATAAGATAATGTTTGTGAAAGGATTTTGTACTATAAACCTTTATATATAAGGTACTTTAATTTCTCTCTAGTCTACACACACACACACACACACACACACACACACACACACATATACACACACACGAATACACATGATAGCACTAAATATATATAGATGTTACATGTTTGTGTTGTCTAGAATATATACTGGGCACTTAATAAGTATTTATTGAATTGAAATGAGTATCTGAGTTGAACTGAATTGCATTCAGAACAGGTTCAGAAATTGAACAACAGTGGAAAAGGTCAACAGGATTTGGCTCTTAAAGGCACTTGACATATATATATATATATATATATGCATGTGTGTATAAATATATAAAATATGTATGTATATGTATATACATATATCTGTGTGTATAATGTGCCAGCCTCCTGTTACCTATATATTAACATTAACAGACACAGTATAGTAGATAGAGAGCTGGTCTAGGAGCCAGGAAGACAAGTTCAAATCTTACCTCATTCATACTTGATCTTGAAGAAGTCTTTTAACCTCAGTGATCTAGGAAATTCTACAAGACTTTAAGTTGAAGAGAAGGAGGTAACTTGTATTGGTGGAGGGAATTCCCTCATCCAGGAGTTCCCTGTACCAATGAAATCAATATCTAGCCACTATGCCTGTATCATAGGCATATAGTATTATAATAATAAATGAATAACTTCCTAATCTATACACACATACTGATAAACATTGTTGTAGTTCATTCAGTCTTGTCCAACTCTTTATGACCCTATGGACCATAGCACACCAGAACTTTCCATCCTCCACCATTTCCCAAGGTCTTTTCAAACTCATGTTCACAGATTCCATGACACTATCGATCTATCTGCCATCCCCATTTCCTTTTGTCTTCCATCTTTCCCAATATCAGGGTCTTTTCCAAGAAGCCCTGTCTTCTCCTGTCTTACGTGGCCAAAATATTTCAGCTTTAGTATTTCACCTTCCAGGAATAGCCTGAATTCATTTAAGTACTGACTGATCCGATCTCCTCGCTGTCCAAGGGACTCTCAAAAGTCTTCTCCACCACCACAATTTAAAAGCATCCATTCTGCAGTGCTCAGCTTTCCTTATAGTCTGACTCTCATCGCCACACATTGCTACTGGAAAAACCATAGCTTTGACTATATCAGCCTTAGCCAGCAAGGTGATGTTTCTGCTTTTAAGTGCTGTCCAGATTTGTCATTGCTTTCCTTCTAAGGAGCAAGCATCTTTTAATTTCATTAATTGATATACAACTTGTACATATATGCAAGTGTATTGTGTGTCTATATAAAATGCTACTTTGTATACATGTATTTTAACAGTAGCTGACATTTACACTGTGCTTTAAGATTTGCAAAGTGCTTTACATACATTATCTCATTTGATCCATATACAACCCTGTGAGAGATGCACTATTATTATGTTTTGCAGATGAGGACACTGAGTTTGAACTCAAAACTCCGGCCTTCCTTTCTCTAAAGCCATCCCTTTATCTACTAAGTCATAGTGGATGCCTCACCCTTTAGTTCCCAATCCAATCTACTTTTCCCTAAAAAACGAGGCAGACAGAGAGACCTGTGATGTACTTGAAATAGGAAACTCCTGGCATGGAAATTTCCTCTGCTGTTGCAGGTCAGCACCTTTCCTGAAACCTAAAGTCTTAGAAAGTTGCCTAGGGTCACTGAGAAGCCCAGGACCATGCAGCCAGCATAGATCAGAAGCAGAACTTGAGCCCTCATCCGGTTATATACACCTGCACATTATATGCAAAACTCGTACCTTGGTGAGTATTAGAAAGATATCTTCTCTTCTTGTGATCACATCCTGCATCCCCCAGTCCCTGAAAACCATTCCACCTCAGAGATCTGGAACTTTTAAATTCCCTTCTCTAACCATGATTGCCTAGGATTTTATCTATCTTGTTCCCCTGTTCTTTGCCTTACCTAAGTGCTCGCTATGTTAGCATTTTGCCAGGAATCAGAGATAAGTCCAGAAATCAGAGACAAATCCAGCACTATAGAGTATGAAATAGCTACCTTCTTTCCCCTTTTGAAAATCAGGACATTTGCCCAGCTCTGGTCTTTTTTACCTCTTCTCCTATGATAATATTTCCAACAATAACATTTAAAAATAGATGGGGAAAATAGGTCATTAATGTCAAGAGATGTAAACTCATTGAAAGGTAGATGCTTTCTTGTCATGTCTTCATTGATACTCAGTTTCATCAGATCACAAGATTTGAGTCCAAACCCTTCATTTTACAGATGTGGAAACTGAGGCCCAGGTCATGCAGGTAGTACTTGGCAAAGCTGGCATTTGAACCCAGGTCCTCTGACTCCAAATAGCTTTCTTCCTACTGCACCCCACTGTATCAACCTTTAACTTCCAATCTAGTCCTTTCTCACCTCTTCCCCACACTGCCCTCATTTCACAGGATGATTGACTTACTTGCAGAAGAATTTTTCTAGTAGAACTAACTATCATGGTAACAGCTGCCCTAATCCTTCATCTCACCAATTTGCTGCCGTTTTCTTGCTTTTTTTTTTTTTTACAAACTATCATCTAAAAAAACTATATTTAATCTTGCGTGAATATCTCCATTTTTCTCCATTTGGGGCTGCCATGTGGAGATTTCTGTTTAGGTGGGTGGATAGATTGGCAGGACAGAAGATGTGTCTCTTAGTTAGCAGAAGTCTCAAGGAAAGCTATTAGCATTCAGAGGAAGGCCTTGCTAGTAACATTTCCTTCTGACCTCAACATGGTTAATGTGTCTTTTTGAATAGCACTTAGTAATGAAAAATAAGAGCTATAGGAATAATTAATTAAACGAAATAACAAGGCTTTGTATTTTATCATTGGCTAAGTGTAAGTAATGTCTCTCTATTATAGTTAAACAGAGTTTTTGAAGTCAGGTAATGGTTGTCTAAATGAAAGATTCCAAACTCCGATTTTTCTCTTTCTCTACTGTTTCCCCTCACTGACTGCCCCCACCCAACTCATACATCTAATAGAAGTCAAGACAAGGAAAGAGAAGGTCTGGGACTACGGACATAGGAATTATTTAGAACAGAATTCCAACCACAAGTGTTCACTGGCCCTCTAAACCTTTACTACCGAAAGTGCTTATGTTTAAAAGTTGGCCAGTTTTTTGTAGTATTCAGAAAATTACTCTAAATTCAATGCTATGGACCAGCAGCCACTATGATCTTCCCTCATAAGCCCCCACCAATGTGTTTACTTTTTCTAGTCAACCAGAGGACATATGAGTTAAAAACAGAAGGTATTTATTCAAAACACAGTGATGGGGGAAATTGAAGTTCTTTTCAGCGTCTGATCAAATAAGGGGTAGTCTGTAGGGAAATGACACACCAACTGTTGTTGGGAGAAGAGGAGAGACACCATAGTGGGGGCAAGGTTTCAGTCAAGACTGAAGATGGAGTTGCTCCAGACTAGAAGAAAATTCCAAAGGAAAAGGGATGCATGCTACTGATGAGAAGGCCATTGCTTCTGGTATGTGTTTGGTGAAGGATCTCTAGCATTTAAAGATGACCGGTCTATAAACAAGGAGAAAAGTTTCAAAAGGGAGAAATCCCTCATCTTGTACCTGAGCAGGGCGAGATGCTTTCCTGAAACACTGGCCATCCCTGACTAGAATAGGAGAACTTCATGGTCCCCTGCCTCTCTCTCTGAACATCTAGAGCAATATTTCGCCCCTGAACCTTTGCACTGGCTCTTCCACATGTCTGGAATGCACTCTCTCCTTTCCCTTCCTTGGTTTCATTGAGTCCTTCTCTCCCTTTAAGAGAAAGATCTCAGGTATCACATTCTGTGTGAAGCTTGTCTTGGTTCCCCAACTCCCCAGCTTCCCTCCCAAACTCTCTTCTATTTCTTTATGCTGTATATACTATATTTCTATGTATACTTGTCAAACGCCCCATTTGAATGTAAACTCATGGAGCAGAAGGATTATTTCACTTTGTCCTTTCATTCTCACTGCCTAGAACCTAGCAGGTGCTTAATAACTGCTCATTGATTGATTATTTCCCAGTTGCCAATTTTTGGGTTAACACTAGACCCTGGCAAAATTTTAATTCCCAAAGTCTTTACCTTTAAAAATCTAAAAACTTAAATCCCTCTCCCTTTGCTGTGTTCCTCACACTCCAGCTTGTCTGGGCTTTTTCCCTCTCCCTTTCTCCTGGTCTTCACTCCCTAGCTGCCAAGAGCTGCCCTGCCCTGTGGCAGCAGAGGGTGGTGAGAGCTGTAGCAGCTCATTTTGCTGTCTTATCAGAATGAAGTGTCTTTAGGTCAGGAAATGTTGCTCCAATGAAGTAATTCTTTTACCTTGTTTGTATATCATGGACTCCTTTTGACAGGCTAGTGAAGCCTAGGGATCCCCTCTCAGAATCATGTTTTTAAAGGCATAAAATAAAATACATAGGATTACAAAGGAAGCCAAATACAGTTATTAAAATATTTTTTCAAATAGATGTGCTAAGACACCAGTTTAACTACTCCTGCTGTAGAGTGTCTGGGGAGAGCTTCAGGTACTTTGGAAGGCTGGCAAGATAAATACTGTCCACTGGACCAGGAAACTTGTAGCCCTAATGGTAAAGAGCAGGCACAGACCACATGAAGAGTAACGATGACTGACATTTATATAGTGTGCCAAGTTTCCAAAGTCCTTTACATCCACTATTATGTCCTTGGGTCTCAAAACTGTGGAGTAGGTGCTAGAGATGCTAGGAGGGACTGTGACTCAGAGGAATGGAGTGACTTAGCCCTAATAATATATCTGGGATTGACTACTATGTCATCAAGGGGTTTCCCAGGGCCTCCTCGGAGAGAACATCCAACTACCTCTGCAGCCTTATCAAACTGGGAATATCCCCCACTTTCATGGATGAGTTCCTTCTGGGACCACCGTTTTGTAGAGAGGCCCAAGCCAGCCTTCATTCCCCTGCTGCTCCTCTTCCTAGCTTCTGGACTTCAAAACCATGCCACATGATGGGCACCTTGAAACAACCCCCACCTAACTTCAGCTTCCTTGTATGTGTTTACTTCCTTCCTTAGAATGTAAGCTCCCTAAGGACAGGTACTTTCTCTTTGTTTGTAGTTATATCCCCAGCACCTGGTAGTAGTAAGTGCTTAATAGATATTTCCTTCCTTCTTTCCTTCCTTTCTACATTCTTCCCTTCCTCCTTTCCTTCCGTTCTTCCTTCCTTATTTCCTTCTTTTCCTCCTTTCTTCCTTTCCTTCTTTCCACTCACCCTCATTCCATTCCCTCTCTTTCCTCCTTCATTTCCTTCCTTCTGGGAAAATATCAGAGATGAGATTTGAACCTTCTTGATACCAAGGTCAATGCTCTATTTTCTGACTAGTAAAATGAGTGACTTGGGGAGATGAAGGTTGAGGGAATGCAAAGGACTTCTTAGAATCCTCAAATAGCACGTTAGAATAGAAAGGTTACATATGGGATATTCAGGAGGACTAGAACCTCTAGTGTAAGGACAACTGAGCCCTTTATAGGGCTGCCCATCCATCTTTTGTGTCCACCTGTCATTCCACTCTCACCTAAGGCTCCAATTATCTGTAGTATACCCAGTGGCCACACCCTGGTAAAACCTACGTGGCAGATGGCCTAAACCAGATTGACTGCAACCCACAGACCTCAAACCTGTCAGTGAATTAGGAGGATGCCTACCCCAAGTATGTGAAGACTTCCCCAGTGGAATGGGCAGATGAGAACAATTTCTTCCAACAACCATGAAGATGGCTGAAGCAGGTGCAGTGGAGGGCTTAGAAGATGATCAGGCATCAAAGATGCCAGTCATCCTCTGAATCACAGGCCATCCCTGGTCATGCTGACTTTTCTCTTGCCACTGGATTTCAATGACTGAAGAGATAATAAGACTGACAACTTTGTGCAACTCTGCCTCACTTAAATCCAGTTCACTTACAAGTCAAGACATCATCCTGTGACATCATTGGTCCTCTTCGAAAACAAAGACTGAACAACAACCACAATACGATTGAAAGGGATCTTCTCTAATACCCTCTCCTGGTGCAGGCCAGAGTTCTACCCCAGAGAAATTAAATTACTAGAGATGCATGTCAAAGCAAGACTGCAAGAGAGAAACTCAGCACCATCACAGACCAAGTGATATTAGGGAGTCGTCCCTTGCAAATTGCCTATTCCAAATAGATTCAATCCAATTCAGCAATCATTTATTAAGCACCTACTGTGTAACACAATAGGAATATAAAGATTTAAAATGGCCCCTGTGATCAAGGAACTTACATTCTACTAGGAGGATATGACAGAAACACTAGAAATGGAAACAGATATGTAAATATATGATAATTTGACAAGACAGAGCACCAGCAATGAAGGAAAATAAAAAGGTTTCATGGGGAAGGAAGGCAGCTGAGCTTTGAAGAAAACTAAAGATTCTAAGAGATGAGTGAGGAATAAGGGAAATCAAAGTGTCACCCATGTTCTAGTACCCCAAGTTCTAGATTTATATGGACGAGTTCAATCTTAGGGGCTACCTCTAGCTCAGTTGCCCCTAATCAGACTTGCCCCTGAGAAATCACTGTCTCTTAGATGACACAGTGGATAAAAAGCTGGACTTGGAGTCAAGAACACCAGAGTTTAAAGCAAGACACAGACAATTTACTGGTTATGTGGCCCTAGTCACTTAACTTCTATCTGCCTCTGTTTCTTCCTTTGCACATAATAGCACCCAATTCTTAGGGTCATTGAGACTAAAATGAGATATCCGCAAAGCACTTTGCCAACCTTAAAACATCACATAAATACTACAAGTTACTGTCGTTGTTACTGTCATCATCATTATTAATTCTGTCCAGGCCTGGAATTTCACTGGTACCAAGAATTCTTAGGGAGGAAAACTATTTTATCAATGGAGAACATTTAAGTGCCCAAGATCACATGGCCAGAATGCATAAAAGGTGAAATTTGAACCCAGGTCATCCTGACTTCAAGGCAAGCTTTCTATCTATTATCCTATATTTCCTCAAGAGTTCTTTTAAGAAGCCTCATAATGTATTTCAAATACAGCTAGTGTCTAGGCACACATTTTTATTGGTCAGTCATTTTCAATCATGTCCAACTCTTCATGACCTCATTTAAGGTTTTCTTGGTAAAGATAGTAGAGTGCTTTGTCATTTTCTTCCCAGTTCATTTTACAGATGAGGAAGTGAAGCAAAAGAGTTTGATGAGTTATCCATGGTCACACAGATACTAATTGTCTGAAGTCAAATTTGAACTCAGGAAGATGAGTCTTCCTAACTCCAGGCTAAGAGCTCTATCCACTGGGCCACCTAGCCGCTCCTAAGTTCACATATGTTTGAGTTAAAGGATTTACCAGATTTTTTATAAAAACTATAGGTAATAATGAACATACTGGGCATGACAGCTTTTTTCCTTTTGACAGAAAATATGTAATAGTATTTCATAAGCATTTTGTACAATTTTTTTCCTTCTTTGGGGAGTTCTGTCACTTTCCAGGTTCCTACCATCCTCCAGACTTGTAGTTCATTCTGGTGGCTTAGAGTCCCCTCAGAAAAAAATGATTTTGGGATTGCTACAGGGACAACACTGTGACATTTTCGTGAATTTCTCTTTCCCCTCATACAGGCACCAATCCTTATGGAATTATCCTGGAAGTGAATTTAGGGCTATTAGACAGGTAGCTCCCTTCCCATTAGATATTCAAGGTCCAAATAACTCACAGTAATACCAGAGGGTGAAGTCCAGGACTTCTGTTCCCCAAAGCATGGTCTAAACTTCCCACCTCTATTTACCTCAGTTTCCTCAACTATATAATGGGATAAAAATAGCACTTAACTCACAGGATTATTGTGAGAATAAGATGAAATAATATTGGTAAAAGTGCTTAACACAATGCCCTGCACTTAGTAGCCACTCTATAAATTCCTATTTTCTTCCCTCCTCTCTTCCTCTCCCACTCTTCTAGCTTCAGGGGCTGTAGGTCACCCATTTCTCAAGATAAGTACATGCTAAGATCATACTGCTCAGGAAATGTCCTTCTTCTTTATCCACATAGTTCTTCTTCTGATAGCTGTAATTTTTCAGGCTGAGACTAGAGGCTTACCATCCAGAAATTCTCCTTTGGGGTCATATGAAAGAGTTCAAGATCATGTATAGTTATCATGTGACTCTGCTCTAAAGTAGCCATTAGAGGGTCCATCTACCCAAGACTCAGGTTCATTCAGCCTTACTAGGGTATGTTTTAGTCTTCAAAAAGGGAAAAAAGATGGCGTTTGTGATTTCAGACTCCATTTTACAGTATAGCATGAATGGAGGGCTTCCCGTACAGCAACCTATCCCACAATGATCCAAGCCAACAACTTTATGGGAAGTATGTTTCTAATCTCTACTCAGACATCTTCCATCACTAATCTCCTTTTTCATCTTTGTCTCACATGAAAAGATGACCATCGTCCTTGTCAAGGTAAACCATCGTACATGCAACCTTGATCTCATTCCTTCCTATCCCTTCCAGCAGATTGTCCCTTCTACTTTCCCCACTCTGTCTCATTTTCAGTCTCTCAATATATTCTGGCTCCTTCCTTGTTGCCTACAAACATGCTCTTGTCTTCCCTATTCTTAAAAAAACTCTTCACTTGATGTGACCATCTCCTCTATCTACCCACCTACCTATCTATCTTTCCCTTCCCTGATAAATTCAATGAGAAAACTGACTATAATAAGTGCCTCCATTTTGTATCTTCTCACTTGCTTTTAAATTCTCCACAATCTGACTCTTGACCTCATCACCCAATTGAAACTACTCTCTCCCAAGTCACCAATGATCTCTAATGATCAAATCTAATGACCTTCTCTCAGTCATCATCATTCTTGATTTTTCTGCAGTCTTTGACACTATTATCACCTACTCTCTAGGTTTTGTGACATTGAATTCTCCTAGTTCTCCTTCTATGTGTATGACCATTCCTGTTTTTCATCCAAATTGTGCCCAATTCAATTCTTGTAGGCTCTGTCTTGTATACCATCTTCTCATTTCCCTCCATATAATCTCCCTTGATGCTCAGAACAACTCTCATCAGTTCAATTATCATCTCCATGCCAATGACACTAGGTCTATATATCTAGCCTTAATCTCTCCTGAGCTATAGTCATGCATCACCAACTTGCCTCTTGGACATTTCAAGCTGACTACCCTATAGACAGCTAAAATTCAATATGTCTAAAGTATAATTCATCCTATTTTTTCTCAACCCCTCCTCTCTTCCCAACTTTCCTCTTACTACTACCAAGGGTGCCACCATTTTCCCCAGTCACTTAGGCTCTAAATTTCAATATTATTCTCAACTCCTCATTCCCTCTTACCCTCAATATAAAATCTGTTGTCAGATCTTGTCATTTCTAACTTTATGTTTCTTGTATAGGTCCCCTTCTCTCTACTCATGCAACTATCACCCTTTTGCAAGTCCTCATCACCTTTTACTTAGAGTATTTCAGTAACTTTCTAGTAAGTCACCTTGTATCAAGTTTCTCCCCCTCCAATGCACTCTCACCTTACCTATCAAAGTGATCTTCCCAAAGCAGCAATTGGACTCAACTCTAGTGGCTCCCCAATTTCCCCACATATAAAATCTTCCTGGTATTTAAAGTCCTTTACAATCTGACCCATTTCTACCTTTCTAGTCTTCTTACACTTTGTTGTGGTTCAGTTGTTCAGTAGTGTCTGACTTTTTCCTATCCCAGGGACCATAGCATACCAGGCCCTATATCCTTTACTATCTCCCAAAGTCTGTCCAAGTTCATGTTTGTTGTTTCCATGACATTATCTATCCATATAATCCTCTACCACCCCATTTTCTATTTGCCATCAATCTTTCCCAATGTCAAGATCTTTTTCAATGAGTCCCATCTTCTTATCATGCAGTCAAAGTATTTAAGTTTCAGCTTTAGTATTTGACCTTCCAGTATATAGCCTGAATTAACTTCTTTAAATATGGACTGATTTGATCTCCTTACTGTCCAAGGGACTCTCAGAAGTTTTTCCCAATACCACAACTCAAAAATGTTGATTCTGTAATATTCAGTTTTACTTAAAGTCTGATTCTCACAGTTATATTTATAACTTTGACTATAAGGACCTTTGCTGGCAAGGAGATATCTCTGCTTTTTAGTATGCTGTCCGTGTTTGCCATGACTTTCCTTCCTAGGAGCAAGCTTCTTTTAATTTCATGGCTGTAGTCGCCATCTGCAGTGATTTTTGAGCCCAACAGCATAAAATTTGATATTCCTTCCATTTCTTTTCCCTCCACTTGCCAGGAAATGATGGGACCAGTTGCCAAGATCTTAGCTTTGTTTTTTTATGTTAAGTTTCAAGACAGATTTTAAACTCTCCTCTTTCAGCCTTTTAATTCCTCTTCACTATCTGCTATCAGAGTGGTATCATCTGTATATTTGAGATTGGTGCCATTTCTCCCAGAAACCTTAATTCCAGTTCTTAATTCATCCAGCCATGGATGTACTCTACATATAAGTTAAATAAATAATGTGACAATATACAGTCTTGTGTTACTTATTTTCCAATCTTAAACCAATCAGTTGTTCCATATTCAGTTCTAACTGTTGCTTCTTGGCCCCCATACAGGTTCCTCAGGAGACAAATAACATGGTCTGGTACTTCTATCTCTTTGATGACTTGCCACATTTTGTTGTGATCCACATAGTCAAAGGCTTTAGTGTAGTCAAAGAAGCAGAAATGGATGTCTTTTTGGAATGCTGTTACATTCCAACAAATGTTGGCAATTTGGTCTCTAGTTCCTCTACCTCTTTGAAAGCCAGATTGCTCTTCTGGTAATGGTTCACATATTGCTGAAGCTTAGCTTGCAAAATCTTAAGCACAGCCTTGCTGGTATGTGAAATGAACACAGTTGTTCAGTGATTTGAACATTCCTTGGCATTGCCCTTCTTTACAATTGAGACATAAACTGATCTTTCCCAATCCAGTAGCTACTGTTGTGTTTTCCAAATTTGCTAATATATTGAGTTCCACACTTTTACAGCATCATTCTTTAGGATTTTAAATTGCTCAGCTGGAATTCCATCATCTCCATTGACCTTATTTTTAGTAATGTTTCCTAAGGTCCACTTTACTTCATTCTCCAAGATGTATGGCTCTAGAACAGTAACCACACCATCGAGGTTACTGGGATGTTAAAATCTTTTATAGTTCTTCTATGTGTTCTTGCCATTTCTTCTTAATTTTTTCTGCTACTGTTAAGTCCCTATCATTTTAGGAGGTGGGGGTGGTCTTACACTTTACTTCCTTCCAAGTACTCCAAAATCATCTTCTATTAGGCTCCTCACTGTTTCTCACAGGAAACTCCATCTCCTGACTCCATGACTTTGCAATGACTGACTGTCATGCTTAGAATACTCTCCCTCTTCTTCTCTGGCTTCTAACTTCCTAGTCCCCAGTCTCATCCCTCTGAGATTAAATTCCATTTCCTATGTATATGTATATATCATGTGTATGTATGTATGTGTATATATGTATGTATGTATACATACACACATGCACACACATACGTATATATATATATATATCTTGCATGTCCATAGTTATTTACATCTTTTCCACTAGAATATAAGTTTCTAAGATGTTCAGGCAATTGGGTATAGAAATCTGTTTTGCCCAACAGGAAAATAGAGGGGAGGGGGATGGAAGAAGGGGGAGTAATAGAAGGGAGGACAGATTAGAGGAAGGCATGGATGGGGTACATGCTGTCCTGAGGTGGGCAGCGGGGAGAGATGGGGAGAAAATTTTGAATTCTTGTGGAAGTGAATGTCGAGAACTGAAAAATAAATAAATTATATATTTAAAATATAAGCTCCTTGGGGCTATTTTTGCCTTTCTTTGTATCCCCAGCATTTAACACAGTGCCTGGCATACAGTAAGCACTTAATAAATGCTTTCTGACTGACTAAGATCATTCTATGAAAGCCACCAGAGGATATATCCATACCTTTCCTAGGGAAGATATACTCAAAATTCCCAAACTAAAGAGACAACAACATATAGCAGAAAGCCTTATATACTTAGAGTCAGAAGATTTGGTTCCTAGTCTTATTAACTACTACTCGTGTAGCCCTGGGTAAGTCACAACTTTTCACTGTCCCTTCATTTCTTCCTTTACAAAACCGATCCTGAAGTTCCTCTCCACCTCTGAATCTAGGACCCTGGGGTTGTAAGGCTTCCAACCTCATAAATTCAACAAGGAGAACCAAGGACTTCTAACCAGCCCTCAAAATCGGTTCCTACAAAATGGCTCAAGAGTTTGGGGAATGTCAGGTGTGGTGTGGGTGGAACATAGAGCAGATGAACAGAATGTGAAATAAAGCTGGAAAAGGAGGTGGGAACAAATTTGCAAAGGGCTTGAAATGCTCTTCTGAAGAGTTTCTATTTTATTGGAGAAACACTAGAGAAGCACCAAAAGTTTTCAAACAGAAATGCCATGATCAGATTCATGCTTTAGGGAAGATTATTTTGGTACCTCTGTGAAGGATAAGCTGGAGAAAGGAGAGAGAATAGAAGCCAAGACACTAATGGTCCAGATGAAAGATGAAAAGACCTGAACTTGGGTGGTGGTCAGGTCAAGGGAGAATAGGGAATGGATTCAAGAGATGTTGTGGAGATGTGATTTTAAAAAAAAGAAAAGAACTTGACAAATGATTGGATATTGAATGTGAAGGAGATAGAAGAGTCAGCAATTTCTAAACCTATGTAAAGATGATGGCCTCCTCGACAGAAATAAGGAAGTGTGGAGCAAGAATGAGTTTGGAGAAAAATGAGTCCCATTTTATGCATGAGATTGAGATGTTGGGGTGGGATATGGGGGTATTTAGGTGGCACTATCCAGCAGCCAGGGTATGATGTGAGACAGTGGTATTCAGGAGAGAGGTTAGGGTTGGATATCTAGATTTGAGAGTAATTTTATGATATGATAAACATACGCAGAAAAATTGATGAGATCACCAGGAGAAATAAGGCAGAGGGAAAAGAGAAGATGACTCAAGATGGAGCCCTGAGGAGATTTCACATTTTGGAAATTATTAGGAAAGAAAATAGAATTAATAAAGTTAGATAGAGAGTAAGAGAATGAGGAGAGAGCAGCATCACAAGAAAGGAAAACAGTATCAAAAGTTGCTGAGGAGACAAAAAAAAAATAAAAGGACAAAGAAACTGTAAATGGATTTAGCAATTAAGGCATATGTGATCATCTTGGGAAGGAGAGTTTTAGCCCAGTGTCATGGAAAAAATTTGTATAGTTAAGGGTCTAAAGGCAAGTGGAAGCTGAGAAAGTAGATGCACCTAGTGTAGAGTTTTTACTAGGTGTAAAGCCTGGGCTGCCCAAGTCAGTTATTTATGTCCACATGAGTTTGCTAATTACAGTCCATGGGAAAGCACAGATAGATATCTCTGGAGTCTTGCCCACCCTTCTCCAAGGGAGACTGTGATTCATGCTTTGAGGAAAGCAGGAGAAGGAGTAACAAGCCTGTCCATTCCATTCTCCTCTGAACAAGAGAGGTACTAGACTGGAATTATAACTATCCATCCCCTTGCTGGTCTGGGGGAACACTAGGGGTCAAAACCGAAATCCCCTAGTTTCCCTGATTCCCATCCCTTAAAGAAATAGGATAACATCAAGCTTATACTTTCAGGCTTGATTCCTTACTGCCAAATCCCAGTTACAGAAAAGACCATCACAAATAATAAATAGTGAGTGCACTCATTTATCTAATCAAACAATAGTGGCAGCAACAGCAGCAGCAGTAGCAGCAGCAACAATAACAGTGGTAGTAGTAGTTGCAGTAATAGAAGTAGTAGCAGCAGCAGCTAGCATTTTTATAGGGCTTACTATACACCAGATATTGTGCTAAGCATTTTATAAAGACCTCATTTGTTCTTCACAACAAATCTGGGAGGTAGATTCTATTTTTATACCCATTTTACAGTTGAGGAAACTGAGACAAAGAGAAAGTAAATAACTTTCTTAAGATTGGTAGGTATCTGAAGCTGAATCTGAAATCAGATCCTCCCGACTCCAGGGTGACTTTCTATCCACTGTGTCACCTAGCTGCCCTAGTAAAGAAATCAAAGAAATTAAACCAAATAGAGTATACCAGAAAACACACACAAATGAATGAACTATTTTGATGGGATCAAGGTGAGATCTTACATATAAATTCCTTGATGTCACCTAAAGGATAAGTCTCAAAGAAATCAAGGATATGTTGAGAGTCTGGATTTCTCTCATGTCTGCCTCTCAAAGTCTGTCTGTTTTTCTGTCTCCCTACATGTCTGAAGTCAATTCTAAAGAACGTCTAAGCAAGAATGAAGAGTGTCCCTCCTTTCCCAGGCTTTTGCACCAGCTCCATCCGGCACTGTCAGCTTTCTCTCCTCCAACCCAGAGAAACGTTCTGCAGACAGCAGGAAGCCCTGGGTTGTCCTTTCCCCTCTGAGATTGGTTCAGAGTCAGGTTATGCAGGTGTTTGCTTATGAAAGGAGAAACACTGAGCTTATGAGGAGAATGCAAGGGAACGGAAAAGTCAAGTGATTTTTTTTTTTTTAAAGATTGGGGAGAACTAAGAATGTAAGTAGTGGGAAAGTAGACTATAGATAAGGAGAAATTAAGGATGAAATAGGGGAGAGAATAATAGAAGGGGCCAGCTCTTTGAGGAGACAGGAGGAAAGAGATTTGAGGTACCAAGTAAAGGAATTAGGTCTTGGCAAGAAGGAAGACCACTTCTTCCTTAGACTGGAACAAAGAAGGCAAGGAAAGGGGTGTGATGGAGACGGCTTTTGAAATGTGGAGTAGGGGAAAGAAGGGAGCTTGTGACAGATGGTCTCTATTTTCACAGTAAAGTAGGAGGCAAGGTCCTCTGTTGAGAGGGAGGGTGGAGGGAGCTGGAAAAGAGAAGTTTGGAACAGCTACTGTTGGGAGGAAAAGGGTTGCTCAAAGAAAAATTTAAATTTAAAATTTTAACTTTTATTTTAAAAAATCAAAATAAATGATCATTGTTTTTTCTTTTCTTAACAATACCTTAATTTGCATAATCTTGCTTGTTGCAGTTAGTAGATTTCTAGTAGAAATTTCCCAGATTTCTACATGAAGAGAAGGGTGACATCCCCAGAAAGAAACCAGACCTCTTTGAACCACATGGCCTCTGACACATGGGTTTCAGGCATTTCCAAGGATATTGATTTCAGTCCTGTTCAGCATCACCCCTGAAGGGCTTCTTATTCCACTTTGAGAGAATAATACCCAGTGGTTCATTCAGAAGAGTGATTTTCCAATAGATCAAAAATATTTCTAAAATACAAACCTGCAACTACTGATTCACACACTTAGCTATGAGAAGCTGGAGGAGAAAAATATGAGAACCTCATAAACTTAAAATTGGTATACTGAATGAGACACTATCACTCTTCACATGTGGAAAAGGAAATGGCAGAAAGCCAGGAGCACTGGATTTAGTCAAAGGACCTGAGTTGGAAGCCTGGATTTACTATTAATTCCCTGCGTGACCTTGATTAAGTAAGTCATCAGCTATCTGTGCCTTGGAGACAATCTCAAAGGTCCTTTCCAGTTCTCAATCCATCAGACCTTCAGGAAAACAAAACCTATCAGAGAAGGGGGAGAGTTCATTGCCCTATCTCTTACATCTCGCCTTTTTAGGCTTGTAAGATCATCAGCCCTAGAACAGTGTCTAGTTGATATCACTAGCTAATGTCAAGTGGTTGACCACCCTGTGTTGTTCCCTAGCTTATATTTGCTGTTGAGGCTATCCTAGAATTTTCAACTATGGAAGAGAGAAGGCCCTTAACTATGACATCTCTCTTTCCTCATATCCTCACCCTGACCTGTGGGAAAAAAGTTGCTAATAGTAATGTTGCTTTTGGCTCTAGCCTATGCTTTCCACAGAGAAGGGGAGAAAGGTAAAAAGGTAGTCAAAGTGCAAATGTGAACAAGATATTTAAAAAATTGATTATTGCCACAATGTTAAGTAAAGTCAAGGAATGATTAGAGTAGAATCCTGAATTTTAATACTACTAGGACAGTCAGGATGCTCATAGTCAAACCTCTTCAGTGCATAAATAGTTTTTTCAAGGCTGCCAATTACACAGTTCACATTTCATTTCCATCAATGCCAAAACTTTTCTTTATTTTTTCTTTATTTCTTTATTTTAAGTTTTCAACATTCACTTCCACAAGACTTTTGAGTTCCAAATTTTCTCCTCTTCTCTCCCCTCACCCCA
Organism: Potorous gilbertii; assembly: GCA_028658325.1. Lineage (NCBI taxonomy): Eukaryota > Metazoa > Chordata > Mammalia > Diprotodontia > Potoroidae > Potorous > Potorous gilbertii. Next base: position 497,688,776 of record CM053769.1, read on the forward strand.
CCCCAAAACACCTTACATTCTGATTGCCCCTTCCACCCATGTGCCCTCCCTACTAATACCCCTCCCTTCCGTTATCCCCATCTTCTCTTTTGTCCTATAGGGCAAGATAAATTTCTATACCCCATTACCTGAATTTCTTATTTCCCAGTTGTATGCAAAAACAATTCTTAATATTTGTTTCTAAAACTTTGAGTTCCAGCTTCTCATCCTTCCTCCCTCCTCACCCATCCCCACCGAGAAGGCAAGCAATTCAATATAGGCTATATATGTGTAGTTTTGCAAATGACTTCCATTATAGTCATGTTGTGTAAGACTAACTACATTTCCCTACATCCTATCCAGCTCCCCATTTCTTCTATTCTCTCTTTTGACCTTGCCCCTCTCCAAGAGTATTTACTTCTAATTGTTCCCTCCTCCCATTTGCCCTCTCTTTCATCATCCCACCCCACGCTGCTTATCCCCTTCTCCCCTACTTTCCTGTATTGTAAGATAGATTTTCATACCAAATTGAGTATACATGTTATTCCTTCCTTGAGTCAAATGTGATGAGAGTAAGCCTCACTTTTTCCCTCTCATCTCCCCCCTTTTCCCCTCCATTGGAAAAGCTTTTCTTTGCCTCTTCTATGAGAGATAATTTGCCATATTCCATTTCTCCCTTTCTCCTCTCAATATATTCCTCTCTCACCTCTTGATTTTATTTTTTAGTTATGATTCCTTCTATTCAGCTCACCCTGTGCTCTCTGTCTCTCTGCCTCTGTCTCTCTCTCTCTCTCTCTCTCTCTCTCTCTCTATATATATATATATATATATATATATATATATGTACACACACACACACACACACACACACACACAGTGTGTGTGTGTGTGTGTGTATAATCCCTCCACCTACCCAGATACTGAGAAAAGTTTCGAGAGTCATTCAAGAAATATTATCTTTCCATGTAGGAATGTAAACAGTTCAACTTTAGTAAGTCCCTTGTGATTTCTCTTTCTTGTTTACCTTTTCATGCTTCTCTTGATTCTTATGTTTGAAAGTCAAATTTTCTTTTCAGCTCTGGTTTTTTCATCAAGAATTCTTGAAAGTCCTCTATTCCATTGAATGACCATTTTTTCCCCTGAAGTATTATGCTCAGTTTTGCTGGTTAGGTGATTCTTGGTTTTAATCCTAGTTCCTTTGACTTCTAGAATATCATATTCCAAGCCCTTTGAACCCTGAATGTAGAAGCTGCGAGATCTTGTGTTAGTCTGATTGTATTTCCACAATACTTGAATTGTTTCTTTCCACTGCTTGCAATATTTTCTCCTTGACCTGGGAACTCTGGAATTTGGCTACAACGTTCCTTGGAGTTTCTCTTTCTGGATCTCCTTCAGGAGGTGATCAGTGGATTCTTTCAATATTTATTTGCCCTCTGGCTCGAGAATATCAGGGCAGTTTTCCTTGATAATTTCATGAAAGATGATGCCTAGGCTCTTTTTTTGATCATGGCTTTCAGGTAATCCCATAATTTTTAAGTTGTCTCTCCTGGACCTATTTTCCAGGTCAGTTATTTTTCCAATGAGACAGTTCACATTATCTTCCATTTTTTCATTCTTTTGGTTTTGTTTTGTAATTTCTTGGTTTCTCATTGGAAGGGGGGGGAGGAGCCTTAGAGACACTGTCAATAAAGTCATTAGCTTCCATCTGTTCCATTCTAATTTTTAAAGAACTATTTTCTTCAGTGAGCTTTTGAACCTCTTTTTCCATTTGGCTAATTCTACTTTTTAAAGCATTCTTCTCCTCAGTGACTTTTTGGACCTATTTTGGCAATTGAGTTAG
>CM053769.1:497691094-497731219 GCA_028658325.1 Potorous gilbertii
GTGTTATTTCCTTCAGCATGTTTTTGGGTCTCCTTTAGCAAGGTGTTGACCTGCTTTTCATGCTTTTCTTGCATCTCTCTCTCATTTCTCTTCCCAATTTTTCCTCCACCTCTCTTACTTGATTTTCAAAATCCTTTTTGAGCTCTTCCATGGCCTGAGACCAGTGAATATTTATTTTGGATGTTTGGGATACAGAAGCCTTGACTTTTATGTCTTTCTCTGATGGTAAGCATTGTTATTCCTCATCTGGAAGGATGGGAGAAGATATCTGTTCACTAAGAAAGTAACCTTCTATAGTCTTATTTTTTTTTCCCTTTTTTGGGCATTTTTCCCAACTTCACTTTTGGGTCCTTTGTCAAGAGTAGAGTATACTCTGGGGACCTGTAAATTCTCAGTTCCTCCAAGGTGGCACAATCAAGGGAGAGTTTACTCCCTGGTCTGGCTTGTGTCTGAGATTCATATCAGCTGCTCATTTCTCCCAGGGGATTTAAGCTGAGGCTTCAACAATGGAAGCCCTCCACTGCTGCAGTGGCCACACCACTGCAACTGCCTCTGCCTGCTGCTGCTGCTGCAGCTATCACCACCTGAAACTGGGGCTAGAGGAGGACCCTGCTCCCTTGTCACGAATGTGAAAAATCTCTCTCATTGACATTTGAAGCTGCCTTTGGCACCTGTGGGTTGAGGGGTCTGCAGACTTCTGCTGCTGCTGGGGATTCTGTCCCCAAGGCCTGCTCTGGCCTTGCTCCTCCCAGTACCACTGGACCAAGGCAAGGCTGTGGTCTGCTCCGTGTCTGATGTGACTGGCTTTTCCCGTTGGCCTTCTAGGTTACCCTGGGCTCGAAATCTCCTCCACTCTGTCATTCTGTGACTTCTGTTGCTCTAGAATTTGTTGAGAGTCTTTCTTTACACATATTTTATGGGCTGTAGGGGAAGAGCTACAGTATGTGCATCTTTCTAGTCCACTGTCTTGGCTCTGCCCCTGAAACTTTTTTTTTCTTTTGCAATGGCAGAAACTCCAGAAAATGCTGCCTTCTTCACCAGCACTCACAGACCTTCTAGGACCTACTGATGTTCACATGATCAATGCTAGAGGGAAGACAGCCCAAAAGGAGAAGCAAGGTATCAGCACAAGTCCTGATAGTTGAATCCATGTTTCATATGAAGGTCTGGAGCCAAGAGACCCAGGGCCTTCATTTATGCTAAGGTAAGGAAGGACCTTTCCTTCCTCTACCTCACACTGGAGTCACATCCTGTCTTCTTGGGACCTGAGACCATGTCTTTCATGAGGTGTGGCATCCTTCATCTTCAGCTTTTTTTGGCTCAGTAACCCATCAAAGGCACTCAACCAACAGTGTCATATATATGCATATGTATATATACACACACACATATATGCATACATATACACATATACCTATTATATATATATATATATATATATATATATATATATATATATATATATATATATGTATGTATGTATGTATGTATCAGAAATGGACAGTGGATATCTGAGCATGATCAAATTTCCATTCGGTCTTCCACAGGAAGGCAACAAATATCTATGCATGTATGTTCCAAGTCAGGAAGATCTGTTACACAATTCTATTGTATGCCTGGGCTACATAACCTGAGAAGAGGGGGATGACCTAGGGAATAAGAAAAACTAGTCTGAATAAATTGCTCACAACAAAACTGTAATGATCCTTCTACCCCTTCCACTCACCTGAGTCCATTCTCCCCCATCACAGCCTATCCACTGCTGATACACACTCACAGTGGGGAGGATGCTCAGAGAGTGTGCAACTGGAGAAAGGGAGATAGGACCAGTATCTCCCCTGCATGTGTACATAGGGAAAAATATCAACCATTTTAACAATTTCCTGTGATTTCACATGACAAATTTAGCTAGCAGCATGCAAATAATTCTCTGTTCTTATCTACTATCATTCTATCCTTAGCAGCACTGGGATGTGAAGGCAGAGAGCCAGCTGTTATAAAGCTTTCACAGTAGTACCTTTAAAGGCTGCATTTATTGAGTAGGAAAATATGTCTCACTATGGGGGAGAGCTGGAACTCACTCAGCCTGCTTATGGATCACCTCTTCGATAAACCCCTGAAAAAGGCAGTGGTGACTTCCACACTAGGACAAGGCACCTACCCCTCAAAGGTGATTTTACTGCCATCTTGGACACAGTATTCATTTCTGTGAAAGTGAAAGTTGGCACTGCCTGCTGCAATACAGAAAATGGAGACTCTAGTGTACTAGCAAATATGCAGCTCAACAAATTTGTAAATCATTCTGAAATAAACTGCTGCAATGTGAAATCATATTTGTAACTATTTTAAATCATTCTAAATACCTTTATATGCTGTCCAAGGCTACAACTGCTTCTTTTTTGGGACTCTTTTATGTTACATGTTTTATTGAGTGGTAAGGATGTCTCATAAAAAGAAAATGGACTATATTATGCCTTATCCACGTAACCCCAGCCTCTCTCTATTTGTCATGGCTTTAAATGAACTTAAGCCATAACATTTTTTCTCTATCTTTCCCAGTTCTTCATTGATTTTTCTTCCATCTCCTTTCTCTAACCTTTATTAGATAATGCTTCCTGATGCCTGGTCCCTCCTACTCCACTTCGTCTTTTCTATTTCTCTTTTGCAGAATACCTTATCTTGCCTGTCCTGCTTCATCCTAAGAGAGAATTAGACAGATTCCCCATAGAGTTTAAAATGAACTGAGAGAAGTGACTGGTTTCCGTGCAATAATTTATCTGATTCTAAAAAAAATTTCTCCCCACCCCCAGAATTGAAAACTAACTAAGATTTTGATATTATTTAAATGGTTAGAGGAAGGATTTAGATACAAAAATAACTGTCAAAAGATTAGCCTCTGGGGGAACAAAGGTTAGTTCTGAAATATGATATTGGAATCACTGCGTGAAGAATTAGCATATTTGAGAGGGAACATTTTAGAATCAAGTACCTTTGTGATCCCCAGCTGGATTGGACCATGATCTCATATAAATTTATACACACAGACACTGACACATATTTACCCATTTGTTAATCCCACGGTTGCAGTGGAAGCCACAGAATAATAAAATCATGAAATGCCAAGGTTCGAGGTCATTTAGAAAAACATCCTGATTGTACAAAAATCCCTTCAGTCTATCAGTACTAGATAGTGACCAAGACTTTGCGCATACATTTCCAGTTATGAGGAATTCCCTTCTTCCTAAGGCAGGCAGGTTCTCTCATGTATAGCTATAATAATTGTAGCTGTTTCCTATTCAATTTAATTCAGTTTACAAATGTTTACTGAGGACATACTATGAGAAAACCACGATAGATGGTGCTGGGAGATACAAAGGCTCCTCAACACAGAGTGTATTGTAAATGCATACAAGATACACTTTAACTTTAATTTGTATTAACAACATTTTCTCCATCACTTTCTTAAGTCTAGACAATAACCAAAAAAATAAAGCCCTGATTTATAGCATTTATTAATTTCAGAAGTATAAATGTTCAAATTGAAAACTTAGCAATAAGCTTTTGGAAAAATGCTCAAGATGCCTCCTACATATTCCTGCATCAAAAAGTTTATTATGTAGAAGGGAGGATGGCATGAATGCAAATATATATGACGTAAGGAAGAAGGTAGTAATTGCTAAAGGAGAAGCAGAGGCAGAGTAGTCTGGAAACATAAAGAAAGGAAATATTCTTCTGACTAGGAGTGACAGTACTTCAGGAAAAAAAAAAGATTGAGGATCCAGGTGGTACTGCATCAAGCTCTAGTTATTAACAGATGATAAACTACATAGTCCCTACCCTCAAAGAGCATCAAGCTCTAGTTATTAACAGATGATAAACTACATAGTCCCTACCCTCAAAGAGCTTATAACCTGGAGAGAGATGAGCCATAGGACACAAGAGCTTCAATAAAAGTTAGTAAGCAATTAGAAAAGACATAATTTTTTCTTTTTTCTTTTTATAATAAATATGGATACCCATCTAATGTATCAGAGTTCTGGCCCAGTGTTTCTAAGGGAAACTGGGATTTCTGACTTTGTAGGGAGCAAGAGGAAGGCTGTGGATGGGTGCTTACTCTTTCACTCATCTGTCTCCAAGAATGTTATTCGGTGAGAATTCTATTTTTCCACCACATCTTGAATGTTGATAGTCTAGGGAAAAACCACTTTCCCTAGGAGCTAAAGGGAAGCATAGCAGTTAGTTTATTCCCATCAGTTGAGCCCCCTGTCACCCAATACTTTGTACACACACACACACACACACATACACACACACACACACACACACATCTCAGATAGTAAGCAAACCCATTTATCCAAACAAAGAGGTAAACAGAGATCTGAAAAGTTGCACAGAACAGAACAGACAAAAGAATCCATTAGTGTAAATGAGCTCTTCAGCAATGAGACAAAATCTTATCTCAGTCATGAAGAGAACAATCTCATTGGGAACATCCATCCTAGCTATCTCTAAGTGTGCAGGCACTAGTAACTCAGGAACACATTGGAGAGGAAGGGCTAGCTCCCCTATGCTTCTGGGACTTCAGGGTAATCTCCTATCTGCCATCCAAAAGTTGACTTCTTGTCTTCCCCCCATCTCTTTTGGACACTAAGTCTCCACCATAAGCAATTTCCCAACTTGGTTGGTATCTGAATCAGGAGTTATACCTCCTTAAGAATATGTGACACTTAGCATCACAGAACTGTTCTTTGAGAAACCATCTCAATCTTGAGGAGGTAGTTGGCTCACATTTTTTTAAAGAGTGGCACAGTCTAGCTATATCATTTCTGGGACTATATCCCAAAGAGATCATAGAAATGGGAAAGGGTCCCACATGTACAAAAATCTTTATAGCAACACTCTTTGTGATGGTCAGAAACTGGAAATCAAGGGTATGCCATCAGTTGGGGAATGACTGAATAAATTATGGTATATGAATGTAATGGAATACTATTGTACTATAAGAAATGATGAACAGGAAGACTTCAGAGAGGCCTGGAAAGACTTAAATGATATGATACTAAGTGAAAGGAGCAGAACTAGGGGAACTTTGTACTCAGCAATGTGCGAGGAATTTTTCTGGTAGACTTTATACATCATTGCAATGCAAGGACTTAAAAAATTCCCAGTGGACTCGAGGCAAAACTCCTTCCACATCCAGAGAAATAACTATATAATTGGAATGCAGAATGAAGCAGGCAATTTTCTTTTGTATTTTGCTTTGTTTTGTAGTGTTTTCATGGTTTCTCCCATTCATTTTAATTCTTCTATGCAACATGACTAAGGTGAAAATGATTTTAATAGGAATGTATGTATAGAACCTATATAAGATTATATGCCATCTTGGGGAGGGAGTGAGAAGGGAGGGAGTAAAGAGTAGGAGAGAGGGAAAAATTATTTAGGATATGTGGAAGTGATTGTAGAACACTGAAAACAAATAAAATAATTTAATAATAAAAAATACTAAAAACAAAAAGGAGTGGTACAATAGGTCCGAAGGGGAAGGGATATTATTTTTAGTTGAAGGGATCAAGAAAAGTATCAGAGAGAAGAAGTAGCATTTGGGTCTTGAAAGAATTCAGAGAAGTACGTCAGAAGTCCATTCCAAGAATGGGAGATGGCAGCATTGTCCAGTCTGCCTGATGTTAAGAGTGCACCATCCTTCCAAGCACCAAAGTTTGAAGCTTCAGAAGCATCTTTGACTTTTTCCTCCTACCCCTCACATCCAATCCCAAGTCTTGTCGATAGATCTCACATTTGTGCTCAATCTAGTTCAGATGCTCATTACGTCTCACCTAGATTACCACAGCAGTCTTTTAATTCCTGTATCAAATCGCTTCCCACTTCAGCCCATATTGCACACTGCAGTCAAAGTGATTTTTCCTAAGAACCAAACTCTGGTGGCTCCCTACTGCTTCTTGGATAAGAGATAATCCTAGTTTTTAAAGCCCTTCACAACCTGACCCCACTTATCTTTACAGACTCATATTACTCATTATTCCTTCTCTTGCATGCTCTGATTTAGCCAAATTGGCTTCCCTCTGTTCCTCTCATGTGACCCTCCATCTTCTATCTCTTTTTTACTTCCTTCTCATTTTCACCCCACAAAATCCATGTCTCTCTTCAAGACACAGCCAAAGCACTAGCTTCTACATCAAGGGTTTTGAACTGTGTGTGCATATGTGTGTGTGTGTGTGTGTATGTGTGATGGATCGTTTTAGCAGTTTGGTATAACTACAAACCCCTTATTAGAATAATGGAGCTTTAAAAATTCACAATGGAAAAAAATTGGTCACTTTTAATTAGAGACTACTGAAAATAAAGATGCCATTTTCCCCATTCAGATTCATGGACCTTCTATTATCTACCCACATACCCACCCCATTCTACTTGAAGCCTTTCCTGATCCCCCCAACTCCCATTGCCCTCCTTCCATAAATGTCTAGTATTTAACTACTTTGCTTTTATTTTCTTTGTATTTATATTCTACACATACTTTTATGTGCCATTATTATCTACTCCTTTAGAATGTAAGTTCCTTGTGAGCAGGAATGGTTTCATTCTTTCTACTTGTGCTTCTAGTGCCTAGCAAGGTACCTGAAACATAGAGAGTATTTAATAAGTGCCTGTTGATTCATTGCTTGATTACTATGCTAGGCTTCTAACCCCCAAACATCATAAAAATGAAAAAAGAACCTATCTGAACAAAAATATTCATAGATGCTCCATTTGTAATAGCAATAAACTGGAAACGACCTATATATCCAGCAATTGTAGAATGGCTTGAATAAATTATGGTGTATTAATGTAATGGAATATTATGGTAACCATTAAAATGATAAATATGAGGGATAAGGAAATATGGAAAGACCTAAATGAAGTGATGTGGAATAAAATCAGTAGAACTGAATAGTTGTAGTCAGTAAAACTATATACAGAAGGAAAGGAAAGGAGGGAGGAAGGAGAGAAAAGAGGAAAGAAAGAAAGGAAGGAAGGAAAGAAAGGGAGAAGGAAAGAAAGGAAAGAGTAAAGAAAAGAGGGAGGGAGGAAGAGAATAAGAGAGAAAGGGAAGAAGGGAGGAAGAAGAGAGGGAGGAAGAGATAAAGGAAGGAAGACAAGACCAAAGCTGGTACATGTGTAGTGGATGGGAAGTCAAGAAGAGAACAGAGAACAAAAGTATTTTCTTTGCCTATTTTATTTTTTCTTCTTTCTCTTTAAGGGGCATAGGAGAAGATGCTGTCCCTTATTCTGTAGGCTTCATTCAAGGTAAGGCAGTTTTGTTGATGCTGCAAAGAGTTCAATTTTGAAGAAAAACAAATGTCTCAAGAGCACTGACATCCTTCATTCTTACTCTGCTCCATAAATCTTCCAGTCCATGAGAAGTAGTGGGTGGCGAGTCTCCATTTTCCTATTATAATCCAGGCTCTCAGAGACATTTTACAGATCTACTCTGCTAGACCAGTTCTATAATTGCATTATATTTTATAATGCATTATACCTTAATTACACAGACATTATGATCTTAGATAAAAACTACAAGCAAGCGAGGTCATCTAATCAATTTGACTCCACTCTTAGTTTAAACTACATAAAGACATGGATAGAAGAGATCACAAAGTATCATACTTGGCCATTTCCATGAAGATGCTAAGTCAGCAAGGACTGATCAATTGCATTTATTGCTTCAGTAAATGGCTTGGTCCAAAGATAGCCAAGAGAAGATATTCATTCTGAAGCCCCCTCTAACATTCTAAGGTGACTCAGTTGTGTTCAGATTGTATGGTTCTGAACATATCCACAGTTATGCTTAACAAATTACATTGGCTAGGTCATACAGGAGAGCTGCTTGGTTAAATGGCTTCTCTAGATTCCATTAGAAGTCCTTTCCCAGGTTAGTGCAAGTAGAAGACAATACTAATAAGAGAAACCCCCACAATAAGAATGAACTCAATTGTCTAACCTGTGGAATGAAGGCTGTGGTACATATAGAACCTCTTCTCTGGGGATTAATAGGATAGGATGAGAACTTCTACCCACTATGACTTCAGATGATATCCTTTTATGCCTATATAATGTTAAACAAACGAAAAGGCTAATCAGGGGCATGGTGATACCCTCAATCTTGCCACCATTCACAAATGTTCCTATGATCAAAAATTCAGTAATTCCTGGGTAATCAGGAGTCACAGTCATTCCTGTGATGAAATCATCACCATTTCCTATTAGTCCATCTCTCCCTGTCTTACCCAGATTTTACTTCTCTGGATCAACTCCTTTGGAATCTCCAATTTTTCCATCTTTCAGTGCTCTCACCAGTTATCATCTTTACTCTAGTTTCACTTTCCTCCTTTCCCATTCATTCTCTAATTAACCAGTTCAATTTTTCATTGTCCTCTACTCAACTTCTTTGCTCCTTCATCCTATCACTCTGTGTGTTGTCAAAAGGCTTACTCCTTCCGTTCTTTTCCTCTGCTCCCACTCACATACTGCTGAAGTCAGAAGAATTCCTGCAGGCATGCTAACTGAATCCAATAGAAATTTATGTTCTCTAATCTCAGTTGGGTCTTTGCTGAAGCTAGAAAATCCTTTTACTCCTTCCTGATTGGTTCTCTCTCCCACCACACCAACTGTTCTAGACCTCTTTCCCCCTCAAGCATCTAACAACCTCATGCTTCTTCCTTCCCAGTGAAGGCTTTGCCTCATAGAAATTAAGGTCATTGGTTATAGGCTAGCTCTTTTCACCTTCCCACTTCTCGGCCTCTTGATATTATCCGTCATTCTCTCTTCCTCTCCAGTCTCTGATAAAAAAAAAGTGGCCCTTTTCTTCACCAAAGCCAGTCAATGCCTCTATGTGTACCCTTGATCCCATCCTCCTGTCTTCTTCAGAAAATTAACTATTAAAAGCCACCTTTGATGACTAATCTTCAATCTCCTGGTTCATTCCCTGTTATCAACAAACATGCTCCAGTCATCCGCATTCTCACTAGAGCCTATCATCCTTGCTACCTTTTGTTTCAAATCTCTTCTCCCTTTTTCAGCCAAATTCTGAAAAAATGTCATCTGTAAATGCTCCCTCCACTTCCTTTCCTCTCACTCTCTTCTTGACTCTCTATGGTCTGGCCTCTGACTCCATCCATCAACCAAAACTGTTCTCTCCAGTTAACAACAAACTCTTAATTATCAGGTTTCATATTCTTTTCTGAATATTCACCCTTCTTGACCTCTTTGAAGCACCTGACCCTTTTAACCCACCTCTTCTCTTGGGTCCTAGCTCCTCACTGGGCCTTCCTAACTCTGTTTTCTCTTAGTTCCTACCTGTCTCACCATTTCTCAGTTTCCTTATATATACTCCCTCCCCCCAAGACTCTGTCCTGGATCCTTTTCTCTCTCTATTTTCTCTCTCAGTCACCTATCAACTCCCACGAGTTTAATTGTTAGCTTTAAACTGATGATTTTCAGATCTATACATCCAGCCCTAGTCTTTCTCCCTCACCCCAGTTCTGCCCCACCCACCCCAATTCTGTGTCGCCAACTATCTGATGGACATTTTGAACTATATCATAGACTATAGAGACAGTCATTTGGCCCAACCCTCTCACTTTACAAATGAGAAAACTGAGACCCAGCAGGGTTAAGCAATTTGACCAAAGTCACATAGAGAGCAAATATCAGAGGCAGGATTTGAATTGGGATCCCCTGACTTCAGAGTTTGTACACAATCACAGTCTAATTTTATCCTTACAATAATTCTAGGGGACAGTTGACAGGGTGTTCCCATCCTTGCATTATAGATTGAGACACTGAAGTTCAGGGAGGCTGTTACCTTCCCGAAGTTACTCTGCTAGTAAATATTGGAGGCAGGATCCTAAACCAGATTGCTTGACATTCCAGGTCCCAGTATACTGCCTTTCATGTGAATGAGGATTTGGAAAGATTTGGAAAGCTCTTTCAAGAAAGTTGGAAGGATATAATGTAAAATTGTGCTAACAAAATACTGTATATATTTACAGCTCTCTCAGCCTGTGTGAATAGTCTCTAGGAGATGGGATTGCCTCCCATTAGTACATTAAGATGGCAACATTATACACCATGAAGTGGCACCGCCATTTGTATATATATATATATATGTGTGTGTGTGTGTGTGTGTGTGTGTGTGTGTGTGTGTGTGGGTGTGTGGGTGTGGGTGTGGGTGTGAGTGTGTATGTATGTACGTATATACACATACATATACACATATATTATATACACACACACTACATATAAACATACTAATATATAGAATATTGTTTATTATATAATATATATAACACCATGCACATTAATAAATACATATTCTATTCATAGAATTTTATATCTAGATGAAATTTTATACTTTAGAGATTATTAAAAGAAGATTAATATATCCATATTGGGTTAATATACAGTGTTTTAGATTCCTAGCTAAGTGAAAAATACCTTAATAAATGCTGACAATGTTATTGTTAAATTCCTAGAAGAATTATCAATTTCACATCTCCTGACTTACCTGGGTTTTAAGCTAAAACATTATTAAAATGTTTTATTATTTTTTATTATTCAAAATTAAAGCTATTAAAAATTAATAAATAGGTTCAAAAAACATACAATCACATCCAGTCACTCAGATTGTAAACAGTAACTCAGAAACAAGGCGATACTTTCAGGTAGCTTTCCAAGGAGTCCCTCCCACTCCTTGAGCAAATCCCATCACCTGAGCCAAACTAATCCAAAAAGAAATAATCCAGTCCACTAAACACCTCTCTCCTTTCCATTCTCAGTGCCTGCTCCTTCCTGGTAGGTGCAACCATGAGCTCCTTTTCTGTCTTTTTCTCCTCCTGCACTAACTTATAGAGGTGCTTGTAAAGAAGCAATGACAAAGTCACTTCTCCGGTATAACACCATACTGGAGGTCATCTGGTCTGGCCAGTTCATTTCCCTCTGGTGGCTGCCTCCTTTACTTCTCCTTGATTGAAAGACATATTTCACAGCAAACCACTGGAGTTTACAGGAATTTATGAGAGGAAGTGCTATGTTAATGTCAAGAGCCAAACAGCTACTGCCATTTAATCTTTAAGATGGTATGATATTAATATCATTTGGTCCAACGTACCATCCTGTATCTGAAGCTACTTTGTTTCTATGGGGTTACTTAGTAAGAGTGGTTGTTGTGATGGTTGTGATGATTCCTGAGCCATTGGGGGAAAAAGCTCATACCACTTATTGGCTGTCATATCTCAATGGGAGAACCACTTTCCTTCCATCAGAAAGGCTGTGAATTCTTTTCTGAGTTTCGATAGGAACAACCAGGCAATTGAATCCTTTCCTTTATTTCTCTGGGATTTACACTGTAACATGCCTTTATTTTTTCCAGATGTCTTACCTAATAAATCCAGTTTTTCATAAGGAGATCTGAATCCAAAAGCTATTGCTCCACTTCAAAGACATGAACTTAGATGGAGGTGGGGAGAGAGGGAGTGCACATTTTATTACAATACTTTAGTAAGATGGAAACCAATCATGATGACAAACAAGGTGTTCTAAATTACAATATTCCTTGGCATCACTGTACCTGGGAGGGAAGTGAGACAAATCCTGATGGTCTGACAAGATGAGCATCCTCCAACATAGCTCACATTTCTGTTAGACTTTTTTCATTTATTCCTTCAAATATAAAGACATAAATCAAAAAGATCTTGCCCTCATAGAGCTAACATTTTGCTGCAATGGGGAAAAAGTGGATACTACATGCACAGTAGATAAGAAATATGCATGTATAGTAAATGCAAGGTAATTTGCTGGAGGTGGAGGAAGGACACTTCCAACTGGAGAACCAGGAAAAGCTTTATACTCTGAGGAATCAGGTGACTTTATGGTTTACAAAGCAGCTTAAGCTCAAATGATATAAATATGGAGTTTAAGAGTATAAAGATCATCAACTCCCCTTTTACAGATGAAAAAACTGAGATGTAGAGAGGCATCAGATCTTACCAATGACATTTAGTCCAAATCTAACGTTCTCTATATCTCACTGCATGCTACCTCGATTTTATTGCTTATGAGCAATGGCTCCACCACGCCTGGCCAGCTCCTCATTCTTTATTCCGCTCAGAGGCTACCCCAGAGAGTAACTAAGCATGGCAGTCTGTGGGGTAGAAATTATTCTTTCACTTTTCCAGATGCAAATCGAGAACAGCTCTGACTCTCAGCTCCTGGATTCTCTTTCTAGCCAGCCGGCATTTTAGGCATCTGCAGACTTCCTTGTGAAGACAGTGGAATCATTCTCATCTGTTTTCTTTTTTTATTTTGGAAACCAATCTTTAAATTTTATAAGGTGGGATGTGACTTTACACCAAAAGTTCACCTCTCCATGGCCTTGGCACAGAAGTATTTCCTGATCCTCTTTTAAAAAGGAAAGGGGCCTGTTTGTAATTGGCATACTGTGGTTGATTATTTTAAAAACAAAATAAGGCTGTATTAGAGACTAGTTAAATGAATAACTTGTTTGTAAGTTCTACTCTTGTCAACAGGTTTTCTTTGAAAAGACATAAAGGGGTACTTTACAAAGACATTCCATCATTTTCAGAAATCTGTCTTTTAGTCAGATCAGCTTTCTCTTATAATTCTTGCTGGTACCTTTGAGAGTAGCTGGTTTCATTTTTTCTCAGGAGTAATGACTTCTGTGGGTGTTACATATTTTTTAAAAATCCTTTCGTCTCATAAAATTGGAGGAGAGACTCAGCGTCACCCTAGTGTTTCCTCTTTATTTTCCAGATGAGGACCCGAAGAAATTTAGTTGATCAGTCACGGAACTAGTTCAGGGCAGAGCTAGGACTAGTACTTGGGATTCTTTTGACTCCAGCCCTCACTAGATACATAACCAATCTTCATTTTACGTAGTCCCACTCTGTTTCTTAGAATCCCTAAATTCAAAGAGGAGCCTTTGTTTCCCCCAATTGTTCTCCCAAAAATTTATTTATTTTGTATACATCTTCACACTTAACATCTGTATACATGCTGTTTCCTTTTTCTTTCCTCCCTACCCCCATCCTCCAGCCCCCTTAAGTAAGATACTGAAGGGGAAGACTTTTTCATTTTTGCTTTTGTGTATTCCCAGTCTCTAACATAGTGCCTGGCCCATGGTAAGTGCATGTTGGATTGAATTGAATTGAATTTTGTCTTTTTGACAGACTGTAATCTACCTGAAGGTGGGGAGGAAGGTTTTCTGACCCTTTGCTAGTAACCCACCACCACCATGCCTAACCTCCCCACTTTGGATTCTAACAGAGCTCCCCTTCGGTGGCTTACAGCCAGCAGAGCTGATGATGATTAAGCGAAGGTCTGCTTCTGCAGCTACTCTTACCTCGATCACCATGTATTAACCCAGATTGACTGAAAAATCAGATAATGGGATGGTAATAATGACAAAAGACAACTATCCCTGCTTTTTCTTAGACCCTGCAATTTCCCGCTGTTAGTGTCTTATTTGGAACAACCATGGTGGCAGTTATGATGAACACCATTAAAATTATAAAGATGCTTTAAACCACAGGGGATCAATAACTATCTTCTGAGAGTTTCTAATCCAGGTTCAAATAATTCCCATTGAAACTGTAAAAAGGAAGAAAAAAATGTTCTATCCATTGGACTGATCTTCTGACCCAGGAATCAGGAATAAGATTATCATTCACTTGGGAAAGAAAGATTTTTGGAGGTCTATGATTACTTGAGAGAATTCGTTTTCTCTCCATACTAGGAACAATGAAAGCAGCTTTCTCTTTCCTCTATTGCGTCTTTTAGCATGAATGGAGAATCGTGTTATGAGAATTATACTGTTAATGAATTCTACAATTCCATTTGCTACATTGTCAATTAACAATGTATGGTTGGGAGAAGAGAAAAGAGTAGAGAGCAGAGAGAAAGTGGTAGGGGAGAAATGGAGAGAGAAAGAAAAAGATAGAAAGAGAAAGGGGGAGAGAGAGAGAGACAGAGACAAAAACAGAGTCTCAGAAATACAGACAGACAGATTCCTATGTTCAGCTGAAACTCTCAACCACAGAGGCAGTATTTGGCTACTTCTAAGAGATGATTCATCCTTTTCAGTGTGACCTATACATTTTTTTTTTAAAAAAAAATTACTAAAGGAATAAGAAAAGAGTTCTCAGTGTGTTTTTTTGAAAGAGTCTGAAGATCAGGTTCAAAATATCCCTACATTTACTCTAAAGGAGGAAATAGTATGAGTTTAAATTTTAAGCCTCTAAGCAAAATTTCCAAAGGACTCAATTATTCACTCCATCACCCCCAGAAGCACCTTTGCCATATAACCTGGTTTGGACTGAACTGGGAATGAAGGTAAATGGGAGAGGGAAAGATTTTATTCTACACTCCCTCCCCATAGATTTCCAGGCCCTGCCCAGATGGTTTGGGCAGTAGCTATACCTATGAAATATGAAATGAAGGGTGCTTGGTTGCTAGGAGACTAACAATAGTGGATAGCTCCCAAGCAGGGTAGTTTCTGTTCAGGAAGGATTTTTTAAAATTCCTATTTTCATCTGCCTCTGCCTGGACTTAATTTCTTTTTAGGGGATTGGAAAAGTAGCACTATAAGGGCCAACAACCATCATTTTTGTTAGGTTATTGAATTCAGAGGAGGGAGAAGTTAGCTACTTCTTGGAGATAGCCTAGAGGTGCCTAGGACAGTGCCATGAATACAGCAGGCACTCAAAAAGTATGTTGATTTGAGTGCCTGAATCTATACCAGAGAGGTGACAAGCAGGGTGAGTGAGATGATTTGTGACCCTTAAACCCTAAAACTAAAATAGTAACTATAAATCTCTACTAAAATGCTAAAATATGGCAACCAGAAGCATCAAGGCACCCCACACACCTGAGTGGAACATTTGTTCTGAAGTTAGCAAAATCCTAGAACATCAGCATGTTACTTAAGAGACCATCCTGTCTAAGCCGTATTCAAGACATCATTTCCTCTACAATATTTTGCCTCTGCCTACAGATCTCCAAGGATGAAGAATTCACTACCTTCTGCAGTAGCTTAGTCTGCTTTTAGACAGCTCTCACTGCAAGAAAGAGTTTGAGGTTGTTTTTGTTTATTTTTAATTCAAGGTGAAATCTACCACTGGTTGGTCCTGGTTCTGCCTTCTAGAGCCAAACATAAGCTTAATCCCCCTTTCATGGAGTCATACTTCAAACATTTGGAGACAGGAACTATATCCTTCTGAGTATTCTCTTTTCCAACCTAAACATGCCTTGTTTCTTCAACTGAAACTCATTTAACTTTTCCTTCCCATCTTGGTCTCCTGGTTGTTCCTGTCAATATCCTTTCTGAAATGTGACTTCTAGGATAGAACACAATACTCTAAAGGTGGTTTAACCAGGGCAAGAGAGAGTGGGAATGACATTTCTCTCATCTGATCACAGGATATTTGAAGAAACATAGAATTTCATTGTTGGAAGAAATCCTGAAGGCTGTCTAGTACAAGCTATATCTGATCAGAAATCACTCCCAAGCCCCCAATATTCCTGAGGAATGATCATCCAGACTTTGCTTAGAGACTTCTGAGAAAGGGAAGTGCACTACCCCCAAGTTTCTTAACCTTGTCTATGAATATTTTTAAAATTTTGGTAACTCAATATCCTTGGTTTTCTTGGTAATTCCATGTATTTTATTTTATGTATTTAAACTATTATTCTCAGAAGGCAACAGCCTGGTGAATAAATTATCGGTAACACACACAAAAAAATTAAGAACTCCTGAACCACATGGAAAAGCAATTAGATTTGTTCTACTTGACCTTTAAGGACAGAACTACATACAACAGGTGGAAATTAAGTAGTCAAAAAGGTTCAAATTTTGACTCTCCTCCTTACTACCAATGTAACCTTAAGCAAGTCATTTAACTACTCTTAGACTTGGTTTTCTCATCTGTAAAATTGGAAGATATCCTTAGCCAGCTCTGACTCTATGATCAAATGAATTTAAACTTTCAAGGTAACCAATTCCAATTTTTGGGCAGAGTCACAGACTTAGAACCAAAGTCTAGCTTCCATTTAACAGGTCTTGATTTAGGGAGAAGGAGAACCAGTATAAACAAACACTGCCTCTAAAAACAAGGGTTCAAATACTACTTCTGACACTTACTATCTCTGTAACCATGGACAAGTGATTTAACCTCCATGGATTTCATCTGCAAAATGAGTTGGTTGGACTTAATGGCTTCTAAGGCATCTTCTGTCTCTAAATCTATGATCTTAAATCTAATCCTTCTTTTAGGTGCCACTCTTTTAAATATTTGAAAGCAGCTATCTTAGACTCCTGCCTTCTCTTTTTAAGAATAACCATCAAATATCTCTGATTTCTTCAACTAATTCTCAGAGGACATGAAATACAGGCCATTTATAATGTTGATTGTCCTTCTCCACTTATTTCCAACTCATTCTGTATATAGTTTCCATATATATAATTGTTTACATGCTGTCTCCTCTGATAGATTGTAGGTTCTTTGGGGACAAGGACCTTTTGCCTTTCTTTGTATCCCTTGTACCCAGCACATAATATGCACTTAATAAATGTTTGTTGACTGACTGATTTAGCTTATCAATGGCCGTCCTAGAATATGGTGCTCAGAATTGAATAAAATTCTCCAGATATCGTATGAGCAGGAGAGAGTGCAGTAGGGCTATAATGAAAATTATGACAAGAATTAGCATTTATAGAGTACCTCCTCTATTAGAGGCAGCATAAAAGGTGCTTTACAAACAATATCACATTTGAGCATCACAATAATCCTGGAAGGTGGGTGTTATTGATGTCCCCACTTTACAGTTGAAGAAACTGAGGCAAGGGTTAAATGACTTGCTCAGAGTCACCCGGCTATTATGTGAGGATGGATTTGAACTCAAATCATCCTGACTTAAAGCGCAGGACTAGTCTAGGACTTTGTGATTCAATAATTAAGCAAAAAGCTGTATTCCATTTGGAGGGAGGGGGAGTCATATCACAGTCATAATTCATATTGAGCTTGAAATTCAGTAAAAGAAAACAGATCGTTCTCACATGTACTATCATTTAGCAATCTTATACTTGTGACATTGATTTTTTTAACCTAAATATAAAACTTTGCTCTTACCCATTTTCAATTTCATCTTTTGAATTCAGCCCAACATTTTAGCCTGTCAACATCTTTAGAATTCTTACTATGCTATCCCCCTCCCCGCCAAATCTTCATATTATCTGCAAAAATTTTATTCTATTAATGGAG
Organism: Potorous gilbertii; assembly: GCA_028658325.1. Lineage (NCBI taxonomy): Eukaryota > Metazoa > Chordata > Mammalia > Diprotodontia > Potoroidae > Potorous > Potorous gilbertii. Next base: position 497,708,428 of record CM053769.1, read on the forward strand.
CCCACAATCAAACAAGCTTCTTTGGGGGCCGTATTCCACTGTTGACTCACAATGAGCTTCTCTGCCCCTCCCTGCAAAGCCTCCTCCTCTTTTTCATTAGAAACAGTGTCTCTTCAGGCCTCCCTGACACTGGATTTGTACATTTGATTTTTGGAACCCAAGTATGCCAGATGGATCTTTTCCTCCTGTGTGTATCTTCACAGATACAGAGCCTGAGAAATCCTTCTGGATTATAAAAATCTGCCTAATTAGTATGAAGAAAATGCTGCAATGTTTCTCGCCTGTTATGGTCATGAAAAGAATATTACTTTAAAGTCAGTTTGTGCTTCCTCTCCTAATCACTTGCCAGAGACATTCAGCCCCAGCCTAATGCTTAGGGGCTCAGGTCAATCTTCTGCAAGATAGCCTGAAGTTTATGATAGCCTCAAATGGCACACAGAGTGCAGGAAGAGTAGGGCAGAAAAACAGCAAAATAATAGGTGCATTTAGAATCATTTATGGGCCAATGCTTGACAGTCTTCCTGCTTCGTTGCTTTCTAAGGGCATTCAGAGCACAACAAGGATGCTGACTCATTAGGAAAAATACGTATCTGAGCAGGTCACTTTCAAATAAAGTATCTCAAAGTGGGTCAGAATGCCTATTAGCAAACATTTTTATTCCGTTTAAATGTAATATCTAATGACAAAAATGAAAGAACATTTTATTTACTGTGACACACTAGCTTTGAGGATGCTTACAGAAAATAAAGCAGACTCAGAGGTGGACAGTGGAATTTCTGGAGGAGAAAAAATAGAATACAAATAGGACAATATCTGTTTAATGGAGGTGAAGATGGGGGCAAGCCTTAAAGATACTAGCAGGTGTGAAAACAGACTGAAAAGATTTTGTCAGTTCATGGCAGGAGGTGTGGGGTAACCGCAGGAATGTGGAAAAATGAAATGCTATAAGGATAAGAGTCATAGAATGTTAGACCGGTCCAACCCCCTGATTAGAGATGAGAAAACAGACCCTAGATTTAGCAACTTGCCTCAGGTCACAAAGCTGGTGAGAGGCAGAAGCCAAACAAGAACCCAGGTTTCATGACTCTAAGAGAATTTTTCAGTGAGAAATTAATCAAATTGCATACTCACCATTGGATTTGCCTCAGTTTCTTTCACCTATAAAATGGGAATGAAGAGTCTTTCTATCAGAAGGACAGCAGGCAGATCATAGTGTACAGAGACCAGAAGAAAATACTTAGTCATATCTACAATTTTATCAGTGTGGGGACTCCCCTCACTGGTATAGATCTTAGCTCATCCAGATCTTCTCATCCTTTGTAGTTGTATCACCTATCCAACGTGCTGGAGGCCTCCCTCTGGTTACTTTAATTTAATTTTTACCAATCCCTGATTTCACCATGGCAGATCATCACCTGTTCTGTAACTTATGTATCAGGGGCAGACCTTGAACCTATATCTTCCCCACTCTAAAGTCATTTTCCTATCCATTATGAAGCATTGTCTCATTTTATTATTTAATAGAAATATTTCCTGGAAACCATCCCTGACACCATTCATCTGTTATCACTCTAGCTACATAACCAACCCCCTTCTTTTCTTGTGCCACAATTCCTGGATGAAATCTTGTAGGTCCCATCTTGCACACAAGTAATCACCAGTAAAATGTTACCGTCCATTTACATCTACCACGTATCTTTTTGTTGTCCTTTTGATCACCTACAATTCAGGTGATCTGAGATCACAGAATCTAAGAGTTTCAAGAGACTTCAGGGGCCACATGGTCTAACCTGTAACTGAACAATTCACCATGTTTATTGTCCGTACTCATGTCTTTGTGTATAGACACCTAAGGCCAGGAGTTTAATTATCACCCCTCTTGTTGTATGTTTTACTTAAACTAGTAAACTATCTGTTGTGAATAACTGGTTGTCTTCACTGAAATGTCTTTTCATGTTACACCTGCTATTTCCTGCAGTTTCTGTCTTAGTGGATATATGTGAACAATTTTCCTCCTCTGCTTCAATTTGCAGTTAAAATTCATCTTAATCAATCAAAAGCATCTATTATGCACCTACTATCACTAGGGACACAAAAGCAAAAGTCAAAGAGTCCCTGTTCTCAAGGAACTTACATTCATTGGGGGAAGACAGCATATGTACATATAAATACATATTAAACTTATACAAAATAAATTCTAAGTGATATGCTAAATTGGGGAGCCACTCAATATCTTTTTAAAATATTCTTTCTAATTACATGTAAAAACAATTTTTACACTCCTTTTTTAAAATTTTGAGTTCCAAATTCTTTCCTTCCCACCCTCCTCCCTCATTGAGAAGTCAAACAATTTGATATAGGTTATATATTTGCAGTCATGCAGAATATATTAGTCATGTTGTGAAAGAAAACACAGCCACCCCCCTAAAGCACACGTGTGCGCACATGCACACACAGAGTAAAAAACAGTATGCTTTGATCTGCATTCAGATTATCAGTTCTTTCTCTGCAAGTAGATAGCATTTTTCATCATAAGTCTTTTGGAATTGTCTTGGCTCTTTACATTGCTGAGAATAGCTAAGTCATCCACAGTTGATCATCATCTAATACTGCTGTTACTATGTACAGTGTTCTCCTGGTTCTGCTCATTCAGTTCATCTTAAGTCTTTTAAGTCAGGTTTTTCTGAAAGCATCTTGCTCATATTTTCTTAGACTAACATTTTAATCAACCTTATTGTGGGGAGAAAAAAATGAGCCATATACTGAAGTTTCCAAGGTTCCTTTGAGTTTGAGTACAAGCAGAGAGATTATGAGAGAGGCACCCTCAAAATTGTGCCCAAGCCTTCATGTAAGAAGGGATACTCTGTTACAAAAGTTACAGTAGTCATCTTTTCAAGTTTAATAGCTGTGTAGAAACTCCTACCACAAAGCAAAAACCAAAACCAAACAGAGGGCCTGAGAAATTGACATAATTCATTAAGACAGCAACAGTTATACCATAGGAATTAAAGTGACTGAATCAGAAATTTTCTATAAGAATTAAGACTGTCAGGTCTACGGTTTAGAAGTTTCCTTCTTCAATTGACAATATGCATTCTTCCCAGGCAAAACTGTGCAATTTATGATATTTATTTCTCCAGTTCTCTTTTTAGTAATCCCCAATCCCTACTCAGAGGTTCCATCTAACATCAGGTTCCTTTCATCACAGAGAGAAAGTGATCTGTAGAAGAGAAATAAATTTACACTAAGATGTGATAGTCACAACGATTGATAACTTGGAGAGACCATCTAGTTCAGCAGTCCCATGTTACAGATGAAAAAACTGAGGTCCAGAGAATTAAAGTGATTTACTCAAGGTCAGTCTGTTAAGTGGATGGCCCAGGACTCAAACCCAATGCACCATGCTTCTACTAAATGTGTTAGAAGAGTTGGGTTCTAAAATTGGAGCTACCATTTATTTACCATGCCTCTTAACCTTTATAAATCTGTTTTCTTATCTTTAAAATAAGGAAATTAAAGCAGTGATTCTCAAAAATGTGCTTTGGGGACCCCAGGAGTCCCTGAGAACAGGGTCTGCAATGTCAAATCTATTTTCATGATAATATTAAAAAGTTTTCATTTCTAATATAGTAAATGTGTATACATGTATATATAAATATGTATATAAACAAAAATTCTTTAGGGAAGGTCCTCAAAAGTTTTTAAGCATTTAATAGGGTGCAGGCACTAAAAAGTTTGAGAACTATTGGTCTAGATGATCTCTATGTCTGATCCCATCCAAGACATGACTTGACTTCTTTGGTGTTTGGTCTCCTTATTTGTAAAGTGGTGGGGTTGGATGAGATGATCCTGAGGGTCTCATCCAGCCCAGGAATGTATGATTCCAGTCTCCCAGCACTAATGGCCTTTTGGAAGAGGATATCTGGAAAGATCATGATAAATTCGAAGGAGTAAATATCCAACTGTAGGATTTCATGCAATGTGTCATCTAGGTGAAAGAGACCATTTTTGGTGGGGGCTTTACAATGTGGAGTATTTTTCAAATTAAACAGCAGAGGCCTAATTTAAAGAATATCAGCTAAAAATGTCTGGCTATGACAGCAACAACTCAAAAACCTCCCTTTATTTTATGAAATGTAAGATCTAGAAATCTAATCATCTCAGGAATCATCTAATTCAAATCTCTTATTTTATAGATAAAGAAGAAATTAGGGAGCAGAGAAATGAACTTATACTCCTACTAAATGGGAAAGTCAAAACTTGAACCCAGGTCTTTTAAATTATCTATTCTCCTTCCTAGAGTCTCTTCCCCTCCCTGGGCTCTACACTGCTTCTAATCTCCAGTCCCAGAAACTGGTTTTTCTTATACAAAAGAATTTCTATGAATTGTGACTCTTATAATAGGACTTCATGTAGAAAATGAAGAGCTTTGGGCCTCAGTAGACTCTCATTCAACTAATTCTTAGAAATAGTCAGTGGTGCATTAACTTCGTCGGGGTTTAGGGTTGTTTAAAATGCTTGGGCTATTGCAAGAATTGATTTGTAGGACACAGAACATTTTACTGACCCTTCATTCAAGACGCTATTAGCAAAAGAGAATAAGACTTTGAAACCGTTCCTTTCAGAGGTTTTAAAGTGGTTTCTGATTCTTATTCCTTTGGAAGGTAAGGAAAATGGTATGCATGCTGCAGAAATATTTTGCTTATTTTGAAGGAATAGTTTAAGGGAGAAGAAAACAGACTTTAGAAACCTCAGGAGAGAGTATTATGATGGGTTTTGCAGGTAGTGTAAAATCTTATTTTAAAATTGGAGACCCAAAACCATCTTTCTGAGGGTCCCTGTTCTTTTTTTATAAAAATATTTTCTGATTCAGAGGAAAAGAAACTATTGAAAGAATTCATGAATCCTCTTGGGTATTAAGTGGCTCCTTCAGAGGGCTCTGTTTAAGTGAAAATGAATGAAAAACACGATTAACTGTTCTGTGGAACACATGCATGTTTTAGAGATTGAGACCTTATAGTGAGACCAGATTCTGTACTTGGTTGAACACTAAAGCCTGAAAAAAATAGTTAACAAGTTGAACACCTAAGGCTGTTATACAATTCTATTTGTTGCTACTTAATCCTTGACCTACAAACTTGTCCATTAAAATATGACCTCGAGAAGAACCACTTATGGGAAGATAGTCTGAGAGCACAAAAGAACCTTTAAAGGTCAACTTGCTCAGTTACTCTACAGATGAGGAAACTGAGGCCCACAGAGATTAAATGACTTGTCCAAGATCACACATAGTAAGAATCAGTGCTCAGGACTCTCTCCATTGTACAACACTATTGCCTTTTCAATTGAAAATGTAAGGTCAGTAATCACTTATAATATTTTGTTCTTATATAGCCTCTTGAACATGGAACTCTAAATTTACTTTGTTGGTGTAAGTTTTATAAAAGTACAGTGCTGTTAACAAGCATCTATTAAGAACCTACTCTGTGTTAAGCACTGTGCAACACTCTGGGGATACAAGGAAAAACAGTCCCTGTTTTCAATTATCTCACAGTCTAGTAGGGGAGAAAACATGCAAACAGCTATGTACAAACAAGCTATACGCAAGATCAGTTGGAGCTCATCTCTGGGGAAACGTTAGCAGTAAGGGGAAATCAGAAAAACTTCTTGCAGAAAGTGAGATCTTGTCTGAGAAGTGGAAGAAATCAGGGGATGGAGGTGAGGCAGGAGAACCTTCCAAGCATGAGAGCTCAGACAGTGAAAATGTATGGAGTTGGATTCCCTATTTTGCAAGGGCAATTCGGGGAGAGCTGGAAAGACCGTTTTACCTCCAAAACATAATGGCGATCATTTAACTCTTCAGTGTTCTAGGCAACTTTGTCTCCAATATGCATTGTGAGAGGGAACCTGTGACACTAAGGAAATCACAGATCCAGTCCCTAAAGTTATTTTACAGAGAGCAAATGAGGTACAGAAAGGATAAGTGACCTGTTGAGGGATACATCTTTAATCACTGGTGGATCCATAAATGGATCTCATTATCGTTAAATCTTAGTTTTCTGTTCCATCTGGGAAATCGCATTCTTTTCATATGGAGTATTGGAAAAAGCAATTCAGAAGATCTGGGTTCGAAATGCAGCTCTGATATTTACTATCTGTGTGACCTTGGGCGAGACAAAACTTCCCTGGGACTCAGTTGCAAAATGCAGGGTCAGAGCAGATGATCTTTGAGGTCCCTTGCAACCCTAAATCTATGATCCTATAATCTTGTTCTTACTAGAAAATGCTGATGGGGGGGGGGGGTGGAGCCAAGATGGCGGAGTAGAAAGACTCACATTTGCTAGCTCCGAGCCCACAGCCCATAGATTTCCTCTAAAAATAGAAAATGCTGATGGACTGCACCTCCCTTCTTGATTCATTGGAGCAGTGGGGGACTATGGGTATGCAATATTGCATATACTGTCAGATATGATTTGCTGAATGTCTTGTTGTTTTCCCCTACCCCTTCATTATTTTTTTATTTTATGTTACAAAGAATATGCTTGATGGATGGTGCAGGATAGATTCAGATATGGAAGAGATATAAAAACAAAAATATCAATAAAAATTATTTTTTAAAAAATGATGGTGATGGTAACTTCTAAATCCGAGCAGAGCAAGTCAGGTGCCATCCATTTAAATGGTGAATTCACCAAGTTGTGGGTAAAATAGTTTAATTGGAATGGTTTCTATACAGCAGAAAGCTCCATTTTAGGTTTCAGGAACAGAAGAAAATTATTCCCATCCCCCTCAACGTCCTCCTGGCCCATGCAAAAGAAAGAGGAATGAATCAACACCATCTGCTCATTTCACACTTCAACCTTCTCTTCAATCATTAGGAAGACCAAACACTTAAAACACACTCTCCTAGTTGCACAGTACAAAAATAATTCTTGAAAGCAAAAACAAGGTAGGTTTGCAAGAGTCAAGCAATTCCAGACACATGGAATATTAAGCACCATGTTGATTGCTGTGGGCAAAGGAGCTAAATGCCAACTCAAGGATCTATAGGGCATGAAAATTCAAGGGTTCTTGGTTTAATTTTTTTTTTAATCCAGGCAGGTTCCAATTCAGGTAGCTGTTAGCTCCATAAAACACAAATGAAGAATTAGAAAAAGTAAGAAACATCCACATGGCCAGCTCTCTTTCTTTTTTACTTATATCTCCTGCCTTTAACTAGAAAATGTGGCATCAAGAGATTAGAAGCTGGATTGCCAATCACCTTCCTTTTTCCTAATGAAAAGAACAGGATGAAATTGATGGTGGGTAGATTAAGCTACATGGGAGCTCTTTTTGTTCTATTTTTTCCCTTCATGTCTTTTTAGGGGGGGTGGAGGAATGGGTCTGGATCTGTGATTTTAGCCATAAAAGGCACTTCCTCATATAGAAACTCTGCTAATGCAGGTTAACAATTTTTTTTTTGTAATTTATATCTTAGAGAATTACCTAGAGACTGGAGGGAGAAGTTAAATGGTTTGACCATAGGGGCAGCTTGTGGTACAGTGGGTAGAAAATTGGTACTGGAGTTTGGAAAAGCTTTAGTTCAAACCCAGCCTTGTACTTTTATGAGCTATGACCCTGGGAAAGTCACTTTAACCTATGCTTGCCTCAGTTTACCCAACTGTAAACTAGGGATGATAGTAGCATCTACCTCACAGGGTGGATAATCAAATGACATAATATTTGTAAGAAGCATTTAGCCCAGTAACTGGCATCCAGCAAGTGCCATATAAATACATATTCCCTTACCTTCCTTCTTATGGTCCTACATTCATTATGGGTCAGAAGCAGATATGGAACTCAAGTCTTCCTGTCTCTAAGGCCTACCTTCTATTGATTAGTTAATGCTTCCTTTCAAGGTTGAAATACTGTTTTTTTTCTTTGTTCTCGAGCTGAAATGATTCTATCTACATATAGTTGTTCTTTTTTAGATTAAAGGAACAGCTCTTCTACTGGCCATTCTCCCTAAAGCACCTCCCAGATTCAGCCTGGCTTAGGCTGACTGTTGGGCAATATCTATAAGCTATATGGCTGGCATACACTGGAAACCTAATATGCTTTAGAAACCTAAAGAAAGGAGAGTGGGGTTTTTCACCCCCTCATTTCTGTTCTCTGACTTACAGTTCTGTTCAGTCATTCCTTAAACAGTGCTGCTCCAAATTCAAATGACTTGTAAATGGTTGAGCCAGTCCTGATGACCAGAATCCTATCATAACAAGCTTAAAAACAATTAAGCCTAGAATGGTCACGTCGAACTCATTGGCTTGGTTTGTCTGGGGTGCTTTAACAATCCATTCTAGAATTTTATCAGAAATTCAAGTGTAAGGGTGATGGTCAAGTAAGTCATTCAATCAGTCACCCCACCCCACATAAATTAAGTAATGTAATACCCCAGACCTGATTCCTTTATCAAGTGAGGACATTTCTATTTCATCAATCAATGGATAGATTGAAAGCATTCACTAATATACACCCATTGTCATGCCCTATAGGTCTTCCATAAAATCAAAAGTTAGTTTAGAACTCAGGAGATGGTGAGTATCTGTTCAACCAGTGGTGAAAGTTTTCCTAATTAAGCTCCAGAAAGGAGTTGTTTGAGGAAGAAGGAGAGAGTGCTTTTATCACCTCTCCCTCTACCTAGACCATAGTATTTGGACTTATCACAGATTTTGAGGGGATATCTTATGTTAATTTTTCTTACCATGCCACCTTAGTAAATACTCCTGTCTAATAGATTGTGCTTGACTAATTTACATCAATTGGTAATTATAAGAATGAAGTACACTAGTGGGGGCTCATGAACTATATAGCATTAGAAAGACAACCTCCCAACCCTACAGTGTCTTGTAAAATCCAGAGGGGAAAAGTAGCAACGGCTCTCTGGGAACTCAACCTGTCAGTGAAAGGGAAATTTTGAAGAACTGCCCAAAAGAATGTGCTAGAGAAATCAAGTGTATTAGTAGTTCAAATCATCTACCTTCTCCATTTTTTTCTTTAAGTTAAGACAATATTTTCCTCTACCCAATCCTGTAGTACCTTATTTGCTACCATGATGTTTCAAAAGATCGGGGAAGGGAAGGGAAAAGGAAGGGAATACTCATTTATATAGTTCCTACTGTGCGCTAGGCACCTTTACTAATATATTTTTACAAGGTAGGTGCTATTATTATTCCTGTTTTACAGTTGAGGAAGCTGAGGCAAACAAGTTAAATAACTTTCCCAGTTCACAAAGCTAGTAAATGTCTGAGTCAATTTGAATTCCTGACTTCAGGCCCAGGATTCTATCCACTGTACCACCAGCTGCCTCTATGAATACCAGTTGGGGCTCAGCAATTATATCTATACATTTTTTCAGCACCTTGGAGGTATATTTCATCTATATTTGGTATAGTCTTTGTTGCTATCAGCATACATCATCATCCTTAGTTTGTCCTTATTTCCTAATATTCCTGAAGATTTATATATAACCATACTATTCCCTGCATTCATCCTTAGTTACCTGGCCTTTGTTGCAATTGCTGTACACATCTTTTGACAATCTGAGTTGATCAATAAGTTCTCTGTGCAGACACATAGGTCACTTTAGACAGTTCCACCTTTACATTCTTATAGGAATAATTTGTGTTTGCATTGTTAAAATGTCATTCTTCAGAGTTCATTCTTTCTCTTGGAGGATTTAAAAAAGGGGAAGGGAATTTTACCTGTCTTTCTGAACTCTGGTATTTACTCTCCCAAAGCTAGCAATCTCCTTAGACTGTGCCTAACATTACCTATTTTATGCGCTATAAACTCTAACATGACTTCTCTATTTTCTTTATATTCCAGAAGGAAGCCTTGGGATTCTGAAGTAGTATAGACTAAAAAATGGAAATTTCTACCTCTTTCCTCCATCATTCTGCCAGGTTTGATAGGAGTCATAGTGTCTTAGAAGCAAGGCTAGAATTTGCAGATTATGGCTAATAGCATCTCAACTTACTAATGTCATAGAGGCCATTCCTGTAAAGCCCAAAGGTATCAGCCCTACCGCCATCTGAGCCTGTTGCAGTATTCCCACACTTCTTTAAAGATACTGGTCATTCTTACTAGTGCTTCAACTGCATTGGAACTCTGAGTCAATGTTACAGGAAGGTAGATTCAAACTTGATGTAGTTCCTTGCATAAGAGTCATTTAAAAGTAGCTTTTCAAAGGTAGTGGGGTTCCCATTCAGTGATGATCTTCAAACAGAGACTAAATGACAACACGTGAGAAATATTGTGGAGGGTATCAGTGACATTCAACTCTAAGAATTTGTAGTTTTGTGAAACCATGTGACCACTGCATCTTAATATACCAACTATTTTGGCTTCAGCAAACATTTCCTCTTAAATAGTTGGTCAAATCCAGACGGGCAGTTTTCTTCATCATTTCCTCCATCTTTGGCAGAATGAAATCTTCTTCTGGGTAAGATAAGTATTTATCAGTTGTTCTACTTTTAGGAGGAGAAGACCCCTCCAATAGACATAACTACTGAAGTCCACAGTTGCAACTGTATCCTGGCTTTGTTTATAATCTGCCTGCTTCCAGAATTTATCATCCAATACTCTCTTCTGACTGGGTGGTGAGACGATTGAATTGACTCTGTATCATTTTCTTGTTGCTCTTAGTTACAATTAATTGATTTTGTCCTTTAATTGCTTGTCATTGTTCTCTGTCTCTGAACTTAGATCAGAGATTTAGTTGTTCTACAGTAGGTTGTTTAAAAAATCAAGCTCTCCTGCTAATCACTGATTTAGTCTTGCCTCAAGGAATTAGCTGACCTTGAGGGAATGTGTGTGAACACAAGGGAGTCAGGTCTAGTATCTTTACAGCACCATCCTTCAAGAATACCTGGTTTGCAGTCCAAAAATTCTGGTCTATCATCTCTAGATTTTGCTGCTACACTCAAACAATGAGTATTTCTTAGTCTTATGAGAGAAGGGGGAGGGTCATTGCCAGCCCCTGTTACCAAACTTCTAACCAATCATATTGTTCCATGCGTCTCAGCTTTGTAACCAGTCATGTTGTATTCAATCCCATGATGTCATTTATCCTGACCTGTTCTTTGTTCTGTACTCCCCAAAGCCTATAAGAGGGGAATTGTCCTTTTGCTCAGGGTCTTTGGCATAAATGGAGGCAATCCATTGATCCATTTATTGATAGGCAGCATGTCCCTGTTAATAAATGTTATCTTGCTTGGAGAATTACCTCAGTTTAACCTTTATGTTAAATTTTGAATGCTATAGCTGTCAGGATTGGATTCCCATCAGTCTCCCCATTCTCACTTTTGATCATTTCTCCACTGATTTTTAACCAGTTACTCTCACCACTGGTTCATGTATTCCCACCTAGGAATGTATTTTCTTAATTCATGATAGTACTCAGCATCTGTTTCTTTTGAATAAAGTATACCCTTACATTGCATTCTACTCATGAGCCATACCCCATCAAGCCTCTGTCATATCTATAAAGTTCTACTTACTTCCTTATTTTGAGTTCTAGTTCATTTTAGTTTCTATCTACTCTATAGACATCTGAGACAATGAGAATCATTAAAGTTTCTCATCCTGGATAGTTTCTCTTGTGATTTACTAAGTATCTTCACTAATAGTCTTCTTTCCATAATAGACCTGAAACTATCAGGTGAATCTAGCTTAATTGTCACATGTAGCCAATTTTATTTCCTTCTCCACACCCCTCATTTTAATTCTTAAGCCCTCTTGAACACTTCTGCAAATCTCCAGAAAAATATCCTCTTCCTGGCCCTCTTTAGGCATACTCTACTCCCATTTTATAAAGTACCTCATCCCTGTGTCTTAAGCTCTAGTCCAGAAATCCAAATCCTCTTCTTTGAGACCATCTTCCTAACTAGATTTTCCATTTATTGAAGTATACAAAAATTTTATCTCGATTCTAAAACCTTTCATTTCAATTGGTAGCAGCAGGGAAAGAACCCTGTACACCTAAGTAAGGTCTTTAGTTATCTTCTCAGGACTTCATTAATTCCCTCTTTGGGTGTCATTCTTCCACCCTCCAGCTTCCTGGAAAATGTTTAGATTCTTGTCTGCTTGATCCAGTTGTTTTCTTTGATTTCCTTTTGAAACATTTCTTTCATTCACAAAAAGAGAACTCATTTTCCCCAATTAACCAAGGGATAAAGAATCATTTCTTCCATCCTTTTACTTCCTTTTCTAGCAGACAAACCAGTCTCTATTTTGTACACACGTAGCTGCTATTTCATGGAAAAACAGTAATATAGCCCATTTACAATCGGTCACTAAAACTTCCTCCTTATTTAAATGTTAATTCATCTAATTAATTCATCTAATCTAATTCATCTAATGATGAATTAATGTCACCTATCCATCCATTCTCTATAATTGCTGAAACTGACATCCTCAGTTCTTTGTGACCCTTGCTGCTAACTCTAACTGCCAATGGTCACAAATTATTATGACTCTTCAATGAGTTGGGGGTTCCTGTATGAAACATTGAAAAAATATGTTGTGTTTTCTTGTTGAGTTGGTTTATTGTTTGATGGTGGTTGTTGTAAGTTGCTCAGGATTAATGGATCTGCAATTAGCAAATTATTACCAGTGCCCTAATGTAAACTGAAGCTATAATCAATTGCTATCTTTAAGAAGGTCTTCTGAAGAAACTTAAACTTGCAGCATCTTCTACTTTTTCTTTAGGGGAAGAGGGCCAGGTGACTCTTAATCTTCTAAGACTAGGTTACTGCCTTCTAAGAAAATGAAATCAAACTTGACAAGAATATGATTCTGGAATTTCAAAGTAGTGCCCTAGGCAACCACTTGGAGAGAGTGATAGACTTCCCACAGGAACTTCCTGAATCTTTCAATATTTGCAGTGAAACATTCAAAATCACAGAATTTCAGAGCTAGAAGGGAGTTCAATGATCAACTACTCCCATTCATACCTGAAAAGTACCAGGTGTGCAATAAATAATCACTTAGTCTTTGCTTAAAGACCTCCAATGAAGGTTTATTGTCTGTCCTGAGACAGCCCATCCCACCCTACCTCTAACTGTTGCTCAGGTTTTATTTACATCAATGCTAAATTTGACTCTTTGCAATGTCCACCCAATCACTGCTCCTAGTTCTACCCTCAGTGTCAAATAGAACACATTTAATCCCTCTTCTCCAGGTCAAACATTTCCATTTCCTTCAACACTTGTAAGTTGTCTCCTCTAACTCACTACATTGGTGCCATTGGACCATGAGAAACTTCCTGGAAACATTTCTGCAAACTGGCAGTGACTTTGTTAGCCTTCAGGGCTATGCATATACTTACTACTTAGATCTTATATGCAGCTATCATTAGGGTTCCTCTCCAATAATAATTCAGAAGTAATTCCTGTTCCAATTAACTTTTTTTGTCCCTTTAACTTTTTAATTTTTTTGTTTTTCTGAACTTGAAAGAAACATTTTCACAGAAAAAGAGGATTGAACTATGAACTATGAATCCCTATTGTATAGTTTGCCTCTTTTAAGAAAAAATATATAATAAATTCAGCATGTTAATTCTAAAGACATCTTACTTTGTCCCTTTGCTTACCATTCTATGTTTCTCATGACTCTTGTATTTGCATTTCATATTCTTTTAATCAGGAATACTTGAAAGCATTCTATTAAAGTTCTATTTTTTTTCCCCTATTGGATTATACTCAGTCTTGCAGGGTAAGTTATTCTTAGTTGTAAACCTTTATCTTTTGCCTTTTGGAATATAACATTACAATATTTTCTCTCCTTTCTGCCAGGTCTTATGTGATCCTGACTGTGACTCATTGATAATTGAATTTTTTTTCTTTCTGCTTGCAGTATTTTTTCTTTGATCTAGAATGTGTGGTTTTTGTCTATGATATTCCTGGAAACCTTCATTTTGGGTTTTTTTCAGGAGGTAACCAGTGGAGTCTTTTCATTTTTACTTTTCAATTTGGTACTAATAAACCTAGGCAGTTTTCATTTATGATTTTTTGAAATATAATATCCAGGCTTTTTATTTGGTAATGATTTTCCTGAAGTCTAACAATTCTTTAGTTACTTCTTAATGATTTTTTTAGTTCAGTCATTTTAGTACTAAAAATTTTTTATTTTCTTCTATTTTTTTTGAATCTTTTTATATTATTCTAAGTCTGTTGCCTGAATAAGGTTTTTCATCCTTTGTTCTAAGGTATTTGTTTTCTTTCCAGTTATTTCTTTCAGAGTTCTTATTTTACTTATGATTTCCATGTTTTGTCTCTTCATTTCTTCCAGGGAATAAGAGTTAGTATGTATGTGTACATATGCATGTAGGTATGTAGATGTATGCATGTGTGTGTGTGTGTGGCACTCCAAGATTTTCAAATCATTTTACAAATATCTCACTTGATCCTCACAACAGCTGTGGGAGGTTGGTACTATTCTTGTTCCCATTTTGCAGATGAGGAAATGGGGGCAGGCAGGGATTAAGTAAATGACTGAGATTGGATTTGAACACAGGTCTTTCTCACTCCAAGTTTAGCACTCTGTGCACTGTGGCGCCACCTTGTTGCCTTCTAGGTATTGTTAATGTCTTTGTGGTCAAGTCATTTCCTTCTCTGAGGCTTTATTTGTAGTTACGGAGTCACTTTCTTCTTATGGATTTATTTCTTGTGTATTTCCTGACTCATAATATTTCTTCATAGCACTCAGTGTCTTAATCTGCTATCTTCTCTCTCCAGCCTCAGTTCCTTCCTTGTGATAGATAGAGACAGGCTTCTCACTGTCCAAGGTGAGACCTTGTTTGCGGATGATATGGATTCCCTGGGCTCCTGGCAGCCTTCATTATTCAGTTCCATGCTCTTCAATCTTCCAGTGACCTAGAAGGTTCCCAGTCAAGGCACTACGGTAGTCTTTTGGCTAATGCACCTGAGCTCTGGCTGGCTTCCCTGGCAGAACACTTCTCCCAATGCCCATGGATTCTGGTTACCATTTTTTGTGCAGGTTTCAGCTGTATATAGGACCCTACTGATTTTTCTCTTTTGGATTTCTTGATCATTGCTTTATCTGGTGCCTTTTTAAAGATTGTTTCTGGAGTATGTGTAGAAAATCTCGATTCCTTTATGACCTTTCCCACTGCCATCTTAACCATTCCTATTCACTTTTTAAGAGCCTCAATTGTTTTCAAATAAGTCCAGAACCAATCACCTTGCTAGCTTAGATGGAAAGGTTTCCTCAGGGTGGGCCAACACCAAAACTGATTTTCCAATTTCTCCTATTCCTAGACTTCATAAAGATGTTTGGGTTCAATAGTATAGGGCAACATCATTAGGAAATGTCCATACGGTAACTGGATACCTGGATGATTTAGAATCAGAGGATTTGATATTCCTTGTTGACGTTATTTTATTACTTTGTTAAAAAAGAAAAAAGAAAAACCTAACTGTAAATCCGTTTGGAGTGTCAGGCATCTTGGAGCTGAAAAGCTTATATACAAATGTAACACACTGGCAAAGTTCTAAAGAAGGGCAAATAAGATGACCATGAGGAAGGATGGGCTTCCATACAAAGATAGTGTAACAAAGGGCTTTCGGCTGTACTTTGACCTAACTGACTTCATTGAGTGTTCTGCCTTATCACAAGCTCCAAATTTGTGCTATGGGTTTAAATGAAGGAAAGGAAAAACAATGCAGTATGTTTTAGCTGAGAGAGCTTTCCATTAGCCCCTTTCTTCCCTGGGTATTCTAAGGGTTCTCCAGCTCTCTGGTCATTCTTTCCTGAACCTAGGACCCTGAACCTAAGACCCAAACATTGTTCCTTGGTAATTATCAGGGAGAGAAAGACTATTTTCTGTCTTGGACTAATTCTGCTGGTAACTGGTTCTTGTCTAATCGATCCCTAAGTCCTGAAGAATTTGTCTGTTTCCCTCAAAAATAAATTTAACACTAATAGCTAGCTTTAAGGCATACAAACCACTTTTTACATATTTTGTCTCATTTGAGTTAAAATGATGCCATTTAGTTTGTAAAGAGAAAGACAGAAGGAGAATAAGTCTTAAAATAGCAAACACATACGCACAAAATGACACAAAGTGAACACAGATTTTTAAAAATCAAATTTCCAAACAGTGGAACTAAGAGACACATCCTTAACCTTAAAGTTATTTTAAGTTCTACAAAGTGCTATATGTACTTTTTCCTGCCAGGCATGTGGCTCCTAACTTGGGTAGGGGCAGGGTCTACCAGAAAAGGAGTTTCTCCTCTAGGTTCCTATGGATTCTGAATTCATCCAAGGAGTGACCTGACTCCAAGAGAGGAGTTGGACTTTCTCTGTCTCTGTGGTTTCTCCCATGCACACATCCTGGATTTCCTGGGGAAATCTCTAAAACCAAACTTAGGTATGTATGTTTCACGTCTAGGGTTTCCCCTAAAAATAATTGTCTTATTTTAGAAAAGTTGCCTAATATACAATATGGATATCAGGAATAAAATAACAGTCTGTTTCTTTGACCACACCAAAAAAAATCCTTAAGACAAAAGAGACACAGCATACATTAGCAAATATTTGAAAAATAAATATAGAAATAACCCGTGTCCTATTAAAGCTGGACATAAAGATGACTGTGCAGAAGCTAAGCAGATATTTCCCATTCATCTTGGATCTGTGCTCTTTGGGCAACTTACAAATCCAGTTGTACTGGCAAGTCAGGTGTGGCTCTTTCTTTATTCTTCAGGTCTAGAATGATATTGTTAAGTGTTATCTTCCCCTCTGAGAATCAGAGGAATCCCAAAAGGATCTCCAACTGGTCAGTCAGTATTGATTCATGAGCCCAAGAACTTCTGAACTCACAAGCTAGCTGCCAAAGTTAGACAGATCCATCTTCCAGGATCACTAGGTGCTAGTTGCAGACCTGCATTCAGAGAAGAAATACAAAGCAAGAGGAAGATAGGTGGGGGACATGCCTGGCAGCATGTGTCAGGCACATCAAACCACTTCCACCATCTTCTTTCCTCAGACCCTAGTGGAAACTGCTCTTCTCTGAGGTCAAGAGCCTAGGAAAAGCAGTATTCCCCTCACATACTTTCACCCTTGCTTCGGGTCTGGCCCCTGTAGCCATCACGCAGAAAGGTAGTCCTTGTAGATATATACCCTGCTAACTGACTTTGCAGGTCCTCAGTAACCATCCTCTTGGGAGTCACAACCATTAAAGACCCAGTAAATGAAATTCTCAACACCAATGTCTTTGAAATTACCAAATGGTTCAGTATCAGGAACAGGTATGTTTTATCAGTGGAAATAAATGCCTTTAAAGAAAATGTATCATCATCCATTGTGTTGGTCCATTTTAAGGACCATAGGACCTTGCCATATGATTTGTAACTGAAACTTCTTATATGTATTACATGGGGTTGTCACAGGCACATAGTAAGTGTTAAATAAATGTTGGTTGCTTGATTATATGTATTGTTTTCCCCTATTACAATGTGAACTGCTTGAGAACTGGACATATCCTGCTTTCCTATCATTCTTCTCATTATTTAGCATAGTCCTTGCACTTAATAAGTGCTTAATAAATGAGTTTTGATGTCTTCATTCATTATTTCTGGAGGTACAGGAGAAAAAATATTTCCTGTTACTGGAAGTCCATGGGAAACTCTGAAGAGTCTTAAAGTGTCATACTCAGAAGAAGGGTGTAGCCTCATTACCTGATAAGGAGGTGGCATTTCCTGCTTTGGTTCCCAATTGTCTTAGACACAACCCTTTGCCCTTCTTTCCACCCCCATTCCTATCACAGACATCAGAGGACTAACCAGAAGCCACTGTGTCGCATATGTCCTCTAGTGAAAGGACAAAACTCAAGTGCCACCAAAAGTGCCAATACACATATCCCACAGGGACTATCCCTGTTATATACCTATCAAACTAGCATAGACAAATACTCTAGATAGTTGCCTCCACCTTGCCTCAGCCTCTCTCCAAGCATAACTTTTTAGTCTAAGAGAGACCATTGATCTATTTGGAAGTTTATATTCTCCAGCTGTCCTACTGAGATTGCCAATGAGGAAGTTGAACACTGGCTTTGGGATCATTTGGAGGACCCTAGTCTCAATCCTGCCTCAGTCATAACCTTAACTTAATTGTTCTGGACCTCTATTTTCTCAGCTCTAAAATTAGGGAGTTGGGTTAGATGGCTTCTATTGTCCCTCTCAGTTCTAAGTCTATAAAGGTATTTGTTCATGCCAGCTTTTGGTTCTTTAAGAATTGCAGAGAACCTCTCAAATCATTGTCTATAGACCTGCAAATAGGAGTCAAATGGCAAAGGTTCTAAGTCATTACCAACTTAGACAAGACTTGCGATTTACTTAAGAATTTCCTTAAGTATTTACTTCATTTGATGTTTCTGTATTGTATTAGAGTTAGGCACAAAGGCATATTTGGATTATTTAAAAATTCATTCTATATTTCTTTGAATCAATACAGATCTAAAGTGAGAATAAATATTTCTTCAGTCGATATATCTAGTCAAATCAGAAGTAAATATAGTGTGTTCTGAGGGCTATATTTTATCATGGAAGCTTTACTTGGGCATATTTGTTGTTTCAATTAATCTGATTTAGTAGCTCAATCAGTGGACTAGAGTCTCTGGCATTCAGAAGCTATAATTTGCTTTTCAAAGCTGATTATCAGATACCCTCTTCCTACTTCCCTCCCCCACTCCAAATTCAAAAGTGATGTCATGAAGGCAGCTGGCACCAGATCTTTACATACCTTGTTGTGGCATACCTGTCAGGGTGATAAACAAATCCTTAGCAATACTCTCATCCAACATCAGGTTCTGTCAGAATTCCATGCTGTTAGTTTTAGCCATTAATCATCAACTCTAAAATATCATTGATAGGTGACAGGACAGTTTCTTTCTGAAAGTCATTTGTCTCAAGGATTTTTTTAATTTTTAAAATTATTTAAACTGTGTTAAGGAAGCAACCTTGATTAGTATGAAGACTGAAGAGCAGGCAGTATCTGTCTGGAGGCTAAATAGAGGGTTTCTCTGTTGGAGGCTGTGGATCTGGTCATTGATACCAGTAATAATTTTAGTGTATGTTAATCTATCTTTGTCCACTTAGTGATTATGTAACATAGAGTAAAAGAACTCTTATGACTAGCATTTCTTAGATGCTCAATTCAGTGGGGAAAATTGATCAAAGTAGTTATTTGTCATTGTATACACATCACCTGACAGCAAAGGGTTGGAGGGAAGTTGAGATAATTTCTATAAATTATTTTATAATTAATTTTACTAGTATATAAATAATTATGCCATTATACAAATATTAGGTATTAGTTCAAAAGGCAAAAAATCAAATCAGTTGCTTGATTGATTTACTCAATTATTGAGGAGACAAAGGCTTTATATTCTTAAAGTAACTGACAGCCAATTCTATGCTTTTGAATGATAAAACTTTTTTCAGTCTCTTTGTTCAATCTTTGTCCTTTATCTGAAAGAATCAAGTTTATTTTTTGTCTACTATATCTTTCTTTGGGACCATGAGCAACACTTCTTCCAATACCACACTGGAGAGAAGGAACAAGAGCTAACTGAGACGAGAGGGTCTCCAAATTGTTTCACTGCTTTCATAGCAAGGATTTGAAAATGATCTTTTATGCTACCAGGAGCAAAGACATAAAGTCAGGAATGGCTAACTAGGCAGTGCCATGATGATTTTGTACAGCACCTTGACCAGTCAAGGTCAAGAAACCTCTTTCTTCTCAGGACCACAGGATTTAGAAATGCAAGGAAAAGTAAGTAGATCATTTCATTTTACAGATGAGGAAACTAAGGCCCACGTGAAATAATCCAGCTAAGATTATATATGCAGTAAAGAGCAGAGGTGAGATTGAAATGTTGGTCCCTCTGGTTCCAAATTTAAGACTTGTTTTGACTATAATTCACTGCTTTTTAAAAAATTTTTTCCCCATTTTTATATCTGGCAACAATTGGCTTTATCTGAAGATGAATGCCATCATCTCCACCACATAATGTCATCCTGGTTTAGTACTAGCGTCATAAAAAAATACTGAGCCTACTTTGACTAGATGTACAGGTCTCTATTGCCTACATCAATTGTTCATTTTTCTTCTTCCTTTTCCATCTCTCTCCACCCTCTACCAGTCTGTCCTCAAGCCCTCTGAAACTCAATGGAAAGAATATTGGAATTGGCATCAGAAAACCTGTCTTCAAATAACTGTGAAGAATGCCACTGATCTTCCTAAGAAAATGAACATCATTGAATGAAATAAGATTGTAAAGAACTTGGCTGATAGGCTAATTTTCTGGACTGTGGGAATTTTTTTCTTTTTTGGCATTGCTTAAAATATTTTTATGAATGCCAGAGTCCTTTGTATTATTTTTTCCTCAGCGTTATTTCTCCTCATCTGATTTCTTTCCTGCACGCTTAGATTGCAAGGATTTACCTCTTGGTCTAAAAGTGTTTTCTTCGTCCCTTGCATTTGCCTGGTTTATTTCTTTTGTTTACTTAGTTTGGTTTTCTAAACAAAAATTATCAATGGGATAATTACAGATGGTATCTTGAATGGGAATCCCTTATTGCTTGTGTTGACTGCAGTTCTGTATTTATTAAGCAAAAACTATTATTCATACTTTGGGGGAAGCATTAGTGTCTGCCTCTTGAGCTACATAAAACACTACATGTTGGCTCTCTGAGGATGAGTGTGAATCACTAATTAGACAATAGAAAGAGTGAAACACTCATTAAATATGAATTGGAAATCCTTAGATCCCAAAGTAGTGATAGAAGGACTGCTAGTGCTTCAATATTGTAGAAATGTTACCTGAAGTTGGTTCCTTTTAGAATCATCTTTTTAATTATGAAGTAATTAATTTATATATTTAACAACAAAGTCTCTGGTGTTATTTTAAAGAACTTAATGCCCTTTAAATTTGTTAAGCACCATCAACTTTAATTAGCAATGCCTATTAATATGCCTATTGTTTTGAAGCTCATTTTTAAAAGTAAAGAGATGAACTAAGACAGTCAGTGATGGTATATAAGAACAGAATTATCTTTAGGGGTATGTTGTAGTGGAGAGAGCTCTGGTCTTGGAATCGAAGTAATGTGCCAGCCAGTGTTCTGAGCCATTCATTTAATCCTCTGTGTATCTCAGTTTCCTTTTTTACCAAAGATCGATAATTACAGTTAATAATACCTGTAGACTCTGCCTTACATTACTGTATTTTTGAGACAGGGTGGTACCATAGAAAGAATGCAGATAAATCTACATTGAAATCCTGGTTCATAAATTTAGAATCTATGTCATTTTGGGCAAGGCTGGGCCTCAGTTTCCTCCATTATAAATTGAGAAATTTTAACTCACTACATCTAAGGTGCCTTTCATCTCTAAATCCATAAGGTTCGAATGAGATAATATACCTAAAATGTTTTGCAAACCATAAAGCCCTAGGTGAATGCCAGCCATGATTATTACCAAGATTCATCATGTGGCTGCTCAATTATCCAAGCAGGCCTTGTAAAATAATTCAGGCATCTTCATTAATAAACTTCATAAAATATTTACGGAAATTAATGTAGTTGGCTGTCATAGCTTCTTCCTAAGATTGTACAAAAGGATCAAATCTTTTATATTTTGTGTGTTATTGTATGGTGAAGCTTTTCTTAGTGATAAACTGGCATATAATAATACTGGGCCTCATTTCTACTGGATCTACAAATCTCACTTTCTTACATCAATTGTTCATTTTTCTTCTCCATCCAGCTTTCTTTTTTTTCCTGATCTTGCTTTGACAATTTTCTCTCTAATCCAGTAGAATGAACACTGGAGTTTGATGACAAGATATGGAATTCAGTTCAAACTTTGTTACTTACTATCTATGTGAATCTGGCATATCAATTAACCTCTCTCAGACTCAGTTCCTTCAGCTGCACATCAATACATAAAGGCTGGGGCAGCTATGAGGTGCAGTGGATAAAGCACCAGTGCAGGAGTCAGGAGGACCTGAGTTCAAATCTCACCTCAGACTCTTGACACTCACTAGCTGTGTGACCTTGGGCAAGTCACTTGACCCCAATTGCCTCATCCCGGGTCATCTCCAGTCATCCTGATGAATATCTGGTCACTGGATTCACTGGCTCTGGAGGAGAAGTGAGGCTGGTGACCTGCACAGCCCTCTCTCACTCAAAACAAAGCCAAATGCAAGTCATGTCATCATTTCCCTGAAGGCTTGGTCTTCTTAGTCAACGAAGGACGAACACACAATACATAAAGGACCTATGACTTATTCAGCTATAAAAATGGGAATAACATTAATTGTACTGCTTACTTTACACAGTTATTGTGAAGAAACTAAACCCTTCATTCATCCTCTGCCTTCTCCAATTAATACTTTCTGCCAAATGGATATTCCCCCATCATAGGTCTGACTATATCACTCCCCTATTTAAGAAATTTCAGTAGTTCCCAATTGCTTTTAGAATAAAATGCTAACTCACACGCTCTATATTCAAGTCAAACTGGTTTGTTTGGTGGTTCCCATACACTGAATTTTATCTGCAGTCTCTGTACTTTTGCCCAGGCTGTCTCCTTTATGCCTGGAATAGTCTCTGATTTCACCTCTTTCTCTTGCCTTTCCTAGCTTCTGTTAAGATTCCACTCGAGCTACCTCTTACTAGAGGTTTTCTGATTCTCCCAGGGGTTAGTGGCCAACCCCCTCCCCTCCCCCCCC
>CM053769.1:497737760-497781411 GCA_028658325.1 Potorous gilbertii
TAAAATCAGTATCTGAAAAGATCTTGATAGGCTAAAACACAGGGTCAAATCAGATATAATAAAATTTAGGAGTCACAAATGTAATCTTACACAACTTTAAAGATTAACTTCACAAGTACAAGCTGGAGAAGATAAGGCTAGACAGTATGTTATCTGGGAAAGATCTGGGGTTTTTTATTGGACTAGAAGCTTATTATGTCAGCAGTGTGATATCACAGACAAAAAACTTATTTTTGCCTTACGTTGCAATGAGACAAGGATAGCACTGGGACTAGGAAGCTAAGTTTCCTACTACTCTACCCTGCTCAGATCCTATCTAATCACTGTCCTCCGCTCAGGGCACCATATTGCTAATAGAGATGGTAAAGGGCCTTGTATGAAAGGCGAATCAGCTGAAGGATAGAGGGATGTTGAACACAGAGAAGACAAGAAGGCACTAGCGGTGGGATCTTGGGAAAGTCATTTAACCTCTACCTGTTGCCTCATTTCTAAAACAGAGGTTGGATTTGTTGGCCTTAGAGGTCTTTTCAAGCTCTAGATCTATAATCCTATTATTGAAGTAGATTTGTTCTACTTGACTCAAGAGGGCAGACAAGGAATGATGGGATAGCCAGGTTGGCACCATAGTGCTAGGACTGGAGTTAGGAAGACTCCTTTTCCTGAGTTCAGATCTGGTCTCAGACACTTACTAGCTGTGTGACCCTGGTCAAATTGATTAATCCTGTTTGCCTCATTTTCCTCATCTATAAATGGGCTAGAAAAGGAGATGGCAAATCACTTCAGCATTTTTGCCAAGGAACCTCCAAATGTGGTCACAAAGAGTTGGATACAACTGAACATCAGCAAGGAACAATGAATGGTAGTCTCATCACAGAGTAGCAGGTTTGGTAAAATGATACGGTAAAACTTCCTAACATTTAGAGCTGTTGAAAATTTAAATGGCTGCTTAGGGAGGTAGTGGATTTCATTTCACTGGAAGTCTTCAAGCCAAGGCTGGTTGACCACCTGTTGAGTATATTGTGGAGAAAATTCTTGTCTGGAAATGAGTTGAATAAAGTGGTCTTTGAAGTCCCTTCCAATTCTGAGGATTCCACGATAAAAGAGAAATAGAACGTGTCAAGGAAACATAGTCCAGGAGAAAGCATATCCACTCCAACTTTCATGAACATTTTTAAGGTGACATTAGACAAATATAAATTAACAGAGTGCAAACTGTGTTATTCAATAATGAAGGAACAGAGTAATGGTTTAATAAGTGGTAGGTGGAATTAATCAGGGACAACTTCCTGAAGAGGTGAATTTTGAAGGAGATTGATTTGGAGAAGGAGGAAAGAAAGCATTCCAGATTGGGGAGCTGGCATATCCATATACAAAGGTAGCAATGCAAAAGATGTGTGTAGGAGAAAACTGTTCCCATAACAGGAGCACTGCCTAGTGGGAATCTGTTTCAAGTAGGTAAAAAATCCTTGGCTGGAATAGCTAAAATAGCTGGAATTGCCTTTTTCCTGCTTTGTCTTGGATGTGGGGAAGAAGTCAGTGAATTAATTGTAGAGCCTCTTTGTACTGCCAGTACAATCTGTAACACAATGATTCTCTAAGAGACTTTATCAGCAATAAAATAAACATTTTCAACATAATTGTATTTTCATACTATTTAATTTTTCCACTCAACTTTGAGACAGTGGTACACTTTGGTAAATTTTTGAGAATATATTGTTTAATTGTTTTATTGTTTTGTCCAGCCATCCCAACAAAGGAAACTTATGACTGTTTCCTTGGTTCTGAAATACTCAGAGTTCCTTGGGTTTGTCCTGACATTTGAAAAGGGGGGAAAAAGTTTAATTTTCATGGACCATTTAATAGCTTTTCTTTATAAATAGCAAACAAGCCAGACAAAATACCAGTTATTAGTACTGTAGTACTTTTCCCTTTAAAATTTCTGGTCCAGGTAACTAATGAATGAGGTGCTTAAGGAATTTTTTTTAAATTTTAATTCAGTTTCAGCAAGTTATGTATGGCATTGTGAAGACACTGGGGACATGAAGACAAATATAAAAACCAGTATCTGTCCTCAAGGAATTTGTTAATATGTGTGTGCCTGTATCTAGCCCCTGGTAGGGGTTAAACCTGTGATTTCACTGGCATAAGAAACTCCCAGAGGTGAAAACTCCCTTTTCCAATGTAGGTCAGCATGTTCTCTTCAATTTACACTAAGGTAAGATGATTTACTCCTGGCCTCAAAGCAAGAATATCAAAGGGAACAACCCAGCCAGAACCCAGGTTGTCCTGGCTCCAAGGCGAGTTCTTCATTCACTATATTATGTATGTGGGACGCACACATACATGTGAATATATATACAATACACATATATACATATATAACACAGACAGATCATAGAAAGAGTAGGAAGGTGATTTAAACTATTAGGAAAGACCTCAAAGGGAAGTGGTATCAGAGCAGAATCCTGAAGAAAGCTGTGCATTAGAGCAGGGGAGGAAAGAGAATCTTCCGAGAGGTGGAATGATGAGTGCAAGAAACAGTCAGTAGATCAGTTTGTCCCGATCATAGGGTGTATGAAGGGAGGTACTGTGAAACAGATGTGGAAAGGGTGGAAGGAGCCCTACTGTGAAGCATCTGTATCCCAGGGATCCAGGGAAGACTGTTGAATAGGACAATGCTACAATTAGACATATGTTTTAGGAAGATCATTTTGGCAACTGTACCGACGATGAATTAGACACTGGAAACAGGGAGACTTTTTAGAATTGCAGTAATCCATGGGACAGGTCATGAGGGTCTGAACTATGATACTAGTCATTTAAATAGGGCGAATTTAAGATACGTGAAAGCAGAATCGACAAGATTTAGCAACAAGTTCCGCGTTGAGAGATACCTCCAAAAAATTGGAAATCTGGAGGAGAGGCAGGGGGAAGAATTCTTCACATGAAAAACTCCTTTGTACGGTAAGAGTTCTCTTTTGTACACATCGAATTTGAGATCTCTACGATGAGAGACTGGATGGAGTTTAGGAGAGAAACGTGACCCCAAAGAGCGACTTTTTAGGGTACACCTAGAGACAAAATAGAGACAGGGTAAAGCAGCTGGATTCAGATCTACAAATCTAGAACTCCCAGGGGGACATCTAGTCCAACCTTATTTTTATGGATGAGGAAACTGAGTCAAACATACTTCTAGCACTTACACTTGACCATAAACCCTGCACTCTTTATTTACCCTGCTTCCTACCCTGGAGCTAAAGGAAACATATGATAAAGGTCTCCGCGGATGTCTTAATGAGATGCAAAATGTGGACAAACACCTTGCTCTTGGGAGAAAGCAACATATTTTGGTAAAGTGAAGAAAGAACCTATTCATGCTCAGATCCCTACAGTCACTTGAAGAAATTTCCCATTAGCTAGTGTAATGGGGGAGGGGGCTGAAGAAGGCAGGCCTGGCCAATAGCGGGGCTTCGCTCTCTCACCAAGAAACTGATTTCCTCGTCAATTCCGTGGTACCTTTAAGTGATTTCGAACTAGTGTAGCGGCCTTGTTGCCTCCCAAATGTAACAAGGTTTACAGTCGTCCTCCTCCCACCTACTATGTTACCAGAAAAAAAAAAAAGAGGTGAGCTCCGGCCAGGCAGCGGGCGATTACTCTCTCCCCGAAGGCTTTAAAAAACCCCACGGGTTTTCGCTCCTTTTGTATCCCCAGCCTTAGCCCCAGCGCTCTGCCCGATCCCACAGCAGGCGTTATCTAATCTAAATCAAATTAAGCAATCTCGGTAAAGCACTTTGCAAATCTTCCAGAAGCGCTCTCCCGTCCTCCCGACTCCGCAGAAAGCCCTCCCCGCGGCCGTGCCGAGCTCGGGGCCTGGGTCCCCACGCCGCGTCCCACGAGCGTCCCGACTGCGCTGGGACGCAGAGCAGACACACGCCTGTGCACACGCCTGTGCACACAGGTACGCGGCGTGCGCAGCACAGGTATACGTGCTCTAAGTGCATCTGGAGGGAGATCGACGTCCGTGCCAATAAAACAAAATCAGTGGGGGGAGGGGAGCCTAGGACAGTCCGGGCCAGGCCTTTGTTCCCCCCGGGGGTCCGGCCCCCGCGGCTGAAGGGCGCGGGGTGCAGGGCGGGCCTGGAAGGAAGAGGCTGGGTGGGTGTGGGGGTGTAGGGCCGGGTGGCGCCCCCTCCCGCTGGGCGCCCCCGGGCGGGGGGCTCGGCGTGGCCGGGAAGCCCCGCGCTGACCTGCGCCTGCCCCCGGGCTTTCCGGCTTCCTCCGAGGCCATATATAGGGAGCCGGGCCTGAGCTCCAGCCGTCCTCGGGAGAGTCGGGATCGCGATCAGCCTCTCCGGGATTTCCCTGACGCCTCGGCAGAGGCAGAGGCAGAGGCCGAGGCCCAGGCAGGGACCGGCCGAGGTGGGCGGAGCAAGGAGCGGGGCGGGGGGGCGGTGGCGGCGGCCGGGCTCCGAGCTGGGGGCGGGCCTCGCTCGCGCGGGGCTGCGGTAAGGGGAGGGGGAGGGGCGTGTTTGTGCGCGCGCGCGCCCCCGCCCCCCGGCGCTGGCCGCCTTGTGAGTGTGGGAGCTCGGGCGCGCGTGTGTGAGTGTGTGCGGTGGGAGCGCGCGGGGAGCCGGAGTCGGCGGCGGCGGCGGGGACTGGAGGCGCCCGGAGCCTGCCCGGGGCTGTCTGCCCTCTCACGCCCGGCGCGCGCGGTGACCGCCCCCCTTCTGTCCCCCTTCCCCCCTCCAGGACGAGGAGGTGCCCCCCCCATCCCCCGTGAGGATCCCGGAGCGGACCCGAGGAGCCGAGCCGGAGCCGGAGCCGGAGCCGAGCCGGGAGGGCGGCGGAGCAGCCGGGGTCGGGCCGGCGCTGGCCGCCGGGGGAAGAGATGGCGGCGGGGCCGGAGCCCGAGCCGGAGAGGGGCGCCCGGAGCCCGGTCCGCGCCGCCTCCGTGTGGCTCGGCTGCCTCCTGCTGCTGCTCGGGAGCCGGGACCCGGCCCTGGCCGCCGCCGCCGCCTCCTCGTCGGTCGGCAGGAGCAGCCCGCAGCCGCCGCCGCCCCCAGGTGAGTGCGGGGGGAGGGGGCGCCGCGGCCGCAGCCCCGCAGGGCCCCTCGCCGCGCGGCCCGGCCCACTTGTGCGAGTGGCCCCTCCGAGGCCGCTGCCCGCACACGCCATTCATTAAGTTGTAGCGAGAAAGTGCGTGTGCGAGGCCGGGGGCCCGGAGCGGGAGGCCTCCCCCACCACCCCTTCGGGTGTCCGTCGGGAATCCCGCTGTCTCCGTTGGACCTGCAAACTTTGATTGGTAGCGGGGTCCCCGTGGCGCGGGGACCTCCTCGGGGCCCCCTCGGAGGGAACGCGGGGTGTCCCAGAAGTCCCGGGGCGGGGGGGGGGCGTGAGGAGCTCCCGTCAGCCCCGAACAGCGCCCCGGCTTTCTCCGCGGAGAGCTGCACCGAGACTTTTGGGACACCCGGTATTTGGAGAAGGCATCAGAGCCCCCCGTGGGTTAGTCGTGATGTGGCAACTTCTCCTAAAGCCCTGCAGAGATTGCTGAAGACGGACAGTCTTGGAAGCGCAGTCAACTTTTTTGTAGGGGCGGAAGGGAAGGGGGGAATGCAGAACTTCAGTACCTGGGCACGCTTCTTACCTGGCTTTTCATTCGATTAATGCGTAACATTGTCTTGGCCAGCGGAGCGGGGGTGTGGGGAGCCAGGAAAGGTTAAAAACATGAAGTGCCAGCACCCATTTCTAGGGAAACCCTTAGAAATTCAGCATTTACCAAGGCAGACTGGTGCTTGTGCATAGGGTCCTAGACTTGGAGTCTGGAGGACCTGGGTTCCTTATGTGCCCCATAAGCAAATCACTCGAAACCTCTCAGCCTCAGCTTCCTCGTTTTAAAATGGGAATTATATCTCTTGTACCTACGTTGTGATAAGGTAGGTTTAAGCATTTATACTTTAAAAGCTCCGTGTAAACGTCGGGATTTGTCTTATTTTTATTAACATTACTGCTGTTATTAGACCCTGTCCTGTTCTTTGGTTTAGGGAGCACCTGGTTAGGAGTTCCCTGGGAGTCCCTTCTACTTACTGTTGGGCATCTGCTCTCTGCCTTTTAGGGACTCTCAGATTTTGTCTTATTTATCTGTGTCTAAGGTGAGATTTGAACCTAGACCTTCCTTGCTCTGAGATTGGCTCTTGGTTGGTGGTCTACCTTAATAGGTCCGTGGTTGCATGATCATGCTGCAAATGGCGCTTGTTCTTTTGAATATTAATTTGGGAATGAAATAGAGTATGTGATAAAATTTGATTTAAAAAAGTTCCACTCGAGTGTGTGCATGACTTTGGCCCTTAGAATTCTGTTGATGCCACATAGTGGCAGCTTCCAATATCTTATGGATTGGTACCACTTTAGATTCTAATCGTGTTGGACTATAAGGTGGCTAAGTGTTAACCATAAATTCATTTGCAAAATAATTAGTTCTTGAGCTTAATTTTTAAGAAAAAGCAGCAATATTTTATTTGAAATTAAAATTACTGCCGGCTACTTAAGGGGTGTATCTCAGCGTTAACTCTTGTTTGAATAGAATTGATGGTAGTAAGCTTTTAAGAACAAAGTTTTGTAGTCTGTTTTCAACAAAAAGGCTTAAATTCTGGTATCAAATTTAGGTTCTTTTTAGGTCTTCACAAGAAACTTGAACCATAAATTTGTATATTCTTCAAAATACAGATTTCATTTTGAAGATTTTGAGTCCTTTTACTTATGGAAGTGACTTTAAAAAAATTTTAGTCAAGAGAAATAAGAAATGTCTTAGAAAATGTTCTAATAACTCATTGAATCTTTATGGGATGAACAATGCAATTAATGGGTATAATCTTAATCTGACAAGTTTTTGACTGTGGATTGTGTGACATTCTGGTGACTTTAAGGAAAATGAATCTTAGTAGAGAGGCATGCGTATGTTATGGAATGGGCTAACATTTTAATGGATTAATTTATAGAAAGCAAGTTTAAATTGCAATGATGTATGTTGATAACATTTTCTTACAGAGTTGCTTCAGAATTTAGGTCTTTTGCTACATAATTTAACATTTGAAATATAATTTGTAAGATTACACTGACAATAGTGAAGTTATATTCGATGCATAATTTTAAAGGAAGGGGTTCATGCTTGAGTTTAGTAGGATCTTAGGGCAATGGATCTTCTTTTGACTTAGGAGAAGAAAGCAATATCAGATGTGAAAGCTTACTTCCAGGTATATTTTAAGGATTTTAAAAAATGTAGTATGTAATTTGCATATGTTATCTAATTCAAAACTTAAAACAGTCTTAAGAGAAAGGTATTATCTACATTTAGTGAATCAGGAAACTAAGGAGCAGACAGGTTTAATGACTTGCCCTTGGTAGCCAGGAGACTGAGGTATCAGAGGTAAATATTAGAATCCAGGTCTTCCTGAATCCAAGTCTAGTAACTCTGTTACACTGTGCCGCCTCTAAGCAAGCACAGTATGGATTTTCCCCAGCTGGTAGTGCCTTCTCTGAGGCTACTGTCCGTCTATTTTGCATCCATCTTTTGTGTACCCAGTCATTTACATGTCATTTCCCCCATTGGAATGTGGTTCCTTGAGGGACATTTTTTTGTCTTTCTTTTAATCCTCGGGTGCTTAACTGTTAGTAAGCATTTAACAAATTCTCATTGATTGATCTAGGAACTTAGTTTTGTTATGATGGTTGAACAAGTATGGGTTGAAAAGACACTTCAAGCCCTTGTATGGCAAGTGTCATATGAACAGTGAAGGGCAGCATGGTAGTGGTAGAGTGGATAAAGAGCCTTTCTGCAAGTTAGTGAGAACTGGTGTCTAAGCTGCTCAGGGAGCAGTAGAGACTCAGATGTGGCCTCGAAAGCTAGGTTGAGGTGCTGGAGCCTGATGAAGTGGAGTCAGGGTTATGTTTGCAATCAGAGGACCTGAATTCAAGTCCTGTTTCTGCCACTTGCTGCCTTTGTGATCTTGAGTAAGTCATTAAAACTCTTTGAGCCTTAGATTCTTTATAAAATGTGGGGTTTGGACTACCTTACTTTTAAGACCCTTCAGCTCTGAATCTGTGATCCTGTGATGCTGTGAAAGGGTGCCAAATAAACTTGAATGGAAACTGTAACGGGGAGATTAGGCTGAAAGCAAATTGGGGAGATGTTGAACACTGTGTAGATGATTTAGATTTTATTCAGAAGGCATTGAATGTTTACTGGATGTTTACTGAAACTTTTTGAGCAGGAGAGTGATGCTCAAGGAAGGAGTGATTTAGGAGGTTAATCTGGCAGTAGTCTGTTGAATGCACTGGATTGGGGAGACACTGGAATTGGTAGGTAAATCTTTGAGATAAGTTATAGAGACAATGGGATGAGGGCCTTAATTAGGGCACTGGTGGTGGAAATGAATAGAAAGAGTATTGATAACTAGGGAGAGAACTTCGGAAGAGAAAAGTAGAGTTCTGGGACAGAATTGTGGGTAATACTGACCTTCTTGTTTGTCCTTTGTTCTCAAAGAGGACCATGACATCAGGGAAATGATGCTGTGATATGCAAGTGAACTGGAGGCTGTGCAAAGTCACCAGCCTCACTTTTTCCTCCTGAACAATCTGGTGGCAAGCTTGAGATCAGGATGACTGGAGATGGCCCTCGATACCCACTTTTAAGTGGTGAGGTGAAGAGGGAAGCTGGTAAAGGGAACAAGAGGATCAGTTAATCAATAAACAAGCATTTCTTAGGCTCCTGTTCTATACCAGGCACTGTGGTAGTCTTTGGCAGAGATTTGGGAGGACAAATAGTGCCTAAGAGAGTTGGAAGGATGGTTAGTCATGTCTAATGCTTTAGATAAGTCAAGGGCAAAAAGAATAGAAAAGTCATTGCACAGGGTGGTTAGGACTTAGATGATTGTGGTAGGAGCCAGATTTTAAGAAGTAGATAATACTTCTTTTTGAAGAAAAGTGAAAGTGAGATGAAGGAAAAGAGGGCAAATAGTTTGAGGGGTGAATTTCATTATTTCTTTTAGGACTAAGGACTCCTTTTTGGAAAAAAAAGAAGGAACCGGTGGAGAAAGTTTGTATGGAAGGATTGGTAATTCATGGACCAGTCTGAGAAAAGATGAAGTGCTATGGATCTAGGACGCAGGTTGAGGGGCCTAGATTTAGAAGTGAAAGTGGATAATTCTCCTTCCTACCTAATATAATAAATGAAAAGATACATGTTGAGGAGAAGCCTGAGGTCTTAATAAATTAGCAAATGACATCATCTACTAGTGAAGGGAGCTGGAGTGGAATTGGGACAATGAGAAAAGGAGAGATTGGGATAGTTGTGAGGAGTGTATGAAGGAATCAACAAGAAATAGATTACTGAATCATTGAGCCAAAGAGATAGAGGTGCTGTCCAGATTTCCTCCCTTGACTTATAAACTTCTGAAGCTCAGGGACTCATCTAAACACTGTATGCTTTCTAACAATGATCCCAATGTTTTGCCCAGAGTAGATGCCTAAGAAACATATTGATTAATAGTGGGCAGGTTATCATATTATAATTTTTTCTGGCATTAGACTGACCTGAATTAGGTTAGAGCATAGTTCTTAACCTTTTTGGTATCTTGAATCACAGTCCAATGAAACCTATGGGCCCCTTCTCAGAATGATTATTTTTAAATGCATAAAATAAAATACATAGGATTGCAAAGTAAAACTAGTTATATTGGAAAAAAAGTTAAATTTTTTTTTTTAAATTTATGTCTTAAATTTAAATCCCTAGATTTGAGGAAGCATACATTTATTTGAGGGAAGGGTACAGAATTGACTTGCAAATTTCCAATTTGTAAAAATTCTGTTAACTATGGGAATGAAATTATTCAATCATATTTTAACTATTCATAGCCAGCATAGACAAAATATATGAAAAGTCCTACATTAATTCTTTGACAGTCTGACTGAGGAAGGTTTAATTGAATAAGTGATCCAGGTTTTAGCACTCATAGTAGATTTGAATTCTACTTTATCATAGCAGCTGTACCTCTGCTAGTAAAAAAAAAAAATAAGGTCTTGAGAGTTAGAATGACACCTAAAGACCATTCAGCTCAGTCTTATTTCCTGTGCAGGAAAATCAGCCTCTACTTGAATACCTTCACTGATGGGGAACTCACTGCCTACCAAAGCAGGCTGTTCCATTTTTAGATCATTCTAATTATTAGAAAAAAAGCTCTGCTTTCCACTTGAGCTGAAATTTGCATCTTTTACTCAGCTGGCATTAGTCCCATCTTCTAGAACTACCCAGAATATACCTGTCCCTTCTTTCCCATGACAGCCCTTCTGATTAAGTTCCTGCATATTACTGTTATTAAATGTAACCCTGCTAGTTTCAACCCATTGTTCCAGCTGGTAGCCATCCTCCTGGATTCTGATTCTGCCAGCCATTGCATTAGCCGTCTCCCCCAGGGTAGCTTCCTGTGAAAATTGAGGAGGTGTGACTTATGTCTCAATTCATGTCATTGACAAAAATATTGAACCAGGAAGAGGACAGAGTTGTGAAGTATACTCCTAAAGACTCTCCTTCAACTTGGCATTCTTATGTTAGCAGTCTTTGGGAATAGTTGTTCTCGTTATAAATCCATTTAACTGGTGTCATATAGCTCACATTTCTGGTTGTCTAAAAGGAAATTTTTTCAAAAGAATGATGAATGAAAGTATCCTGCAGAGATCCAGCTCTGTTTGATAGTTTAACTTAGTTAAATTAAGCTTAACTTAATTTCTATTTTTTATATAGTTATTTTGTTTGACATGAATTTGTCTGTAAACTCTTACTGTGGTCCTTCGGTGGTTGTTGAGTTTTTTCAGTTGTGTCTGACTCTTCATGACTTCATTTTTCTTGGCAGAGATACTGAAGTGGTTTACCGTTTCCTTCTCCAACTCATTTTACAGATGAGGAAACTGAGGCAAACAGGGTTAAGGGATTTGTGCAGGATCACACAGCTAGTAATTGTCCGAGTTCAGGTTTGAACTCACAAAGATGAGTCTTCCTGACTCAAGACTTGGTGCTCTATCCACTGTGCCACCTAGCTGCCCTATTCCAGGTGCTCAGAAATAATGCATTTAGTAACTTGTTCTAGAATCTTTCTTGGGAGCATAGATCATGTAGAACTGGAAAGGACCTTCGAGATCACTGAGTCTGTTGTCTTCATTTTACAGGTGAGAATTCTGAGGCCTTGAGATAGGAGTCGACTTGCCCTAGGTTACAGCGGCAGAGCCTGAGATCCCAACCCAATATAATGCTTCCCACCTGACTGTTCAGTCAGATGATGGAGAAAGAACTAGATTTGAAAGGATTGAGGAAGAGTGGGGTAGTGAGGAAGTAGTTGGATTTGGTGTAGATAGCTTTTTCAAGAATTTTAGTACGGAAGGGGAAACAAGTGGGCCAGTAGTTGGATGGGACAGATGGATTAAGGGAAGACTTTTTTTTAAACCTAGGAAGACCTGAACATTTTAGTAGGTAGATGGGAAGGAGTCAATGGAGGGAAAAGAAAGAAGTTTCGTGAAAGAAGGATCATTGCTAGAGCAAGTGGGAGAAAATGGGAACAAGGTGGAAAGATTATTTTTGGCAAGGAGTAGGGACAGACCTTTTTCTCTCAGAAAGGAGAGGAGAGGAGTAACAAAGAGAATGTTGAAAAGTTTTGACAAGGGAATTGAGAAAGCTCTTTTTTGAAGACTGGTTTTCTCAGTAAAGCCTATGCTCTAGGTATCCGAGACTTCAGGTTTGGCTAAGGGCTTGGGAGAAGAAAAGATTTTGAACAGATGATGGGGAAAATGAGTCAGGGAGTCAGTAAGTATAGACACCAAAGATGACAGTGACAATGAGGACCCAGCTGATTATATATGGTAATTACATAGCAAGTGCTGTCTGTGTGATTTTTGTGTAAGTGACCTTATCAAATGATGGAGTTGCATCAGTGACCAGTAAGCTAGTACATAGACATTTTCTCATAGATCCTTTCTTTGTAACTTCTAAAAACATTGTTGATCCATAGAACATGGTTTGGGAACCACTGGTATAGGACATAGAATGCTATGACTTCAAAGGAGCGAATTGATTGGCCTGGAACATTTTCTTGGCAGCTGAAATAAGTCTTAAAGAATTAAGGGTAGGTTTTGAATGGGGGAGGGGCAGAAAGAAGGAGGTCCCATGATTCTTGCATGGTTGAAACATTGAACAAAGCAAAGGATTGCTAAATTTCACAGACAAATTAATTGACTTCTATTAGTTCTTTGGTGTAGCTTTCCTTCTCATCAGCAAATTTGTTTCTTGGGGAGGAGGGGCACCTGTACTTTGCATTTTATTGTAGCAATTCGTCAGAAGTTAAAAATTCACCCTGTTGTACCAAATATTACTGAATATTGATAAGTAGATGGATTTAAGATAGTGGTTTATTTTCAAAATGCCTTTACATTAACTGTTATTGAATTTTCTTTGAAAACTTTTACTGTTTTTTCTAAACTTTGCTAGCATCTGTAATAAAACAGTGATCTTCTTGTATTTTTTGTTATAGTGGTTTAAAAATGGGTTTCAGGTTAGCTATTGTATGTTCTTTTGTTCTCATTTAGTTCAGTATATAAAACCAAATTAAATTTGACATAATTTTATTTATAAATCATCAGATTGGCCTATTACTGAACTTCATTTCATTTTTTTTCTGAGAGTGAGTTTCTTTTTCCTTTCTTCAGTACTTATTGCAAAGGCTGGGAAGATTAAATTCTAATGGTGTATTTGGATGCACGATTAGAGGATAAATTCAGAAGAGATTTCTTTTTTAAATTCACCTATGTTTTTTGGAATTTTTAGGATCGAAAAACTAGTAGTAGTACTTTTCAAATTTTAAAGTTTACTGCTAACACAATTTGAATTTTAAGAATTTATTATAGCTTTTGAAATCTGGAAATGTAATTCCCTCTTTGTTCCTGTCATTTTCATTATTTTTCTTGATGTTCTAGATCTTTTGTTTTCCCAAATCAATTTTTTAAATTATTATATTGAGTTCTATAAAGTATCTTTTTGATACTTTATAGTAACAGTAAAACTCTAAATTAACTTTGGTAGTATTGTCATTTTTGTTGCATCATCTAACTATTTAAGTTGTTCTTTATTTCTTTAAGGAACTCTTTGGAAATCGAACTATACAAGTATTTTGTATGCTGTGGTAGATTGATATACAACATTTTATGCATTTTGAATGAGATTTCCCTTTCTATTATTACCTCTTAGATTTTGTTAGCATTGGTGTCATATATAATACATATATAGTATATGTGGGTGTGTATATATGTATTTGTTATTATATAGAAATGCTGTTGATTTTTGAGGGTTTATTTTGTAAACTTGCTAAAGCTATTGCCTCAATTTGTAGCTGCTCATTCTGTAGGATTTTCTAAGTAGACCATCATATCATCAGCAGACAGGGCCAGTATTTTCTCCTCTTTGCCTAACTTCATACTTGTAATTTCTTTCTCTTGTCTTACAGCTTTTGCTAGTATTTTTAGAAGTGTATGAAATAATAGTGGGAAGAGTGAGCATCTTTGCTTTATTTACAACATACTTACATAGTTTAGATTCAACACTGTAAGACACTTTAAAACAAAAGGAATTTAAAAGTTAAATTACTAGACAAGTTGTGCTAGATAAGAATGATTTGATTAGCATATAAAAGCACCAGTTTAATATAGCTTTTTTTGGTGGGGGGAATCTTAAAGAATCTGCCTGGGTTGCCTCACCTTTGGTCACCTGCAGTATATGGCACTCTCTCAAGGAGGGCCATCAGCTCTCCCATATAAATGTTCAAACTAACAAGGTATCAAATATAGAAGAGGTTTTATTTACTCTTTAAAGGATTTGTACCAAAGCCCATAGAAGTTCAGTACACTTCCTCACCCAGTTTGACTCTGTAACTACACGTCTACTTGCTCAGGGGCTATTTGCCTTATTACCCTTTTGCCAACCTATCCTGTGTTGTTGTCTAATTGCTTTGTTGCTATATTCCATTCCTGGAAGAAATTTGGATAGTATTGTTGGCTTTTGCTATCTTCCGATCCTAGATCATCTCATAGTCTGGCTCTGCCTCCCACAAATGCTTCCTGAAATCTACTCCAAGTGAACATACCCAGTTCCTCCAATATGTCCTTGTACTATAGGGCTTTGAGCCCCTTACCATACTAATTAATTACCTGCTTTGGAGTGGCTTAATACTTTATTTTCTGTTCTAAAATGTAGTGCCTAAGACTGGATGTAATACCACATACATGATGGCAAATAGAGGAAAATGTACTTTTATATAGTAGACTATACTTTTCCTTGTGTTGAATATCATGTGATTGTTAACTTGAGGACCTGGAAGGCCACATGTGGCCTTGAGGCCACAGGTTTCCTACCTCTGAGGATTGCATCAGTTCTTTTGGGTTTTAACTCATATTGGAGGTCCTAGGTCCTTATTTCGTGAACTGATTTCTAGCTCCAGTGTATGACTTAATATATTTATCTCTATCAGATCTCCATAGTTTTAGTTTTAACTTACCTGTTTAGTCTATCGAAATCTTTTTTTTAATTTCAGTTCTGTTGTTTGATATATTTGTTACTCTTCCCATATTTACAGTTATCTCTTCCACATCATGGGGTTAGGGAGAAGGCACCCACTGCGATCTGGAAAATCCATGTAAAATTTTTGGTCCTCCCTTCATACTAGAGAAGGATCTTAGTCTGAATTATTGTGTTATTAAAAGATAAAATATCTTGATATTACACAACAAATACATATGTTTTATGTGTCTTTGAGTTTCTAAATTTTTCTGTGTCGTCTGCTGGCATTTGTGTCTCATCTGTGGCTTCTGCAAAACTCCCATAAAATTCCCATTTAATTTCTTATGCCAGCCTGCAATATATTGAAACCAGCATGAGAAAGGTCATGATGTGAAAGGGATAACTGTATATCATCTACAAATTTGATAGACGTGCTGTTATGCCTTCACGTAAGTCATTGATAAAAAATATTGAACAGGGCCAAGAACAGTCCTACATCTATTAGAGAGTCCTCTTTTGGTTGATACCAGACTATTGAACAGTCAACTAGTAATGGACATATAAAAATCTATTATTCACATAGACAGCTAATGGCTAGTTGTATGGTACTTGAAACTTTTTTCACATAACGTTTGAACATGACTGATGACCCCACAGACTTAACTTCTGTTTGATTTCATGTAATCTCACAGCTTAGTGCCATAGTTGGTTTCTAACTACTAAAGAAGAGTTCACACAGATTTATATATGGCAGTCATTTCTTCCTAAAATTATAAAATAGAAAAATACTTATTACCTTAATTATATAGCATGTCCCAAAAGCGTTTGCAATTTTATCATGTAGAGTACGTAAGCATGTTTAAATAAAATTCACTAAATACTTGTGGTTTTTAGTTGTTGTTACCATAATGTAGCATGTCAAATATCTATAATTAAGAAATTGAATTAGAGTAACACATCTGTTACACTTAACTTTGGTACATAAGAATTCCATTCTCTTTTGAAACATCCAATTAATCTGAAAACAATTCTAAAGCAGCTGTTTTAAAGGGTGCTGTGTATCTTCTGCCACCATCATCAAGGCCTTCTCTAGTACAGACAAAGCTCTTGGCTTCCTGATGGGACTTCCTTATCTCTGCTTACTCTTGCCTGTTTTGAAGCAGACTCTTTGGGTCTCACAGAATCCAAAAAAAAAATTCTCCATCTGCTTGGAGCCTGAACCTCAAGGGAGGATGATGTTGACTAGTCTCATCTCATGTTTCCTTCACCAACCAAGTTCTCTTCAGTCACTGATACCTTACCTTGACTTTCTGCTTAGTGGTTAAGAATATTTCCGTGCCTTTATACTTACTCCATTCCAGTGATTTTGAATCTCTAGCAGCCCATATACAAATCCCATTTCTCATCTTCTCAGTGCTTCCTTAGACATATCCAACTCAGCCCCTTCTCCAGATCTGTCCATCCCTTCCACTCAGCAATTTGGAATGCCTGCTCCATAATTAATCAAACCTTTTCATCTTAAACTTATTTCTTCCTCTTCTACTCCTTTTATCTTCCTACCCTCATGAATCATGACTCCCTCCTGATGATATAACATTCCTTGTCACCTTTCTAGCTATACTTTCTTTCATATCTCCCGACTTCATTTGAGGGGAGTTCTAGTACTCCTCATTGCCACTTCCAGACCCTCCCTCAACCACCTTCATTAAACAACTTTTCCTCATTTCAGGTTCTTGTTCTCCAAATATAGCTCCCAATCTAGATCCAAATGGCTTTTATCTGTTCACTCCCTCCCACCCCCAGGCCCCAAAGATATTCTTATTTCTTCAATGAGTTCATTGCTTGGTTCATAATCTTTTTTTCCTTCCAATCTCCTGCTCTCACATTAGGGGCTTCAATGTACATATAGAAACAACCTTAAATATTTCAACTTCTTAGTCTCTCAGTCTACTTAATTCGTTTAGTTCTAATAGAATGACCCAGTCTTCCATTCCATCTCTGTTAAACACAGAGAAGGTCATACCCTTGACCTTGCTGTAACTCACAAATATTCCACTTCCATGTTCTATGAACCCCTAAGTACATTTTATCTCATCAAGAATGAATGAATGGATAGATGGAGCATTTAATAAATGTGTACTAGGTGTAGAGCACTGGGGATGCAGATAGACCGGTGGGACAGCCCTTGTTCTCACAGGGAAAATGACTTGTAGAGTTGTAGCTGCAATTTGGATGTTACTTGGCCCTTAGGGGCTAAGTCATGGCCTAACCGAAGGCCATCTACCACGGCAAGGTAGATGTTTATACCTTTCTTTCATGTCATTTCCACTCATAAAATCATAACGATTTTGTACATTGGATTTTATATTTTACTCCTGTGCTTTGTGACTTTGTCCTCATTGTAACTTCATTTCC
The DNA here is from genome assembly GCA_028658325.1 of Potorous gilbertii. NCBI lineage: Eukaryota > Metazoa > Chordata > Mammalia > Diprotodontia > Potoroidae > Potorous > Potorous gilbertii. The sequence continues at coordinate 497,754,766 of CM053769.1, forward strand.
AGACCCTTGTTCCTGTACCGACCATATTCTTCTTCCTTCACTGTTTTGACTCCTTGATGAACCAGCTGAATTGTGCACTCCAGTACTGAATTCTTTGCTCTCTTGCCGGACATGATTTGCCAAACCCCAATCCAGAATTGTTCCTGTCCTCAGCCTTTTTCATGCACTACTGAATGAAGCTTGAGGAAATCATGAAACTGGGGTTATTAGGCCAATTACAAATTTATGTTACCTAGTCAGAACTGAGCCCTTACCACAGCCAATAAAGCCTTCTCTTCATAATTAATTTGCCATCTCTCTAGCATGTCTGTTCCAAGCCTTCTTGTCTTCTCAAAGTTCCCATGGCACTCTTTTCTCCTACCCACCATCTCAGGCAAGTACTTTACCTTCTACCTCAGAGGCCTCTGTCAAACCCCCAAATTTTACAGGTGAAGAAATGGAGTTTCAGAGAAATTAAATGATTTGCCCAAATTCAAAGTAGTAAGTGCAGAGGCAGAATTTGAATCCAGAATCTCTGACATCTGGATCATGCTGTAATGAGTATCCAACAATACAATCATTTTCCCCTTAGATAAATGATTTAAAATAATTTTGTGTTTCATTTAAATAACCAGGTAAAATATTTTGTGGTACTCATTTGATAATGTGATTTGATATTTTAAGATAAACTTTATTCCATTTCATTACTGTAACCTTGATGATGTTGTGTATAAAATGCTTTTTAAATTGTTTGAGTCTCTCCTCATTGACACAGCTAGAGGTAAGTTCTGTTAAATGCCAATGAGAAATATGAAAGCACTGTGTTAAAACACTGAGGGAGAAACCAAGCATAACCATACACAGCCCCTGCCTTCAAGGGTCCTGTAACTTAGTAGAAGAGACAGAAAGTGGGACCCAGTTAAGACTATTCTTGGACAGAATACTTATGAGTAGGTCTGTAGATCACAGAATGGCAGAGTTGGAAGAATCTTCGTTTAGAATTACTACAATGTGTGAGTTCAGAGGATATGTGTGTAAGGTTTCTTTATTGTAGTTAAGGCACTCTCAGTGTTTACTTACTAGAGTTTACAAATTAGATTAAATCTAAATAGACATAGAGATAATCACATATTATTGTAGAAGGGAGAGACAACAAAGTCAACCACAGCACAGGACAGAAATTTTCTTCATTAATGGAAGCTTTATTAACATCTGTGTTAAACAAAGGAAAAAATATGAAGAATGCCCAGATTATTGTCTTTTTCCTCCCGTATCCCTCCTCTCAAAGTCTTTAGGGAGTATTATCAGCAGTTATGATAATGAATAGAAGGAAAATAGAGGCAGACTGACAGAGAGTTCTGAGAAGTACAGATGACTGCAGAGGACGAACATAGGAACACAGGAGACAGGGAGGTACCAGGCTAATTTCTGGTAAGAAGTTTTGAAGAATTAAAAGATTAGATTTAAATTAGGGAAAAAAAACCAAATGGATGAAAGAAACAATTTTATGGGTAAGGAAACAGGACTAACAGAAATGAGAAGAAATAATCTTAACTTAGGCAGTATCAACTCAAATTATACAACCAAGAAGTCATATCTTATGTAAAGGAACACCAACAAAAAAGAAATAAAAGACAGAAAGGAGAGTAAGAAACATTATGACAATTATTCTCTGGAATGAATAGGTACAAGATTTATTCATTATTGAAAACTTTCTGAGACTACTTCAAGGTACTCCCAAGTACTGCCATAGTTTTTGAACTATAAGAATAAAGTAAATCTAGTGGTGACTGCTCCCTTATTTCTTTTCCCCTCAAACTCCACCCCACCATCAGTGTTCTGCTCTAAAGCTCCCCACCCCTTTCACTGGGTTTCCGAAATGCTTACTTCATAGGTAATGAAGTTGTTTTCATTTTAAAATCTTTTCCTTTCCCACTTCTTCCATTTTCTGACTCCTTCCTAATGGTATAGCTTCCTTGGCCACCCTATCCAGTGTGAGTTGCACTCTGACTCATTTGTCCCATTGCCTCCTTCAGGAGGAGTAGAATACTCCTCCTCCCCCATCCCCCCACATTGCTCCTTCAAGTTGTCCCTCTAATACCTCTAATTCAGCAACCTTTCCTTGGGAATTCACTTAGTCCATATCTGCTGCCCAGTCAGACTTTTGCTAGCTGTTGTCTGCCAAGAACATGACTCTTTTTCCTTATTGAGTTTAGTGCTTGGTTCACAGTCTTTCCTCAACTTCTGCCCTTATACGAGGGGACTTCAAAATACATTTTTAAAAAAAAAAATTTATTTTTAGCTTTCAATAGACATTTCTACAAGATTTGGAGTTCTAGATTTAATCCTCATCTCTCCCCTCCACCCACCTCAAGACAGTGTGCATTCTGATTACCACTTCCCCCAGTCAATCCTTCCTGCTGTCACACCCCTCCCTTCTCTTATCCCCATCCCTTTTATTTTCCTGTAGGGCAAAGTAAATTTCTATACCCCATTACCTGTATGTTTTATTTCCCAGTTGCATGTAAAAACAGTTTTTAACATTCATTTTTAAAACTTTCAGTTCCATCTACTCTCCCTTTCTCCCTCCCCACCCATCCCCACTGAGAAGGCAAGCAATTCAGTATAGGTTATACGTGTGTAGTCATGCAAATCACTTCTGTAACAGTTGTTTTGTGAAAGACTATTTCCCTCCATCCTATCTTGTCCCCCATTTATTCTATTCTCTCTTTTGACCATATCCCTCCTCAAAAGTGTTTACTTCTAATTACCCCCTCCTCCCATTTGCCCTCCCATGACCCCCGCATACTCCCCTCCATTTATTCCCTTTCCCCCTGCTTTCCTGTAGTGTAAGATGGATTTTCATACCAAATTGAGTGTGCATATTATTCCCTCTTTAAGCCAAATGTGATAAGAATAAGGTTCATTCTTTCCCTTTCACCTCCTCCCTCTTCCTCTCCGTTGAAAAAGCTTTTTCTTGCCTCTTTTATGTGAGATAATTTGCCCCATTCTGTTTCTCCCTTTCTCCTCCCAATATATTCCTCTCTCACTTCTTAATTTTATTTTTTTAACTATCATCCCTTCCTATTCAACTTACCCTGTGCCCTCTGTCTATATGTATATAATCCTCCAACTACCCTAATACTGAGAAAAGTCTCAAGAGTTACAAATATGATCTTTCCATGTAGGAATGTAAACAGATCAACTTTAGTAAGTCCCTTATAATTGATTTCTCTTCCTGTTTACCTTTTCATAGTTCTCTTGATTCTTGTGTTTGAGAGTAAAATTTTGTATTCAGTTCCACTCTTTTCAACAAGAATGCTTGAAAGGCCTCTATTTCATTGAATGGCCATTTTTTCCCCTGAAATATTATACTCAGTTTTGTTGGGTAGGTGATTCTTGGTTTTAATCCAAGCTCTTTTGACCTCTGGAATATCATATTCCAAGCCCTGCAGTCCTTTAATGTAGAAGCTGCTAGATCTTGTGTTATCCTGATTGTATTTCTATGATATTCAAACTTTCTTTCTGACTGCAGTATTGTCTTGACCTGGGAGCTCTGGAATTTGTCTACAGTATTCCTAGGAGTTTTCCTTTTGGGATCTCTTTCAGGAGATGATGGGTTGATTCTTTCAATATTTACTTTACCCATGTCTGCTTCTAGAATATCAGGTCAATTTTCCTTGATAATTTCTTGAAAGATGATGTCTAGGCTCTTTTTTGATCATGGCTTTCAGGTAGTTCCATAATTTTTAAATTGTCTCTCCTAGATCTATTTTCCAGGTCAGTTGTTTCTCCAATGAGATATTTCACATTATTTTTTCATTTCTTTGGCTTTGTTTTATAATTTCTTGATTTTTCATAAAGTCATTAGCTTCCATCTGCTCCATTCTAATCTTTATGGAATTATTTTCTTCAGTGAGCTTTTGGACCTCCTTTTCCTTCTGGCCAATTCTTTCTCCTCATTGGCTTTTTGGATCTATTTTGCCATTTGGGGTAGTCTATTTTTTAAAGTGTTATTTTCTTTAGCACTTTTTTGGGTGTCCTTTAGCAAATTGTTGACTTGTTTTTCATGATTTTCTTGTATCACTCTTATTTCTCTTCCCAATTTTTGCTATATTTTTCTTACTTGATTTTCAAAATCCTTTTTGAGTTCTTCCATGGCCTGAGACCAGGCCATATTTTTCTTGGAGGCTTTGGATGGTGGAGTTTTGACTTTGTTTTCTTCTGTTTGCATGTTTTGGTCTTCCTTGTCATCAATGTAAGATTCTGTAGTCTAATTCTTTTTTTTGGTTTTTGCCCATTTCCCCAGCCATTTACTTGACTTTTGAGCTCTTTGTCAAGGTAGTTCTCTGCTTGGGGTGTATTGTCAGCCCCTCAGCTTCCCCCATAATCTGTGGGCCTAGAGCTCCAGAAACACTCACTGCTGCTGCTGCCCCTACCCTTGCTGCTGTGAGCTTCTCCCCACCTTGGCTGCCTTGGGGCTGAGGCCTGACCACTCTACTCTCTCTCACAGGTCCCAAGGGTTTTTTCCACTGACATTCCAATTTGTCCTTGGCTTTTTGGAGTCACGAAGTGTGGAAACCTCCATAGGTGTGAGAGATTCATTCCTTTCAAGGCTTGCTCAGTTCTTGTTTGTGCCAGCGTGGTCTATACTGGACTGTGCTCTGCTCCCAGTGTAGTGCAGTAGACACTTCCTGTTGACCTTGCAGTCTATCTTGGGCTGGAGATTTGCTTCACTCCCTCATTCTGTGGCTTTTGCAGCTCCAAAATTTGTTTAGAGTCATTTTTTAAAGGTATTTGGCTAGGTTTGGGGAGAGAGCTGTTACTCCACCAACTTGGCTCCGCCCTCCAAAATACTTTTTGACATTCTCGCCAGCATACTAGCTTCCTAGTTTCTCAACTTTTTCATTTCCCAAGACCTCTTTCTTCGCAGGACTTCAGTTGTACATCAACATGGGCATACCCGTGATCTTGCCTTCATCCACAGATGTTTCACTAAGATGATTGTGCACTCTCAATTTCCTTTATCTGATGATAGTCTGTTGTCATTACTTCTCTCTCTAGGCGTTGTAAACCCCTCAGTGACCTTGACTGCCTCCACTGTTTAGTCCTCAGGCTTTTACCCTTGCACTGACTACATTCTTTTCTCCTCACCATCTTGACTTTTTGGTGAAGAAGTTAAACTTTACATGGTCCTTTTCTCTTGAAATATTTGCCCTCTTATCTTGCCTGCCAAGCCTCAGTCTTGGATTCCTTCCACTGTCATAACTGCCCTTGCTACTACTCCTGTGCTACTGAACGAAGCTGGAGAAAACTTTGAAACTGCTCACTGGGTCCACTAAAGATTTATTATATGATCTCAGTTAGGGCCTCACTGCAGCGAGGATATGCTTTTTAAACTTCCTTTATTACCTTACTCTCCTATTCACTACATCAGCTTTCCCAAAACTTCTTTGGTTTTTCTTTTCACCACACTCTTACCTAAGAGCTTTGCTTTATATTTTGCTAAAAAAAATGAGGCCACTTGCTAAGAGCTACCTCATCCTTCCTGTTCCTCTTCTCATATCACTCAAATGTGCTCTGTCACTATCTCCTTTACCCCTGTCTCACATGAAGTAGTGACCTTCTTGATAAGGGAAATCCCTCTACATGCACAGGTGATCATTTCCATCCTATTTTCCTTAGTAGATTGCCAAGTCTCCCACTTAACTTCCATTTCTCCCTTTATGTTTATGTCTGTTTCCCTCCTATCTACAGACATGCCCATATCGCCTCTATCCTCAGCCCTCTCTTGATCTGTTGGTCCTTGCTACCTATTGTCCCATATCTCTCCTTTCTTTTATGGCTAAATTCCTTGAGAAGTAAATCTCTCCACTTCCTTTCTTCGCGTTCTCTTAATTCTCATTCTAGCATCTGCCCTTATTTAACTAAAACTGCCCTCTTCACAATTGCCATTTATCTCTTAATTGCCAGATCTAATGACATGCTCCATTCTCATCCTTCTTGACCTCTCTGCAGCCTGTGACACTGTCGTTCACCCTCTTTTCCTTCCCTTTTAGATGGTTGTGATGCTGCTTTCTCTGGTTCTCTTCCTACTTAATTTTCAGTCTTCTCTGCTGGATCGTTGTCCATCTAATGGCGAACACTTTATTTTCAAAGTACTTTTACATACATTCTGTCATTTGAGCTTACCAACAACCCTGTGAGGTAGATGGTTGTAGGTATTATTCAGATTCTTTTAGACTTAATTTCCATTGAGTCTCAGAAGGACTGTGACTTGTCCATGGTCACTTGTCTAGCTTTGTGTCTCTCTGAATGAGATTTGAAATAATTCCCTGAATCCAAGTCTAGCACGAACTCCCATGTTGCCTCTGATAGCTTTAGCATCAGAATACAGCTCTAAGTGTGACCTTAGACTTGTGACCTTAAGGGTGGCAATATTCTCTTCTACAGTGCATACACCAACTCATCTGTGACTGACTATTCTCTGATCATATTCTCCCATAAGTTCTTTCTTATGAAGTTGTTGATGTTGCTTTTTTGTGCAATTCTTCCTTGGTAATAGTCTTCCAGAATATTCCTCCCCATTTGCCTTTAGGTAACTCTCATCTTAATTTTTTGGAGTGTAGTGTTTTGTGACTCATTGTCATGTCATATTTAGAAGAAAATTATTGTGTCATTATCTGCTGTTTTATCCATTACCCTTCTTTTGTTATCAAAGAATTACTTAAATTAGTCAGTTGAATCTGCTTCTTTTGTACATACATCTGCTCATTTTATTCTAGTTTGGCATTTATTTTTATCCTTGTTCTACCAAGTCATTGTTCTGATTGTACACACACCATTAACCAGTAACCAATAGCTAGGTTCAAATTTGTAGGTGATACAGAAGACCATTTTGGTGTCATGGACTCCTTCGGCACCTTGAAGACCATGTGTCCCTTCTCCTAAATGTTTTTAAATGGATGAAATAAAATAGGATTACAAAGGTAAACACACATACACACACTCTATTACTGGTTTTGCAGAAGTAAAAGTGAACTGTATAGAACTATAGACCATTTTCTTTTTTTTTAAATGCATTTTTATTGATATTTTCTGTTTCTTTATGATGTTCCATGTATTTTTCACCTTTTCCCTCCCAGAGATGAAGTATCGTATCATATCTCATATCACAGTTGATAACAATAGTTATCAAAATATAGAATTTTTAAAAGTAAAAGCTCACAGACCCAAATTAAAATCTCTTGATCTAGAAGCTGTGATTCTTAGTGTAATTGTCTTCTCATTCCAGTATTCCTGGCTCTGCAGAAATAAAAGGGGGCTGTACAGAACTACAGATCATTTTCTTTCTTTTTTTTAAAGAGAATTATCTTATTGATATTTTGTGTTTCTGTTTCTCTCTCATGTCCCAGGTGTTCTTCCTTTTCCCCCCTCCTAGGATTTTTTTTAAGTGCAACCAATTGATCAGTGCAACCAATTGATATGGTGAAAAAGTCCAAAACATAAGCAGTTTCTAACATCTGTGGACTTCCCACCTCCATGAAGAGGTAGATTGAAGCACCCCAGCATATGCCCCAACCTGCTCTCACAGGTTCTTAGATCTGCATATGAAAGGAAAGGCAACTTCTGAGGGGTTAACAATCACTTTAACCAAGCACATATATCATTCACCTAGTTCAGGGGATTCAACACCCTGAACTTCAAAGAAAATACAGAGAAATTAAAAGTCAACAGACATGACTTCCTCTGCCTGAATTCAACATACTGTTGGACCTCAGCTGTCCAACCAAAGTTACCAGAGAGCATTGACACCTTGGTTTTCAAAGCCAGCGTGCCCCTTAAAGCATCTTCCCAGAGTCCTCATCTGGCCAAACAAACACTTCCAGTCAGTAAGCCCCAAAATAAAGCCTGCCCCTCAGTCTTTATACATTTTTTAGATCCAGAGGGCATCACATCCCTTGAGAATCAGTGCCTCATTAACAAAAGTTATGGACCTTCCTACACATCTTCCCAGGCTAGACAATGAGTGGGAAAGATCCTCCTTAATCACATTCAAATAGAGGGATTATACTTCTTGATTAAACAAAAACCGCAAAAGATCCTGTTTTACTTGCCATTGCAAGGTGTCTTCATTTTTTTGAGTCTTGTTTGATCTTTATAATTTTGTTACATTTTGAGGGGAGGATGTTCTTTCCATTTATATTTTTATACTTACTGTGTATATTGTTCTTGATTCTGTTTACTCTGCATCAGTTCATGGAGATCATTCCATGCTTCTCTGTATTTATCATGTCATTTCTTACATCCCAATAATATTCCATTAGATTTGTGTCCCTCAGTTTGTTTTAGCTGTTCCCTAGTTATTGGGCTAGATATCTACTTTGTTTGCAATTTTTAGCAATCACAGAAAGTGCTACTATAAATATTTTGGAGTAGATGGAGACTTTTCCCTCCATATTAATGACTTCCTTGGGGGTATAAGCTCAGTAATGGAGTCTCTGATTCAAGGGTTATGAACGGTTTAGTCACTTTATTTATATCATTTCAAATTGCTTTCCAAAATGATTGTGCCATTTTACAGTTCTCCCAATGATGTATTAGTGTACCTATCTTTTCACAGACCCTCTAATACTGACTTGTCATTTTTGCCAATTTGTAATGTGTGAGGTGGAACAGAGTTGTTTTGCTTTGCATTTTTCTTATTATTAGTGCTCTATAGCATTTTTTATGTGGTTCTGGATACTTTGCAGTTCTTTTGAGAACCATTTGTTCAAATCCTTTAACTATCAATTGGGGAATGGATATTTAGTCATATGCACACGTACAAATACATATTTATTAATCACTTATATATCTTGGAATATATATATATATAATATTGGAACAGATTTATCTTGCAATATAATATATATATGTATATATATATAATGGAGTATATAAACCAAAGTCCTATCAGACAAATTTCATACAAAGTTTTCCCTCAATTTAACCACTTTCCTTCTTATTCAAGATGCATTAATGTTGACCGTGCAGAAACTTTTGTTTCAAGTAACCAGTTAACTGCTTTTTCTTTTGTGATTGCTTCTAACTCTTATTTAGTTAAGAATACATCTCCTCTCCATAGCTGTGAGAGGTACACAACTACATTATTTTCTAATTTATTTTTGCTGTGATCTTTAATATTAAGGTCACATATCCATTTAAAATGTATTGTGGAATGTGATTGAAGGTATGGTCTAAGTCTAGTTTCTGCCAGATTGCTTTCTAGTTTCCCAGCAATTTTTATCAAATAGGGAATTTTTCCCTAGGTAATTTATGTTTTCCACTTTATCGAACCCTAGACTGTTGTGTTCTGTTTTTTCTGAATCTTTCTTGTCTTTTCTGTTCCTTTGATCTGTCTCTATTCTTTAACTAGTATCATATGGATTTGGTAACTGCTGCTTTATTGATATAGTTTGAGTTTTATTATTCCTACCTCAACCTTGCTTTTAATCTTTTTCATTCATGTTCTGGGTCTCTTGTTTTTCCAAATGAATTTTGTTATTATTTTATCAAGTTCTGTAAAGTATTCCCTTGGCAATTTGATTGGCATAGCATTAAAAATGTCAATTGATTTTGGTGGTACTTTGATTTTTATTATATTGGTATGGTTTAACCATGAACACTGACTGTTTCTTATATCTATTTAAGTTCTTTATTTTTTTAAGGATGACTTTGTAATTGAGTCTTTTTAAGTCTTTTATGAGCTTTGGAAGGTTGATCCTCAGATCTTTTGTTCAGTTTTTACTTCTTGTATTTTATAGAAATGCTATCGATTTTTGAGGATTTATTTTTTAGTCTGCAATTTTTAATTGTCTCAATATCTTTGCTAATTCCCTAGGGTTTTCAAAGTAGATCATCATATAAGCAAACAGAGACTTTTTTTCTCCTCTTTAACCATCTTTATTCCTTTAATTTCCTTTCTTTTGTTTTATTGGTATTGCTGTCATTTTGAGAACTATACCAAATACTACTGTGGATAGTAGACATCCTTGCTTTACTCTTGTATTTATTGGAAAAAGTTCTAGTGTATCCCCATTGCAGGTGGTGCTTACTTTTAATTTTAGAGAGATGCTTTTTATGATATTAAAAATGCCTAAACTTTGTAGGTCTTCTAGCATGGGACAGTGTTGTACTTAGTCAAAGGTTTTTTCTGTATCGATTGATGTGCTCATGTAGTTCTGGACGTTTTGATTTTTAATGGTTAATTATGTTGATTGTTTTGCTAATGTTGAACCATTCTTGTATCCCTATTATATATTTCACTTGATCATCATGAATGATTTCTTGACTAAATCACTGTATCTGCTTTATAGGATTTCATTTAAAATTTTTGAATCAGTGTTCGTTAGAGATACTGGCCTATAGTTTTGTCTCTGTGTTTAATCTTTGTCTGGTTTGGGTATTAGGATTATGTGTGTCTCATGGATTTCTTTCTCACCTTTTGAAAGTGATTTATGAAGTATGTGTACTAATTGTTCTTTAAAAATTTGACAGAATTCTCCTGTGACTCCATCAAGACAAGGAGTTTTTTTCCTTTTGCAATTCTTCTATACTAGATTTATTTTCTTTTTGGAGATTGAGTTATTTAAGACCTCTGATAGCTTGGGCATTTTATATTTTTGAAGTTATTCCTCTCATGTTTTTGGTTTTGTTAGCATATAACTGTGCCATGGTATGTTCTTGTTTTTAATTTTATTTCTTCTAGTTTTGCTGTGATTTCATTTTGCTCTTTTTTTGTTTTATGGATTTGATTTTCTGTTTTCTTCTTAATTAGACTGGTTATCAGTTTTATTAATCCTTTCAAAGGACCACATTTTAGTTTTGTTATTTCTTTGAGGTTTTTTTTTTATTTCTAATTTATATATTTCTTCTCTAATTCTTACTATGTCTTCTTTGTGATTATTTAGGTTTATTTCTTGATTTTCTTATTTAAAAATGCATATTCAATTCATTAAACCTTTCTTTTTCTATTTTGCTAATATATTACTGTAAGAATATGATTTTCTCCCTGACAACTGCTTTGGTTGTATCCCAGAAATTTTGTATTTTCTTTCATCATGATCATTTTCTTTTATATAGTTATTAAATGCTTCTGTGATTTGTTCTTTGACCCACTCATTATTTAAAGTTTTATTGTTAAGTCTCCATTTTGGTCTGTATTTTTTGTTTGTAGTCCCCAAATCAATTTCTGTTTTTATCATGGTAAGGTCTATGCCTACATTTTTACATTCATTTTCAATATCTCTGTATCCTAGCACATGATCAGTTTTTGTTAAAGGTTTCATATGGTGCAGTGCAGTATGTATATTCTTTTTGATTTTACAGTTGAAAGACACTTACGTCTTTTAATTCTAGTTTCTCCAGAAATTTGTTCAGTTCCATATTTTTTTCTCTTTATAGAAGAATACTTAAGTCTCCTTTCATTGTATAACTGAATATGTTTTCTTGAAGCTCAGAAAATATTTCCTTTGTTAATTTCTATGCTGAGACATTAGGAATCTATAGCTTATTCCCAATATTGCTTTGTCATCAATGATTCCTTTCAACATAATATAGTTTATTTCCTTGTTTATTCCTTAATTTTTTTGAATGTTTTTGATTTTGTCTAATAGTGTGATGGGAATTCTCACTTTCTTGGATTCATTTGATGCACTATAAAATTTTTTTTTTGCCATCCCTTTAGTTTTATTTTATGTCTTTATTTTTTAAATATGTTTCTTGTAAACAACAGATTGTAGTTTTTTATTTTCATATCCAACTTGGCACCTTTTTTATTTTATTGGATTCTTTAATCCATTTACATTTAAGGTTGTTAGAATTAGGTTTATATTTTTCTCCATCTATCTCTAAATTTTTTAATGTTATGGATTTTTTTCCTCTACTGCTATAAACATGGTATTATTTTCTTTCAGTTACTTTAATCTATTCCTTAAGGTGGGTTGGAATTATTGTATCTTTCATAGTCTTTTTTTGCTTTCTTTATTTTCCTTGTCACTCACTTCTTGACTTCCTTCCCTTTGGATCACGATTTCCTTGGGGGCTGAATTAGAGTTTTTGTCTCTTCCCACCCTGGGCAATTCTAGGTTGACTAACCTTGGTCTCTACCCTCAGTGATTTTGGGTTATCATAACTGGGTGCAGCTGGATACTGTGCTCTTTCCTTGAGTCTAGAGTTCTGCACAGCCCCTCCAAATTGTCCTGTCCTGGTGATGTGTCCCACTTCCTCTGTTCTTGGCACCTGCAGTTCTGAGACTGTTTTCCCCAGAATTGGCATTTCGGAGATTTACACCACTGATGCTTCTGGATTGTATCCCCTAGTAAATTTTGCTCCTGAAGTCTGTGGTCATGCTGATTGTGAAGTCCTGAGCAAATTTCCACAGCTTGGAGGACTGGTTCTCCATGGCACTGGAAAGAGGGAGATGGGACCATTGTGTGGGTTTTGACATAAGCCAAAATCATGTCGATGGGTCTCCTAATGCAGTTCGATAGTGTGGGTGGTGGGGGTGGGATGCTGAGTGAACTCAGTGTCAGTGAGCTTCAGTTCATAGATTTTTTTTCTTATCCTTTTTTGGTTTCTGGGTGTCTTAAACGGTGGAGACAACTGAAGTTGCTTTATCTTAGGCACATAATTTCTGTTTTGGGGAGGTTTGAGAGAATAGGGAATAGGAAAAAATGTCTAATGCAGTAGCTTGTTGCTTGCATGACTCCGAAGAAGCCATTTTCTATTTTTCTATGGACAGAAATAAGAAACATTTTAATGGAAAATGAAAAAAAGTGAAAATGAATGTAGAAATGAGGCCTTTCTTCATTAAATATGAAAGTTCTTTTCCACAAAAATTTTAAGACAACACCTCATTATTTTGTGAAGAGGGGGTCCTGAAGGGTATGGAAACAGAGTAAAAATTACTCTGGACAAGCTCTATTGAGCCAAAAAAGCTTCTTGTACCAGTAGCTTATGGTGCAGCGGATAGGGCATTTGTCCTTGAGTCAGGGAGATCTGAGTTCAAATCCCACCATAGGCACTTAATAACTCTGTGACTTTGCTGGACATTTAACCTTTGTTTATCTTAGTTTCCTTGTCTTTAAATGGGAATGATAAAAGTGCCTATCTCCTTGGGTTGTTGTGAAGATCAATTGCATTAACATTTGTAAAGTGCTTAGCACAGTACTTGACATATGACAGATGCTGAATAAATGCTAGTTATAATTACCATTTATTACTATTTAAACTTTTTTTTTTAGGTATTGGGTCAGATTGTTTTTACTGTCTGTGAATTGTCCTAGCTAAATACAAGGAAGATTATTGCTTTATGGTTGGCAACTAAGCAAAAACTTTTCTTTTCTCTTCAGAGTCTATGAAATAGCTAAAACTATAAATTGGTACCAGCTTTAAATGTACTATATGCTTGCTTTTCCATGTCCCACTAGCAGCTTCAGAAAGAAATAATATCATTTATTAGGCCTCTGGATTTAGTTTTCAGTCTTTATAAATTAGACCTATATCTAACCAGAAACATGATTTTATGGTACACTTGACTACCTTATCTCTATAGCACATTCATAAAGACCAAATAGAATGTGGGGAAAATAGTGTGCCAACATCTGTTCTAGAGGAAGTCGAAAAATCTATGAAAAACTCAGCAGTATTTTGTAAATCAAATATTTGGTGACTAGAATGTGAAAGGCAACAAAGAAGAAACTGACCAAGAAGATATTGGAAAAATGTGCATTTGATTCAAGATATGAGAGGCCAAAGATGGATGTGTGACTTAGAGACCTTGACTTTATGCATCATTTATAATTAGAGAATTAGGTGCTGGATGGAGCAAATTCAAACAGTCTCACAAAAAATGAAGCTGTCTCTAACATGTAGAAAATAAATGGTCACTGATGTGGAAGTCATTTTAGAATCCATTCGTATGTAGTCAGATTATTGGCCGGTTGAAACAAGGGTCAAAATCTATACTAAATTAGAAGGAAGGATAGATATGTAAAGCTATATATTTGTAGATATATAGATAGGTCTGTTTATATCTGTAGGTAGAGAAATATACACCTAGAAACATATCTCTCCTATCTCACTGTCACTTATTCTTCTGATAAAGTAATTCCTAGGGAGATGGATTCAGACCATGCACAGGGCAGCAGTTTAACTTAGCTGTAGCAGCAGGGCTCTTTGAGGGAGAGAGAGAGAAACAGTAAGTGCTATGCAAATCAAATTGCCACCACCATTCTCCTCAGATCCTGAAGGGGACCTTGGGAATAGTAGTGCCCCTTAAACCACCAGATCTGCTTCCATCTCAACGTTCATAACCATCATTAAAGGGAAACATTGTTTTGGAGAGGGAACCTACTGTCTTCATCATTGTCATTGACAACTCCTGACCAGTTGCCACCAACAATCAGATAGGCACACAAGTCTTGGTAGTGCTTGGGAGAATTTCTCAGACCACTGGTCCTGCTTCTAGCCATCATCTGGGGAAGCAATTCTTGTAGAAAAGGGACCAGCATTTGCTCCACATAGGACAGGTGGGCCAGCCTAGTTGAAGCAGCATGGCACATTTAGGAAAAGACAAGAGGCAGAATGTGCTAGGCAGTCAGATCACCTTGACCATTCTCTCTCCTCAGAATCTAATGGAGATAGCTCAGCACCCTGTACTAAATAGCCTTGGGAATAGCAGTCTTCTAGCCCAGCTCCTGTAGCCATCTTCCTAGACAGCAGTCCCTGTGGTGAGGAAGCTTGACAAGTGCTCCTGGAGAGACCATGGTCACAGCTACTGAAGAATAGAAAGAAAACTCTTGTCCCCAAATTCTTGGCTCTGTCAAATAGTTCCCCATCAGAACCTCATATCATTTCATCAGTGAAAATGACATTTAAAAAAAGAGGCAATATATTTGTCCTAACAGCCTTCTCCATCTGACTTGTAGATGGAACCTTCCACATATGTTGTTCCTTCATGAGAATATGATCTTGAGAGCCGGGATTGTCTTTTCTATTTGTTTTTGAAGCTTTGCATACTGTAAGCATTTAATAAATACTTCATTTTCTGTTTTTACTCTGCCTCCATTTCTCTCCCTGGCTGTCTATGTTTCTGTCTCTCTGTGTTTGCATATGTCTCTATACCTTTTCTTTCCATGCCCTTCCATCCTTTGTGCCTCTCCCCGCCAATGTGGACTTCAGCTGCATGTCAGATTACCTTTTGGGCATTTTAAACTGAATGTCCAGGACATGTCTCAAACTCAGCATATTCAGAACTGAACTCCATTTTTTCCCTCTCAAATCTTCTCTTCCATGTTTCTGATTTTTGTTGAAGATACTACTACCATCTTTCTAGTTTCCCAGGTTTATAACTACGGCATTATCTTTGACTTTTTACTCTATTTTGCCCCGCACATTTAATTAGTTGCTAAATTGTGCTATTTTTACCTCTGTAGTATCTCATGTTTGTGTATCTTGATATTTTAAAAATCTTAAATGCCTTGGAGAGTAGATGTCCTAATGCCTGTTAGAAATTGCATGGGTAGAAATTGTTATTTCCTTACTGGTCTCTGAAGGTTCACTGCACCTTCATAAAATAATTTGAAAGTTACTTATGTTTTTTCAAAATATATAGTGAATTTGATAGTTTATATTTTAGTAGAATGATTTAAAGTGTAGTGACATATATACACACACAATGTATATATATCTACACACACATAAACACAGACATACACATAAATGATTAGGTGTCTTTATGTAAATTCTTGTAAATTTATCCTTCAAATCTCATTTAGAAAACAAAATCAATTGGTTCTGGTAAAAAAAGGGATGTGCTTTTGGCAATTGATACTTGAAGAGTTGCCTCGAGTGATAAGATTTATGAAACTAGAAAAACATGTAAACCATTCTTAAACCTTTTTTTCTCCTTTATCAATTTCTTACAAATAGATTTTTATTTAATTACTCTCTGTAGTTTTTTGACTTATCCTTTTTTGATGACTAGGAACATAGCTGTCATTTGAGGAACTTTTACTTTAAATGAATTGTTGAATGCCTAGCTATTTAGCCTGGAGTTCTGGGAGAACTGAAGGAAATGGCAGTAGAAGAAGTACTCCACCCTTCTCTGTTTCAGAAGTGAGCAGAATTCAATTTTGTTTTGTTTAGGACTATACTTATATTAAAATACCTTGAAAATTTTAATGTGAAGAGTTGTTTTAAGTATTTGAAGATACTGTATGTTATGGTGAAGAGTGTCTTTCCTGGAAAAAAGAGGCTATGCTAGAGGAATGAGCTACAAACAGGTAGTGCAGTAGTAATTTGAGCCTCCTAAGGAATATTTACAAAACATCCAGCTGAATACATCCTTCTGCTTGGTTATGACATCATTTCTGTAGAGAATAGCTTCCTAGTGAAATGAGAAAGCTACTAGGGCTGTTTGTCAGCATCCTTTGAATTTCTTTTTTTTAATTTGAATGCAGATATGGTCATATTAGTACCATAAAACAACTACAGAAAGTATCTCTAAATTAGTTTATTCAGTGTTCAAAAGTAGGTTCTCTGTTTTCTCCTATTCAGCGTTCCTCAGTTTCACACTAATACCAGCTGGGGTAACAAATAAGTTGAGAAGTTGAAATTTAGTGAGTAATAAATTGTGGTACTTTGGTGACCTTTTCTACAATCTGAGTCAAATTGTGTTAAGAAATTTTTTAATGGAACATTTGAGCTGATGATGTCTACTTGAAACCACTTTGAATATTACTATTCATGTCATTATCTTTCTTTTCTAAATTCGTACAGCACATAGGCTTTCTCCTAAGGTCCAATATAAGATTATATTGGGCTTTCATATTTCATGCTCCTGGGCACATAAGTACTTCCAGTTAAATACTGATCTAGAAGTTTTTCATGTTATGATTTTGATAGTAACATGATTAATATCTGAATAAGAGAGATGCAATGCAGTTATGAAATAATTTTGTTTTGTTTTATATTGAAATATTTAAAATTAAAAAGGAAGTAAAAAGTTTCTTGGACTATGTAAAATGTTTTTAGTCACAGAATTTTTATGAAACAAAATCTAGTTTTAAGCTGAAAAAAACCTAGAAATCTTATTCAAGCTCCTTCTCTTATAGATGAGGAAATAGGAATAGAAAGTTGGGTTATTTACATAGACATGAGGCACGTTGGATGGATCTGAGAATGAACCCAAATCTCCCAAGTTTTAGTCAAGTCCTCTTTGAATAAGGAGCAACATGGTATAGAGCACAGACAGCTGGCCTCAGAGCTAGGAAAATCTGACTTGGAGTTCTGCTTCTGAGACATACTGTCTGTGTGACCCCAGGCGGGTAATTTTCTTTAACGTTTTAGTCCCCAGAGTGCTCTGCAGGACTGGAAGTTACAGATAGGAGGCTGACTTGCCTTTCCTATACTTATGCCTGTATATGGTATATAATCCTTTACCTTTTGCTTTCCAGATTGTGATTTGTTCATAGATTTTTGTCCCCTTAATAAGAGCATAGGCTAACATCCCACCACCTATGACTAATAAAGCCATCCAATGAGGTTGGATAATGCTTCGTTTTGATATTGATCTGCATCTTCATCAGTTTGGGTGATTTGGTGATAGATTGCCTGGCCATACTGTTAAACTTCTTGCCTTTGTCCTTCCACAAGTTCACAAGGGGTGCACCCAAAAACACCAGTGAAACACATGGATTGTCTATCAGTCATACACCTTGTCATATGTTTCAGACCTAGAGCAACACTAGAAAAACATTGGCAATAAAAAGACAGGTCCTTGTTCAGGGTCATCAAAAGAATCTTGCAGTTTTCCAAAGGCAATCCAGCTAACTCTCCTCTTCTGTTTGCCTCTGGGCCCAACTCATGCCATTTGCCTTGTCTGTCAAGATTTACCACTCATAGATTTAGCTTTATAAGTTGTCCATTTAATTGCTTATCATAGTTTGGGTAGTAGCCAGACTTCATCTATTCTGGAGATAGTAAAGCCAAACTCTTTATTGAGAAAGGGGATCTCATTCAGGATTCTCTGCTTTGTGTACTTGTGGTGACTCCTGATCAGAAAATAGGAAATTGAAAAACAGTATAAACTGCATTCCAGCTTCTGACTGAGTTATTGATGATTCTACTGAAGACTTCATTCTTTTGTTGTCATTGACTGTGAAATTCAAGAAGGAAGCAGAGATCTTAAGGCAAGCGTTCTTAACCTTTTCTGTGTCATGAACCCTTTTGGCAGTCTGGTAAAGTCTTTATTGTGAACCCGTGGACCTCTCCTCAGAACAATGCTTTTAAATGCATAAAATAAAATATATAGGATTCCAAAAATTGAAGTAAAATTATCAGTTTTTCTTTTTCTTAAACAAGTTCATGGGTCCCAGGTTAAGAATTCATGCTGATAGGCTATAAATGATTGGGTTTGAATAGAGCAGATCTTCTTTATTAGTGAGGTTGAATTTATGGAAATTTGCTAATATTGTGCTTAATAAAGAGTTAGGCACAAAGAATGATTTGTTCTTAGTACAAAATTCTGGGACCTTTTACCTCCAACATATAATTAAGAAATAAAAGATTATTGCTATACTTGTGATAACTCTTACTGTCTCTACTTTCTCACCACCTACATATTCTTCTATAATCAATATTCTAACACCACAATTCCAATGAAACCACTCTTCTTAAGATTTCCAGTTTTTAAACTACTAAAATACAGAAGTTTTTTATCACTCTTCAACCTCCTTAAACTCTCTCTATAACTTCCACAGTGTTGACTGACCATCCCTCTCTCTGTCTTCATCCTCTTTTCTTCTCTCATTTAAAACCAAAACCAAAACCAAAATTCCATGCATTCAGTTATCTCCATGTATTGCTTCTATACCTCCCAGATTCCACCTTCACCCCCCTCCCCCCTTTCCATAGTCAGCTCTTAATTGACTCCAGTTCTGTATCTTTCAACTTCCCTGCTGGGTATTTCTACCTGGTTATTTATCTCACTAATATCTGAATTTAACCTATGCAGAATGGAACTTACTATTCTTAATAAAACTGTATTTTCCCATTTTTCAGGGATATTACTGTCTTTCAATAATACTATTGAAATACTGTCCTCTTCTTAATCCTTTGCATTTAATCACATACCAATTTTTGTTCTAGTCCGTTTCTTCCTTACTGCCTTCAGACATGCATCTCTCCTTTGTCCTTAAAAAAAGGGGAAGGAAGTATGCCTTGTCTTCTTCTTAAGCTATGCACCTGTATCTTTCCACCTTTTCTTTAAAAAGGTTTCCTCTACTCATTTCCTTCACTTTTTTTCTTATTTGCTCTCCAACCCTATATAATCTGGCTTCCATCCTTATAACTCAATTAAACTGGTTCTTTCCAAAGTTACTAATGATCTTTTAATTGTCAGATTTAATGGTCTCTTTTGTTTTCTCAACCTTCTTGATCTACTTTACGGGTGCTTGGCATTTGACATTGTTGGCCATCCTTTCCTCCTAGATACTTTGTCCCTTCTGAGTTTTTATGACTGCTCTCTTTTGATTCTCCTTCTGTCTCTTCTGCTGCCTTTGCTCATTCATCATCCAAATCATAGTTCTTAACTGGATGTTCTCCAAGTCTTTGTCCCAGCCATTCTTTTCTTCATTGTCTACACTTTCTTGGTGACCTCATCAGCGAAATGGATTTAATTATCATCTCTCTGCAGATTGCTTTCAGATCTCTCTCTTCACTCGCGTTCTCTTCCTTGAGCTTTGATCTTACATCACCAACTGCCTATTTGGACATTTTAAACTGCATGTCTTATAGACATCTCAAACTCAGCATGCCCAAAACAGAACTCATCTTTCCCAAAAACTTTTCTCTAGTGAGCTTCTCAGTTCCACTCTAGGCCACCACTATTCATCTAGCTTCCCAGCATTATAACCTCAATGTTATACTTGACTCTTCTCTCTCCTTCACCCCATGTTGTCTATTAGTTGCTAAATCTGTTTTGTTTTGTTTTTTTAAAATAAAACCTCCATAACATTTCTTATGTCTGACCCCTTCTCTGCTTGCAGCCAACATCTTAATTTCAGGCATTCATGACTTCTTGCACAGGGTATTGTACCTGCCTCCCAGTCAGTCTCCCCACCTTTTTCTTTCCACTAGTCCATTCTTTACATTGCAGTTGAAGTACAGATCTGGCCATGTCATTGTCCTGCTCAGTAAACTAATAGCTCCTTATTGCCTGTAGGATTTAATATGTTACCCTGTTTGACTTTTAAAGTCTTTTATCATCTGGTCCCTGCCCACCTTTTTAAGGCTCAGTTGTCAGTCATGGTTTTATATTTGATCCTGGAGGAAATAGGGAGTTTAAATAATAAAGTAGAGTTTATTGAATAGAGCGGTGAACTAGTTAGATCTATGTTTTAGGAATATTACCCTGGAAACTAAGTAGAGAGCGGTTTGATGTGAGGAGAGACTTGAGGCAGGGACACTAGCCAGAAAGCTGCTTCAGTAGTCTAGGCAAGAGGTGATGAAGGCCTATTCTAAGGGAATGGCTTTGTGAAGAAAGAAGAAGGGATATATACAACCAATCTTGTGAAATTAGAAATAGCAGAATTTGGCAACACTGGATATAAGATTTCAACTTGCTGAGTAATTGAGGATGATACCAAGGTTGTGAGCATTCCTGATTGGGAGGCATGATACTCTTGACATTAATAGGAAAGTTGTGAAGAGGGGAGGGTTTTGGGAAAGGAGAGGTCTCCAATAGATCATACTAGGGATCAGTGCTTGGCCTTGTGTGGTTTAATGTTTTTATTAGTAACTTGGATAAAGACACTGAAGGTGCCCATCAAATTTGCAGATACAAAGCTGGAAGGGATGACACACTAGATGACATTCAGGATCCAAAAAGATTTTGACAGGTTAAATATAATAAGATGAAATTCAATAGAGATAAATTTCACTTGGGCCCTGAGAAATTAACTTTTCAGGTATAGAGTGGGGGAATGTTGTTAGCCAAATCCTCTGAAAAGGATGTGGGATTTGTGGTGGACTACAAATGTAGTTATGTGTCAGCAGAGTGATAATGAAAACCAGAACACCAAATGCAGGCTTGAGCAGGTTTTAGAATGGCCTGACTCCAGAATGGGGACGTGATGGTCCTCCTGTTCTTTGCCATTAGTCAGATCTCATCTGGAATACTGTGTCCAGGTTTGAGCACCATGGTTTAAGAAAACATTGATAAGCTGGAGATTATCCAGAGGCATCCAGGATGTTGAAGACCTTCAATATGTCATATGAGGATTGGTTGAAGCAACTGGCATGTTTAGCTTGGAGAAGACTGGGTGGGGGTGAACAGGTGTGTGGGAGAATATTACAGCTGTTTTCAAGTACTTGAAGGCTATGCTGTTTGGAGAGATGACACTTGCTTTGCCTCGTGGGGTGGAAAGAACCATGAGAAGTTTCTTCTTTAAAGAAACCAGTTTAGGCTTGATGTCAGGAAAACCAAAGCTAAAGTTCCTTACTATTAGAATTATTCAAAAACGGAATGACCTGCCTCGAAAGGTGTTGGATTACTCCTCCTTGGTGGTCATCAAGCAGAAGCTAGATAACCCATTGTTAGGTTCTTGATAGTGGGAACTCTTGTGCATGCGTTGAATTGGAGGGAAACTTAGGTTCCTTCCAGGTTTCAAATTCCATGACTGTGAGGGCAGAGACTTTTTGTTTTGTCTTTGTGTCCCCAGTGCTAAGAGCTGTGCTTTGTACATAATGTAGGTATTTACAAGTTCTTATTGTGTTGGACTTCATTAAAATAGAAAAAGGCTAACTGATCTAATTAGTATAATTATCTGGAAGCTACCTTTATGGTTATGCCACAGTGAAACTTTGCTTGCCCCTTTTGTGGACATTATCTAATTTGTGGTATCAATTCTAATTTTAGCAATATTAATCTTAAGAGGAGACATACTTTTTGTTCTTGACTTTATGAAATACAGTTTTAGAATTTCCTTGCTCACTTGTTTCTTATCTTTGCTTTTTCCATTTTTGAGTCAGAAGGAATTGTCTCTTGAATTCATATCAGGGTAAATGTCATTTGGGCACAAGTCAGTCATATCACTACATTGCCCTTTTTGTGATTTCTGGATGGTGCCTTTGAATAGCTCATCCATGAGGAGACAGAGATTCAAGGAAACACACTGGTGATGTGCTCTCCTTATATTCTTTGCTGGATGGGAAGCTTTCCTTCAGTGTTAAGGTGTACAGAAGGAAGTACCTGTGGACCCCTAGAACACTCAACTATGCAGTCTTCCTGTGACTGTGGGTTTCCTTTATTCTTTCTAACTCTCCCCTTGTATTTTCTCACCAGGAATTGACAAAATTTTGCTGTTGGTTTTTGGAAAGCATCAGCAACTTTCCATTATTTTTCACCACTTCAATATGCTACTTCTAACTCTGATGGCATAGAAAACTCTGTGTGGGAACTTTAACTTGTACCTTCCCCAGCTTCATGTTTGAACCATACTACTTGCCCTTCTTGTACAAGTAATCCAAGTAGAAAGGCAAGTAACTGTTTTTAATAGTCTTAATAACTTGACATTTAGTCTAATGAATAATATGGTTAATTAAAATTCACATTTTAAATGAAAGACTAATATGGGCTGGGTGAAATCACTTGTTGCCTAACTAAAATTTCTGTTAATTAAAAATGTGGTACAATTTGAAACGGATAGTGAATTAATTTGATTTTAAGTTTAAATATTGTTTCATTAGTTTGACTGTCCTTTAATTGTGAAGAAGGCTATAATTTTTCATAAAGAGGTTAGCATCTTACTAGTTATTGAGATTGTGTGGATAAGAGAAAACATAGGACCATTAAATGGATTGTTCTATCTTATAACGAGGGCAACTGGTGCAGTGGATAGAGTGCCAGGCCTAGAGTCAGGTAGACTCATCTCCCTGAATTCAGATCTGGCCTCAGATACTTGCTAGTCATGTGACCCTGGACAAGTCATTTCACCCTATTTGTCTCACTTCTTCATCTATAAAATGAGCTGGAGAAGGAAATGGAAAACCACTCCAGTATCTTTGCCAAGAGAACCCCAAATGGAGTCATTCACGAGTTAGTAAAAGCTTAAGCAAATTTAGGTTTTGACCAAATTGAAAGGAAACCTATAGTCAGCTTAAGTCTTTCTCATATTTAAGCATGAAATTCTTTGGCAATCATTCCAGTAAATGACCTTCACTTTAAGACATCCATTGATGATGGATGAGGCTTGTGATAGCTAATTCTACTTTTTGATTCTGGCTTTTATCCTGCCAATTTTGAGTTCCATGAGGGCAGGGACCCTTTTGTATCTATCTGTATCTTGTCCAGGGCCTTGTAGAGTTTTTCCATAGTAGTCACTTAAGTCATGATTATTGAATGAATTTTGTGGCATAGTTAGGTTGTTTTGTAGAAGAATTTGATGAGACTGTGAGAATTTTGTGAGAAATTATGAGATTTGCCTCAGAGCTCTCATAATAGTGGCAACATTAGCCCGAATGCTTCTTCACAGATCCCCCCCGCCCCCCCCCCCCGGAAAAAATTTAGTGGTGGAAAAGATGAAAGCAAAAGTTCATCATTTTAGAGCTAGAAGAGAGGTCAGAAGCCATCCAGTCCAAACTCTTCAGTTAAAGTATGAGGTAAGTGAAGCCCAGGCCTGTTGCCCAAGATTATACAACAATAAATTCTGGAATTAGAATCCAGGTTGTCTGAGTCCACATGCAATGTTCTTTCCAAAGAGTAGTGTAGTGGATAGGTCACTGGACTTAGAGTCAGACTAGGTTTAAATCTCCACCTCAGACACTAGCTACATGACTCTGAATAAGTCACTTAACATCTCTGTGTGTGTTTACTCATCTGTAACTTGAAGGCATTGAACTCTGGCTTCTTAAGGATCCTTTCAACTCTAAATCCTGTGAAAATGAACTATTTCTAGAAATGGTAGAAGCAGGTAGTAGGGTTCTGAGGGAAAAACACATGGATATGGTTGTTAGAAAGATATATTTTAAGGAGTACAAAAGTTCATGCAATATAGAATTGTGAAATGGCAAAAGATTCAGAAGAATTCAAAGAAACTAAAATCCAACATACCTTTTTGTTCACAGTCATTTAGAGGTATACATTTTTCCTTAAGGTACTGCTTTAGCTGGATCCCATAAATTTTGCTAGGTTGTCTCTTTGGTATTGTAGTAGTTTTCTTTGATTACATTTTTTATTGTTTCTATGATTTGTTCATCAGTCCTTTAGGATCAAATTATTTAGTCTCCTAATTAATTTTAGTCATTTCTTCAATGAACCTTTATTGAATATATTTTTATTGTTTTTTAGCAAAGGATGAGTGTAATACTTCTGCTTTTCTGCATTCTCCATTAGAAGGTGAACTTTTTGATTGCCTTTCTTTGTATCAACTGGTGGATAACAAGTATTTAATAGGTGCTTATTGATGGACTATTTATTTGTGAAGTTTTTATGCCTCAGTATATGGTCAATTTTTGTAACATGCAGTGCTGAGAAGTGTGTGTCCTTTTTTCTATTATTCTTCCTATTCCTGTTTGGTAATTGGCAGAGAGCTAGCATATTTAACTTTCCACAAGTTTGATTTAGGTCCTTAAACTTCTTTTGTGTAATTTGTCTGGTCTGAAAGGAATGAATCAATGTCCCTTACTATTATAGTTTAACTTAATTTTTCTTTAAGTATTTAGCAGCTATGCCATTTGGCATAAAACATATATATATATATATATAAAGTATTAATATTAGTTTACTTTGTTTATACTGTTTATTATCATTTATGTTCATTGTTTATGATATCTGTAAGCATTATGTAATTTTCCAGTCTTATCTCTCTTAACTAAGTCTTTTTGGGGTAGTGGGGTGAAGGATGCTTTTACATTGGATGGCGTCATGACTGCTAACTTATGACTCTTGCAGACTGGATTCTAAAAGGACAACTGGTTCTCTTCCTGTTAACATGTAAACATACCTTATCATCATATAGACCTTTTTGTGTTTTTCTTTCCTTCTGCATTTGTATTTCAATGTTTCTGCTTAGTTCTAGCCCTTTCATTAGGATTGTTCAAAACTCCTATTTCTGTAAAGATCCATTTTCCCTTCTGTAGAATTACAATTTGATTTGCCAGATAGGTTATTATTGGCTATAAGCTTTTATCTTTTGCCTTTTTGAATGTTCCTGTTTATAGTGTCAGCTGCAAAGTTTTGTGTAATCTCAGGATGGCTTCATAGTACTTAAATTATTACCCTTTTTTTAGGGTGTGTGAGGGGGAAGGGCAGGTCTATTTTCTCCTTGCCTTGGAAGCTCTAGAATTTTGTTGTGATGTTCCTTGAAGCTTTCATTTTGGGATATTTTTCAGTAGGTGACTTGTGGTATTTTTTTTGAGCGGCTGGTTTTTACTTTGTAAGCTGTTTATAAGTTTATAAGTGGCCTAATCTGTTACCCTTTTTCTTTCTCAGTCCTAAAACAAGAGTTGATGGGGTTACTGTGAGATTGACAGGCCCTCCTTATAATTAATTGATTTTGTTAGTACCACTTCCCAGGTTTTTTTCTTCGTACATGCTGGCCTGATCCTTTGTGTTTCAGTAACTCATATGAGTTGCCTGTGCTACTCAGTGGCCTCATCTCCTACCATGGCCCCTGGGGGTGCCCTGCCTTCTCTTTGTCCAGGCTTGCTTCTTCTTGTAGCATCCTTAGGCTTCCTATAGTAGTACCTTTGTGCACTCATGGACTGGACGGAGGAACTTATTGCTGTTTCTCCATGGTTTTCTTTATCATCTTTTCTTGTTGTACCTTTTTAGATTTTTATGGGTTTGTGGGAAATTTGGGCTTCTATAAGATTTTCTAAAGTTTTCCCCATTATAATACATTTTAAAACTCCAAGGAAAAGGAGAAAATTATTTATCCAATATAATAAATTACTAGCTAAAGGAAACAAGATTTTTGGAAATTCAGTTCAAAACTTGTCTCTTAGTTGAGTCTGTATGTTTAGAAGATGCTCAGAAGAAGTTTGATATTTGGATATAAGAATGATATGAAGAGGTGACTAGTAGAATGTTGTAGAGGGGGTCTTGTGCCTAAACGATATTTTAGAGGCGCTATAAAAAAAGTTAATGGGATTTATAATATCAAAACTTTAGGGATTAAAGTATTCTGAAACTATCAGCCTTGAGTATTTCAAAACATAAACTGGGTAGAAGAAAGTTCTCATGAAGCAGAGTAATTTGGACAGAATCTTGAAAGCGTATAGACTGGGAGTGCATACGCAGTTAGGTGTATTAGGGGTGTAGCACTGCAAACATTTCAGGGACTTTCTTCACCATTAAAGATTGTACTTTTTCATCGTATCTTGCCCTCTGGGATTCTTGTCATTTTCTCCATAAATCTACTAACAGCGATCTCTCTCACATGTTAGTTTCATTAGCTCCATTTGTAAGAAACAGTTAATGATAGATTAGGTAAAGTTAAAAATAGGTTTAATTGATGAATATACATTCTTCAGATAACCTGCTTTGAACACTCATGTTTAACTATCCCTTACTGATCCTTGCTCCATTCCTTTTCCTTTCTACTCCTCTTTTACCTCCAA
>CM053769.1:497781911-497803446 GCA_028658325.1 Potorous gilbertii
AGGGGATTGGTTAAAACCCAATTATGGCACAGAAATGATTCAGATACTGGAACCTTAAAGAGTCTCTACTACTCCTCTCTGAGCAGCTTTTTGGAAAGGACTGCATTGCTCACCTCGTGGCATAAGAAAGGGACTAGAAAAGATACCCAAAAATTGCTTCATCTAACTTAATTCTGGCCTGCTTACTGTGGCAGGGAGGGATCCTGTCCTGGGGTCAAAACACACACACACACACGTACGAAAAAGTTTGCAAAGATGATTCCATTTACCTTTGGTACATGTAATGTAAGCCTGCTTATGGACAGCAAGAGATCTAGTAGACGTGAAAGACAAATAGCTCTTACTGTGAGAGAACTCAGCAGGTACTGCATCTAAATAGCTGCCCTGAGTGAAACAAGGTTGGCAAATGAAGACTCAGTTACCAAAGTCAGAGCTGAATACATGTTTTTCAGGAGTGGCTGCAGTGATGGGGATCACCATGAAGGTGGCTTAAGTTTCACA
The DNA here is from genome assembly GCA_028658325.1 of Potorous gilbertii. Lineage (NCBI taxonomy): Eukaryota > Metazoa > Chordata > Mammalia > Diprotodontia > Potoroidae > Potorous > Potorous gilbertii. Next base: position 497,782,413 of record CM053769.1, read on the forward strand.
ATTAAAACTGATTTTTCAACAAGCTTTATGCTTCCTAAAAGGAGTGAAAATGGAATGAGCATGGCAATGTGATTACCTCTTGCAGAAAAGTTCCATACCACCATCATTGGTGCATATGCTCCCACCATGAGAAAACCTGATGTTAAATAAAAATTTTATGAAGACCTGGAGGAGGTCAAGCTTGTAATTCTGTGTAACTTTAATGCCAGAGTAAGCACAGACTATCAGACATGGCAAGGAGTCCTCTGGAGGAATGGAGTTAGAAACAGCAATATCAACAGTCACTTATAACTAAAGATATGTGTCTCGACCTCATCACCAACACTATTTTTTGTTTACCTAAATGCAATAAAACTTCATGGATGCATCCTGGCAGCAAACGTTGATATGTCATAAACTATGTCACTGTAAGCAGAAGAGATAAGACAGGATGTAAAAGTGCCAAAGATGATGTAAGAGTGCCAAAGATAATATATGGTGCAGAGTGCTGTACCAATCATAAACTTATCCTCTCCAAGCTAAACTTTTTCATTCAACAAAAGCAGTAGTCCCAAGGCAAGATGATGACCGGAAGACTTAATGTCACTGTATTAGAGTGCTTCTCTTAGTGTAAACAGTTACTTGCCACCTTGGAGGGCAAGCTGAGAGAACATGTGGCTGGCAACAGTGGAGCACAAAAAGAGTGAGTAGCTTTCAGAAATTTGGTGTACAGGACCACATTGACTCATCTGGGCCAGGATGCTTGCAAACATTAAGACTGGTTTGATGAAAGTGATGGGGAAATTCAGAAGTTGCTAAGTGAAAAATGAGAATTCTAAATGTTTTACTAGCCCAATACTTCACCAGTCTCTAAGAAGGCAGCATTTAACTCCAACAAAAATAAAGTGCGAGCAGAGCTTAGAGAGATGCAGGATTCTTGGCTCAGTAAGAAGACAGATGAAATTCAGTTTTATGCTGCTAATAGTTGTCGAAAGCACTTTTTTGATGCCCTGAAGACTATTTATGGGCCAAAGACCCATGCTGCATCTGAGCTACTCAGTACTGATAGAACCATATGATCCTGGAGAACGCTGAACACTTCCATAGTGTTCTCAACAGACCATCATTAACCAATGCTGAAGCCATTGACTGTACCTTAGATTGAAGTCAACCCCTCTCTAGTCAGACTTCCAACTGAAGAAGAGGTTTTGAATGCCATTAGATTCCTCTTATGGGTAAAGTTCCTAGTGCTAAGATTCCAGCTGAGATTTATAAGGCAAGAGATCCACTAATAGAAAACTGACAGAAATTTTTTGGATTATATGGCAAGAGGAGGTTATCCCCCAGAAGTTCAAGGATGCCTGCATTGTACATCTTTATAAAGGAAAAGGAAATAGGTTGTCCTGTGATAATCACTGGGGTGGGGTGGGGGAATCTCTCTTAGTTGTTGCTGGCAGGATTCTTGCCATAATCCTCCTTCATGGGATGACCCTTTACTTGGAAGGTGGTCATCTACCTGAGAGCCATTGTGGCTTCAGAAAGAGCTGAGAAATGGTTGACATAGTATTTGCTGCCCAACAAGTTCACGAGAAATGCCAGGAGCAGAACAGAGGTCTATCTACAACATTCATCCATCCACTGAAAGGTTTTGATAGTTGTGAGGGAAGATCCCGGCAAAATTTGCCCAGAGAAGTTCATCAGTATTGTGTGCCATTTCCATGATGACATACTTGTTTGGGTGTTGGATAATGGACAATGCTCTCACACTTTCCCAGTCACCAGTGGAGTGAAGCAGGGATGTGTGCTTACTCCCCTGCTTTTTAGTGTGATGTTTCTAGTGATGTTTTTGGATGCTTTTAATGTAAAGATGAACATGGCATTAAGGTCAACTACATCACTGATGGTAAATTATTTAACCTGAAAAGGTTACAAAGCAAGACGAAAGTAGAGTAAAAGTTGGTACCCAACTTTGTGTTCAAAGATGGTTGTGCATACAGTGCAGCCTCTGCGACAGATTATGGATTAGTTCTCTACTGTTTTTGCTAATTTTGGCCTGATGACACCAAAAACAAAACCAAACCCCAAATAGACAACAACAAAAAGAGGATCTCTAGTAACCAACACTATCCCGACCATACACGGTTATAGCAAAGGGAGAAATTCTGAATTCTGCGAATAAGTTTACTTAGCTTGGCAATATAATTTCCATTCATGTACACATAGATGATGAGGGTAATGCACCCATTTGCCAGACAGAGCTCTGTTTGGAAGGCTTTAAAGGAAAATGTGGGAGAGAAGAGGTGTTAGGCTTTCTACCAAAGTGAAGGTCTACAGAACTGTTGTGCTGACCTCATTTTTGTATGCCTATGAAATGTGGACAGCATACCAGCACTATTCCAGGAAACTGAATCATTTCCATTTGAATTATCTTAGGAACATCCTAAGTTCACCTGGCAAGATAAGGTATTAGACATTTTCTCAAGTTGAATTGCAAAGCAAAAGTACTGCAGAAAGGGCAATTCTGATGGGCTGGCCACTTTATTGGTTGCCTAAAAGACTATTTTATGGAGAACTCACCCAAGGCAAGCACACACATGGAAGTAAAAAGCAAGACAAGGACCCTCTCAAGGTCTCTCTGAAAAACTTTGAAATCAGTTATGAAACTTGAGAAAGACTGGCACAGAACCACCCAGCAGCCCACGTCAGAGAAGGTACTGTGCTGTGTGAGCTTTGCAGTAGCTCAAAAGAAAATTTAGAGTAAATTTAAAGACATCTTTACTCCAAATGCTCATATGGACTATTTGTGTCTGACCTATGGTAGAGCCTTCAGAGCTCATATTGGTCCGATCAGCCACCACTGGACGTGCTGTACCTTGACCCTGACATAGTGATGTCATTTTGGTCCTTTCTGAATAAGGACAGCAGCTAAGTAGTAGTAGAAAATGTTGGTTTATACCTAGTTTCTGCTAGACTGCTATCCAGTTTTCCTAAAAGTTTTTTATTAAATGGTGAATTCTTGTTCTGATAGATGGAATATTGGGTTTAACAAACATTAGACTACTGTGCTCATATCTTCTGTATATTGTGAACCATATCAGTTTAACTGATAAACCTCTATTCTTACCTTTCTTTCTTTGTCTTTCCCTCCCTCCCTCCTTCCTTCCTTCCCTCCTTCCTTCCTTCCTTCCCTCCTTCCTTCCTGCCTTCCCTCCCTCCTTCCTTCCTTCCTTCCTTCCTTCCTTCCTTCGTTCCTTCCTTCCTTCCTTCCTTCCCTCCTTCCCTCCCTCCCTCCTTCCTTCCTTCCCTCCTTCCTCCCTCTCTGTGTATTCTCCCTGTGACCTCATTTATTAGATCCTTTTCCTTAAGAATTTTAATAGTGTGTCATTTGACTCCTATTTGTTTAGCAATTATATTCATTTCTGTACTACTTTTCAGTAAAATGTAGTTTTCCTGTTTATCTCTTTTAATTAGATCTATTTTTACTATTGCTTTTTGGAGGGGGGGGCAAGATCGTGATTGCTATCCCTCCCTTTTTATTTAACTTTACATGAAACGTAATAGATTCTGCTCCAATTCTTTACTTTAAATTTTGTGTGTATCTGTTTCAAGTGTATTTCTTATAGACAACATTTTCTTGGACTCTGGTTTCTAATCCATTCTCTTGTTTTATGGCTCAGTTTGTCTCATTTACATTCAAAGATATGAGTGTTAATTGTATATTTCCCTCTGTATTGTTCTGTTATGCTGTTCTTTTTCTTTGTTTCCTCTTCTTTCAGAGTTTCTTCTGATCATGACTAATCTCTCTCTTAATCTATTTTCCCAATTATTCTCTCTTTTCCTCCCTGTTTTTCTGTTGGGTGAAAGATATCCAACTCTGTGTGTATGTATATGTAGGGTCATGTGTGTTTCCCCTCTTTGTCCAGTTAGTGTGAGGAGGTTTAAATGTTACCCACCCACCCCTCCTTGTGTGGAATTCTAATTGGGCTCACCAATTGTAAGATAATTTTGTGCATTCTTCCTTTTTCTTCTCCTTTCCTGCCCCTTTCCATTCTCATTTTAAGATAATCAAAACTTAGCAACAGAATTGATTCCCACACTTTCTATGTAGTTTTACTCCCTTTATAATTCTTGAGGATGAATTTTAAAAATATTATCATTTCCCCATATTAGAATGTCAGTAGTTTGTCCTTGTTTATTATGTAATGATTGTCAATTCATGTGTACCTTTTTATACTTTTCTTGATTCTTGTGTTCGTACTTTAGGGTTTTTAATGTCTTTTAAGTCTTTTCATCAAGAATGCTTGGAAGTTTTTCATTTGATTTATTCCCTTATAGCATTTTATTCACACTTGCTGGGTAGACTATTAATTGTAAGCCTATATTCTTTCCATTCTTGAATATCATATTCCAAATTCTCCACTCTTTTTTAGTGGAGGCTGCTAAATCTTGTATGATCCTGCCTTTGACTCCTTGGTGTTTGAATTATTTCTTTCTGCCTGCTTGTAGTATTTGCTCTTTGATCTGAAAGTTCTGGGTTTTGGTGATAATTTTTCTTGGAGTTTTCATGTGGAAATTTCTTTTAAGTGACTGGTTGATTCTTTTTATTTCTATTTTTTCCCTTAATTCTACGATTGCTGGTAAGTGTTCTTTTGTAATTTCTTGAAATAGGATCTATTTTTGGTTGTGATTTTTAGCCAGTTCATTGATTCTCCGTTTTTTTCTTTATCAGTTTTTTAAGGTTAGTTTTGCTATGAGATAGATACCTTGCATTTTCTTTTCTTTTTTTTTTTTTTTGGTCTTTTCATTTTGTTTTAAGATTTTTCCATCTTTTATGAAGTCACTAGCTTCTATTTAAATAATTTTAATTTTTCAGGATATTATTTTCTTGAGTAAAGTTTTATATCTCTTTTAAGCTTCTCTTTCTGTGTCTTCCACAAGACTCATTTCTTTTTTCATTCTCTTCCCTGTGCAATTTGGTTTTTAAATTATTTTTAGCTCTTTTTTTAAAATTATGATTTATTTCAGGAATAGCGGATGTACTTTAACTCAAGTTGCAAATGTCTTTGAAACATCGCTTATAATTTTTAGTTATTCACTAATTTGTGTCTTGTAACTTTTTATGGTGGAATTGTTATGATTATTTTTGACTCATGGTTCTAGTTTACTTCCTGACTTTTGACTTTATGTTAGGGCCTTGCTCCGTATACTTCTAAGAGGAAAGTCTGAGCTAAAGATTTTTTTTTCTTTTTGGGACTTTATGCTTCTTTCTTGGGATTTTAAGCCTTAGGTTTTTTTTTTTTTAGGATATCCAAAATATCTCTGGCTAGAGATATGCAGTACTTCAATGCTCCCAAAATTTTGTGATTCAGGGCAAAGTCTCAGCAAGTTCCTGATTTGGGTTGTCTCTGAGCACAGGTGTATATGTCCTGGATGAAGCTAACCCTAGAGGAAAAGACACTAGCAATTGGCTGAACTGGAAGAGTTATCAGAGAGCAGGTATCCTTTGAACTCATTCTTCAAGGATACTAAGGGTCTGAAAAGGTGGTGAGGAGATAGCATGCCAGTCACAGGAGACAACGAGTGCTAAGGCGCAGAGATGGCAGGCCATATGTGCATGCTCACAACAAATAGACCTGAATGGCTGGGCCACAGAACCCATGGAACAGATTGTTTGTAAACAGACTTGAAAAGGTTTATCTATCTAAAATTGATTTAATTTTTGTTTTCAACATTCACTTCCATAAGATTTTGAGTTAAGAATTTTCTCCTTTCCTTCCCCTCCCCTCTTCCCAAGACAGCATGCAAACTGATATGCTCTACTTATCCATTTATATTAAACATGTTTTCACACATTAGTCATGAGGTAAAGAACTAGAAATTATGGGAAGAACCACAAGAAAGAAGAAACAAAACAACACAAGAAAAGAACAGCAAATAATATGCTTCCATCTGCATTCAGACTCCAGAGTTCTTTGTCTGGATAGGGATAGCATTTTCCAGCATTAGTCTTCTGTACTAGTCTTTGATCCTTGCATTGCTGTGCTGAAAAGAGTAAGTCTGTCAAAGTCAGTCATCACACAGTGTGGCTGTCCCTGTGTATTGACTCTGTTCACTTTACTCCGCATAAGTTCATATAAGTCCTTCCAGGTTTTTCTGAAGTCCACCCATTGATCATTTTCTTACAGCACAATAGCATTCCATCACACTCATACACCACAACCCTGTTCAGCCATTCCCCAGCTGGTGGACATCCCTTCATTATCCAGTTCTTGGCTACCACAAAAAGAGCTGCTATAAATATTTTTGTACATGTGATTCTTTTTCCTGTTTTTATGATCTCTTTGGGAAACAGACCTAGAAATGGTATTGCTGGGTCAAAGGGCACGCAGTTTTATAGCCCTTTGGCCATGGTTCCAGATTCCTCTCCAGAATGGTTGGATCAGTTCACAACTCCGCAAATAATGCATTAGTGTTCCAATTTTCCTACATCTTCTCCAACATGTATCATTTTCCTGTTTTGTCATATTAGCCATCTGACAGGTATGAGGTACCTCAGTTGTTTTGATTTGCATTTCTTTAATCTATAGTGACTTAGAGCATTTTTTCATATGACTGTAGGTAGCTTTAATTTTTCCTCTGAAACTGCCTATTCATATTCTTTGACCACTTATCAATTGGGAAATGACTTGTGTTCTTAAAATTTGACCTAGTTCTCTATATATTTGAGAAATGAGGCCATTTTCAAAGACACTGGCTATAAAAAAAAGCTTTCTGCTTTCCTTCTAAACCTGATTGCATTAGCTTTGTTTATATAAAAACTTCTCAATTTAATGGAATGAAAATCATCCATTTTGCATTTCATAATGTTCTCTATCTCTTGTTTGGCCATAAATTGTTCCCTTCTCCATAGATCTGACAGGTGAACTATTCCTTGCTCTCCTTGTTTGATTATAGTATTAGTCTTTATAGCTAAATCATATACCCATTTTGACTACCTTGGTATAGGGTATAATATGTTGGTCTATGCCTAGTTTGTGCCGTATTGTTTTCCAGTTTTCCCAGCAGTTTTGTTAAATAGTTCTTATCCCAGAAACTAGAGTCTTTGGATTTATCAAATAGTAGATTACTATAATCATTGACTATTACGTCTTGCATACTTAACCTGTTCCAGTAATGCACCACTCTATTATGTAACCAGTATCCTTGAAAGAGTTTTAAATGCCAGCCATAGCAGTTTATATTTGATCCCACTTCTTGATCATAGAGAAAGTATATATTGCATGCTTTATGTGACTTTTAAATGTTTTTTTAGTCTAGTAGAATAAATTTAAAAGTATATAATTAGTTAACTTAAAAAAAAAACCCAGAAGTTAGATGAAAATTTCTTAACTTCTCTCTCCCCATTTCTGTTTGTACAGGGGCCAATGTGAGAACATTTACTCCCTTTTATTTTGTCGTGGAACCAGTGGATACCCTTTCAGTTCGAGGATCTTCTGTTATCCTAAACTGTTCAGCATATTCAGAACCTTCCCCAAAAATTGAATGGAAAAAAGATGGAACCTTTTTGAATTTGGTGTCAGATGATCGGCGTCAGCTACTGTCGGATGGATCTTTGTTAATTAACAGTGTGGTGCATTCCAAACACAATAAGCCTGATGAAGGATATTATCAATGTGTGGCCACCGTGGAAAGCCTTGGAACCATTGTAAGCAGGACAGCCAAGCTCACAGTTGCAGGTAAATTCTCATAAGTGATTTATGGGACATTTTTTCTACTTTTAATGAAAAGGAAGAACTCCATTGGAGTCCCCTGGCATTTAATTAATTCGTTTAGAAATATATTTTGTGCCTACTATGTTTAAGTTATTGTTTAGGTATTATGGAGGATTGAGGTGTTGAGGAATACAAAGAAATGTAATAAATAAATGAATGAATGAAAGGTAGTGGGTCCTCCCCATGTGCCAAGCACAGTTGTCTACCTGTCTGGAAATATACAGTTACTTTTAATTTTTGAAGTGGATGAGAGTATCTGTGGAGGAATAATAATTTTGTATACTAACTCTGACCCTGGTTAACCAAGGAAAATTCGATATGTTATGAATCCCTTTTCTACCCATACTCTTTCTTTGTGTATTGACCAAGGGAATGATATTTATAATAAATAATTTTTTTAAATATTCAAAACAGGTAGAGGAATATTTTAATATGTATGGTAAAAACGTATAAAGATAGACTCAAACTTAATTCATAAATAACAAGTTACAGTAGAGCAAAGGAGAATAATCCTTTTTACAACTTTAGTATTTGAAGAGTAGCAAAAATATATATGATATTGAGAATTAAGAGGATGTATTGTCTAAAAATGTTTTCATTTTGCTGTCCTTAATAGTGGTAGAATTTGTTATTTTTTAAAGAACAGTACTGATCTTTGCAAACTGTGTGTTCTATTTGTGGAAGGCAGATAATTTACTTTGCGGTAGTAAGCAACTCTTCAAAACAAAGAAAATGCTGAAACAATTTTTAAGGGTAAAAACAGGGCCATGCAGCAATTTTCTTTTACATTTTTTTTTTTAGCAGTGTTTGCCAAGCAGTCTGACAAAATTTACTTGCCTAATAAATAAATTACTGTGATGAATTTCCCCTGAATGTTGCTTTTTCTGTTCTGTTAAAAATATATAATATGAAAACAATCAGTGATGTTAAAATGGGTACTTGATTTTTTTTTCTGTCATGCCACAGCCTCTAAAAACCTGCAGGCATTAAAGTACACATAATTCTCTCACTAGTTTTTGGAATTTCTGCCTCTGTTTTCTCTAATAATAATACTCCATTTTTGTCAGATACAGTAGTGATAAGCAGTCAAAACAGTCCTTGCTTTCTGACTTTTTAGACTCTCCTTGTACCACCATCACTTAGCAGTCTCTTGTCCTTTGTGGATTCATTATTCAAATCTATCACTCATTCTAGAACCATCTTCCTTGGGCCATTCCCTACTGGTTCCTTCTTTCTTCAGTTTTGCCACCTTTACATTCAGTCTCTTCTCCTCAACAGACCTCTCACACTGAGGGACTTCAGGATTACATGTCAGTGCTCTCACAAACACCTAAACCTTCAATTCCTCCATCTATTCACTACACACAAGAATGATCCCTTGTTTGAAGTTCTGTTCCTGAATTTGCCACCATCTTCTACTTCTTTCATTCCTATTTACTTCCTGAGGGACTGTGGTAGAGAAAATCATGATCACTACAAATTTATGTTATCTAATCTCAGCTAGGCCTTTACCACTGCACGGCCATCTTTCTTTTCCTCTCTAAACTCAGTTTACTGTTCTGTTTTCCAGAGTAGCTATTCTTAATCTTCTTGTGTCTCTTCAAGCCTCCCATGGCATTCTCTTCTGTGATGAGTGAAATCTGAAATAACTGGGGAAACAAAAGTACAAACTTCCTAGCAGTGCATGCCAATTGCATAACAAATTGGGATGAGGCCTCTTCAGCTTGGCACTGGATTCTGGAAACAAACATAGATGTTTGTGCATCAAAAGGAAACAACAGGATACAAGGTTAGGTATTATGATTTTTTTAATGGAAAGAAAGATTACAGACTTTCCAAGTTGGGAGGAGAGCAAACAGGTGCAATTCCCTGAAATCAGACAAAGAGCTGTCCAACTCCCCCAAGTATCTATATTCAAAGGAGCATGGAAGAGTCAGGATGATGGAAGCTACCCAGCTGAAACTCTCCCAGCTTTCCCCTCCAAACAACTTTAAAATAACACCTCAAATCAAATTTTGGAATGGTAGAGCCAACAAAAGGTCTGAGTGAGACATTTTTAAGTCCTAAGGAAATTAGAGAGATCAGCAGGAGAAGTCCATGACGCCGGTTGGAGGACTGTCCAGGCAATAGTGATCTCTGCAGCAGCCGCTTTGGAAGCTCTCAGCCCAGAGGTGGTAAGGGAATCAAACAACTGGTCAGAAAGTGATTATAGGGTATACTTCGTTGCTGTTGGGTACAGCTGGAGCTTATTAGCCATTTTGTTGCCCATATGCAATTCTGGGTCACAGTTTCAGGGCAGAGAGGAGCTGTAGTGGTTGGTCACAAGAGAGCAAGGGCTCTGGTCTCAATTCCAACATAAAGAGTTCTTGTGGCTGCATGGGACCAGGGGCCCTTTGTGGGTAAAGACCAGAGCATGGACTGGGTGAGCAGTGACCATACCTATTCTAGGATCATATTATCCTATACCTATAAGAAATGACAAATGTTGAAGGGGAAGGAAGAGGGAAAAATCGATATACTAATGAACTGCTGATAGAATAGTGAACTGGTCCAACCATTCTGGAGAACAATTTGGAACTATGCCCAAAGGGCTATAAAACTATGATTGCTTAGCAATACTATTGCTAGGTCTATATCCCAAAGAGATCAAAGAAAAAGGACCTATATATACATAAATATTTATAGCAGGTCTTTTCGTGGTGGCAAAGAGTTGGAAATCAAAGGAATGCCCATCAGTTGGGGAATGGTTGAACAAGTTGTGGCATATGAGATGATGGAGTACTATTGTGGTATAAAAAATGGGTGGTTTCAGAAAAATATGGCAAGACCTATAGGAACTGATAAAGTGAGAAAAATTGGGAGGTCATTGTGTGCAGACCAATGTTATAATGATGATCAGCTGTAAAAAGTTTGACCACCCTGACTGGTACAGTGATTCAAGATAATATCAAAAGACTCATGATAAAAAACATTATCCATCCCCAGAGAGAGAACTGAGGAACTCTGCGTGCAAATTGAAGTTTAATTTTCTCACTTTGTTTTTCTTTTTTTATATGGCGATATAGAAATAAGTTTTGCATAATTTCACATGTATAGTTGATATCATAGTGCTCACCATCTCAGTAGTTATGGGAGCGAGGGAAAGAATTTGGAACTCAATTTAAAAAGAAAAGAATTTGAAAAATAAATAAATAATGAATTAAAATGTTTAAGGACAAAGAAGAACATGGAAACAGTAACTAATTGACTAGTATAGGGCCAACTTTCACATAAGACATAAGGTTTCACATAAGGTTGCTTGAGATGGATAATTTTGAGAATATGCTTTGCATTAATCTTCAAATCTGACTGGAAAGGGAAGTGAGCTTGCTCCAGAATTGTCACAAGATGGAATCGGCATAGTCACTTAATTCCCAACTTTGATTCATGGAGGAGGGACTGAGCCCTCTTCCCCTGTGAATCACTTATCTATAAAGCAAATTTATAAGGTATTTAATGTGCTTATGTTTACTATCAACATTAAGTACCAAGAAGAAACCATTAGGAAGCACCTTCTCACATAGCTTTGTACTCCAGCTAACCCATAGGCTTAGAACTATAATGATGACATACAAACCTTGTTAAATAGACTCTGTAGATAAACTCAGGCCACAGATTGAAATATTGAGAAGGCTAACAGTGGGCTAATTTTGAGAGGGGACATTTACATGTCACTTAGGTAATCAAGAAAACTCTGGAAACATAAATACCATGAAACAAAAAGTCAAAGCAATACAACACTGATAATTATTAACATCAAGTATCCGAGTAACCCACTCCTGATGTCCATTTAATCAGTGTGTCTTGAATCCCAGATGTTTTATGTAGTCAACTGGTCCCAGGAAATATCTTCTCTTGGACATTCTGGAATAGGTTTTATTCTTGGACAACTCTGAAGGGGGCTCTGCTTCTCTAGTTCCAAATCATAGATATTTCTAGGTAATTGTGTTAAAATCTGCTAGTAGCAAGATAATATCATTTAATACAACCTCTTGAGTTTGGTTTTCCAATAATTGGGTCATGTAGTGAAAACCAGTTCAAGCCTTATGGTTCTGATCCTATTAAAAACCATAAGAGCTTTAAGAGTAACATTAAATTAGGAACCCATTAGGAACCTGAAACTTTAGAGAATTTCAGTTTTCATATGCCACTTACTGTTTTTTATCTGTACTAACCCCTGTAACCTGTTATAAGAATTAAAAAAACAATTATGAGAGTTTAATTTATAAAATAAACCATTCTGTCTTTTAAAATTATCAGACAAAAACTGAAAATGGGGAGATAATTTATATTATTTATTCAGTTGTTTTAGTTGTGTCCAACTCTTCATTACCCAATTTAGGGTTTCTTGGCAAAGATACAGCTCATTTTATAGATAGGGAAACAGGCAAACAGGGTTAAGTGACCCAAGGTCACATAGTAGTGTCTGAGACCAGATTTTAACTCAAGTCTTCCTGACTTCTGGTGTAGTGCTCTATCTACTGTGCCACCATAGGTGCCCTGCAATTTTGTATGTAAAATCCTTAATCCAGCTTTGAGAACTTATTACTAAAACACCAATGATAACAATGTCAGAATTTCCATATTCGGTACATATTTATATGTCCTAGTTTTTAGAGCAAACAGTCTAATTCTATTTCTTTCTCAAAATATATTATTTCATTTAATTGGGAAGATTTTACATTACATCTTTTGTCTTTTTACTTTGTGTCATTTCCCCTCTTAGGAGATTATCATTTCTGTTTTATAATTTAGCCACAAATAAAGATCAAAACTGTAAAGTTGTTCATACTTACATTGTATTATAGTCACTCAGAGCTGTTGTAGTATCAGTCTGTTAAATAACTGATTTAGTATTGTATTTGTGAAATTTATAGAGCTCACCTACCCTGTTTTTAGAAATTTAATATGAAGGGAAAAGGGAGGGACATAATTATAACAATATGAAGACTTGTCCCCTTATGGGTACAGACTGATAAGACATATGCCATAATGGGAAAAACTCCCTTAGCTATATTTAATTCCAGTTACATGTTATATATGACAGCCAGTCATATAGTAAAGCTCCACATTATTTGCAGGGTATTAAAAGCCAGGTTCAGTGTTAACCAGATGGAGAAATTACCTGTTCAGAAAAGAAATAGCACAATGGACAAACCAAGTCAAGATGCTCCTATCTTAGGCCATGCCAAGGTCATATCCCCTCAACTTTTCTCAGGAATATACATCCATCTATAGCAGTTCTCAGACTGTAGCACATGCCATTTTCTCCTTGCCTGGTAGACTGTTGGCTCAATGACAAATCAGACAATCAAAACTCAAAACAAAATTAATTTTTATTCACAATGTTTTTACCTTAAATAGCAAAATTTCATTAACTATGAGTTAGGGTTTGAATGTTAATAGTTGTCTCATGTTTCTCTTAACAGTTACATTTCCTTTACTTATAAATTAAAGCTAGCCACATTCTGAGGTTTCATATATATAGTGAAGGTTGACATATAATAATGTGAAGTTATATCTTTAAACCACCTTATACATTTTTTGTAATTTTTATAAGTGATAGCCAAAATTTTTTAAATGAAAGTCTGTTACAGTAAACTTATAAATATACTTCCTCCTCCTCGCCCAAGGAATCTCTTACTGTACTCTCGGCTGCTATCTTTGCTTGTTGCATTCATTCACCTCTCTTGCATTTGTGTTGTCTGGGATCTAATGGTCTTGTTTTCTTTCTAAGAATGGTTTAAATTTCTCTTTATTATGTTCATTTTTTTTTCATTCATGGTTTAGTGCAGATTTTCAGAGTAAGTTACCTTGGGCTGCATCCTGAACTCCAGTGATCTTTGGAACACACTCTCCAATTCCCTCATATGTTATATGCTAGATACATAATAACCTTGTGTTAGTTGAATTTCCTTTCCTTTTTATTTGAAAGGTTTTCTTCTGATGACTTGCAAAATTTATTTCTGAATTGAATGATTAAATTTAACCACTATGTGTCTTGGAGTTTGTAGCCATTTTTTCCCTTTTCTTCTTTTTCTTTTCCTGGAGGTGATCTAGGAATTTTTTGAATTGGTATTTAATTTTCTGTTCTTAGGATTTGAGGGAAGTTCCCTCCTTTTATTTCCTGCATCATGATATAAGGTTTTTTTTGTCCTTTTGTGTTAAACTTAAGGATCTTCTGCGATCTTTAGTTTGTCTTTATACATACTGTCTTTGAGATCGATATGTTTTGTTTACATAGTGAGCATATTTTCTTTTAATTTTTTTTTCTTCTAGGTTTGTCTTTTATTTTTAGGTATTTGTATTCTCAATCTGTTCGTCTCTCCTTTGCTTCTTTGGTGAGACTTGCCATTACAGCTTTTAGTTTGTCTATTTGCCCCTTTTGCCCATGGCCCATAGAATCTAGTGTCACAATCCTATTTCTCTTTTGATCTACTGCAATTTTTAGGTCATGGGAAAAACAAGATGGCAGACTAGACATTTTCTTCAATCCCCATTATTTTTCAAACTTTTATATTTCTTCAAAACAGAAATTACATGCTAAAAATAAAACAACTTCTGCTGCCTCTATGGTCAAGGAATTAAAAAGAAGTTTAAAAATGAACCCAAAGCCAAGAACTAATGCTTACTGAATCTGAGCTCACTTAACACCCTTCTCCCACCTCCCACACTGGCAGACCTAAGGTCATGACACAGATCTGCATCAAAACCCACTAATGCACCCCACTGTGGATATTTGTTAGGCTCCTGATAGCGAACTTGACCACAGCTCTTGAAGAGCAAAAGTCTCCTGGGGGTGTCAACAAAAGCCCCAGGGCTGCAAAGCTCTGAACTGTTGTTGCCAGGAATAACAAACTCAGAACTGTCAGTGTTGAGCCCAAGACTTGAGAAACAGGAGGAGTGGAATAGGCCACCAGTATATGACACTATATGTGTGGGGGGCTGTGCAGACCTCCACCAAGTCTCAGGGGCAGAGTACAACACCTGACTACAGCCAGTTCTGAATACCCAAAGTTATTTGGAGCAGAGTCTTAGGCTGGTCAATCATGGATTGCCCAGGGTGGGAAGAGACAGACATTTTGAGATCTAGCCCCTGAGGAAACCACAGTCTGAGTGGTGGTGGAGGGAGTCGGAAAGTGAGCAATAAGGAAAATGATTTGGGAAAAAATGGAAAGGATTAATAATTTTAAGAAGAAAATTCAAAGACCTTGAACATGGGCAGAAAAATCAATAGAAGAAATGATAACAACAGAAAGAAATAAGCCTGCCAGATCTCTTCTGAACCTTAGAATAGCATATTATGGTTCCAAGATCTCAAATTCTACAGGGTCCTCTGTCACATTAAATGTTGTGTCATTTTCCTTTGTTTGTGGTATTGGTTTATAGATGCCTGAATATGATTACTGAAGGCTGTTAATGCTACTAATTTTAGGTTGTTTTTTCCCTTATTTTCTCCTATTGTTCACTGTCTGAGTCTCCCATCTGATAGTGATTACCTTGGGGGCTGAATCTCAAAATGTCTCAATCTCCTTTCTTGCTGTCAACAATTTATGACAGACCAGCCTAGGTCTCTGCATCAGGTGACTTTTGGGGGTGAGGACAAAATTGGCCCTAGTTGGATATTGAGCTCTTTTTCTCTGGTGCTACACAGCCCCTCCTCACCTCCTACCTGCTTCATGCACACACACATTATGTCCTGTCCTGGTACCTATCCTATTTCCTCTGTTTCTTAGTTCTCTGGGCCAGCACCAACAATTAAGAGAGCTAGAATATTGGTCCAATGAGGTTGATTTTTGAAATTTGGTTCTCCAAGGTCCCAGGAGGAAGACATGGTGGCATGAGAGGTTGAACTCTTTTTCAGGGACATGTGTCCTGTCCATTTCCCTGTTGCTGTTCTGCCTCCTATCTCCCATAAGCAGGTTTCTTTCCCTGGAGTATTGCTGTTTATCTTTTTGTTGATCTCTCAAGGCTGGAGAAAACTTTTGCAGCCTGGAGGTGAGATCTTCTTGGAACTGGGGAAAGAGGGAGAGGGTGGGAGAACTGGTATGTGTGGTGATGGGTTTTGTTGGGAATTGGGGGAGGGTGTCAGTTGCTTGTTGCATTCTTGAGTTGGCTAAGTGCACCCTTGCTGGTAGAGGGGGAGGTGGGAAGGGATATTGAGTGAACTCAGTAGAGAAGTCAGGTCATGTTTTTGTTTGGTTTTTTCCAACCTTCTTTTGGATCCTGGATGTCCTAAATCAGGAGTGGGGGACTTTGGGGCCCCATGTGGCTTTCTAGTTACTTGGGTGCAGCTTTTTGACTGAGTCCAAGTTTTACAGAGCAAGGCCTTTTATTTAAGGGAATTTCTTCTGTGAAGTTTGGATTTAATTAAAGGGCCACACTTGAGGACCTAGAGGGCCACATGTATCCTTGAGGCTACAGGTTCCCCACTCCTGTTCTAAATCATTAAATGTCAAGTCTTCCATCTTGATCACACAACCTCCACGTCCCTTATTTACTGTTGTTCATTCTTTTCAGTCATATCTATGTCTTGATGACCCCATTTTGGTTCTTGGCAAAGATACTAGTGAGTTGCTGTTTCCTTTTCCACCTTATTTTACAGGTGAAGTAAAGCAGGGTTAAATTACTTGCCCAGCGTCACACAGTTGGGAAGTGTCTGAGGCAGAATTTGAATTCAGAAAGATGAGTTTTCCTGACTCTAGGCCTAGTGCTTTGTGTACTGTAGAGTCATGTATTTATTGTACTTCACAATAAATCCATCTCCCATCTTTGCTTTCTCACAGGCTCTCCCTTAGTCCTGGAATGCTCTGTCCCCTGGTATTTGTTGCTTTACTTTCCTAATTGAGTTAAAATTCCATCTTCTGTATGAGGTCTTTCTCACCTAGTACCACCTCTGCTAGTGCCTTCCTCTCCAAGATGACCATTCACTCACTCTGGAGAGATCTTGATTGTGCTTATTTACATGTTCCATTCCCTTCCTCTCTTTAGACTGTAAGTTCCTTGAGGACAGGGGCTGGGTGACTTCGTTTTGGTCTTTGTTTCCCCAATGCCCTGGTACATACATAGTAAGCACTTCCTGAGTGCTCATTGATTGACTGGCTGGCATTTTGAAAAGGAGTTGGTCTATATAGCATTAAAAAATTTCATTTTAAACCCAAATCTTGAGTTTTTTATTTCACCAGGATTGGAAATTAAGAGGATAAGTTCACCTTGTAAATAAAAACCAGTCACTTGTTTTCCATGAAAGAATACATTTTCTTTGACCTAGGGAGTCCTGTATAATTAGAATTGTTAGATAACAAGGTGAAAAAATTATGAAAGCCAAACCTATTTCTAAGCAGCTGTGTAAAGAAGTCTTTCAGTTTTGTGGTTAAGCACTTTAGTATATCTAGTACCACTTAAAAGATATCATTACACAAACTTAACAGTTGTTTTGTGAGGGCAAGATAGTGTCCAGCATATGTGAAAAAGGCATTCAGAAAGGTGGTTTTATGTGAAGGAGGAACATTTATATTTTATTAGTTCCCTTTACTTTAGACTGTTAAATATTTAATCTCAAACATAGCACAGTACTGTTACTTTCAGTGAGGATTATAAGGAATTAATTCACTTTATAATTAAACTTTTCCTATCTTACATTTTTTGGGAGACTGTTATCATTGTAATCTGTTGCTGATTAGTCTTCCTTCCTCCAGTCCTTTCAATATCATTCAGTGATTTCTGTTGCCTGTAGGATAGTACATACTTCTTAGTGTGTCATCCAAGGATCTTTCAGTCAGCCTCCAACCTACCTTCTTATCCTCACTTTACATTGTTTCTCTTCATATATTCTCATTGGAAGTTGAACTTATCTATTTCCTAAACATGCCTGCCATGTTGTGTTCCACTTCTTTGTACTGGAATAGACTGTGTTAGTACCTGCTAAGTGGTCCTTTCTCATCTGACTTTCAGAATCTTCTTTGGTCCTCTGTTTCACTGTTTCATTAAAATGAAGGTGATAGGGGGGCAGAGCCAAGATGGCAGAGTAACAGCATGCACTTACTAGAGTGCTGCCCCTAAGCCCTGCCAAATACATGTAAAAATGACTCTAAACAAATTCTGGAACTGCAGAGCCCACAGAGTGATGGAGTGAAGCAAAACTTCAGCCCAAGACAGCCTGGAAGGTTGCTAGAAAGTATATGTCGCACCATGCAGGGGGCAGGGCACAGTCCAGCATGGGCCACATAGGCATCTGAGCAGACCTTGGGGAGACTGAATCTCTCACAACTGTGGCAGTTTCTAGACTTCAGGACCCCAAAATGCAGAGGAAATTTGAAATGTCAGTGGAAGAAGCCTGTAAGACTAGTGTAGGAGAGCGGAGTGATCTGGCCCCAGCTGCAGGGCTGCAGAGGGGGAAAAGAGACAGAGAGAGGAACCCCCAGCAGCCACAGCAGCAACAGGGGCAGAGACAGCAACTGTTTGTGGAGCTCAAAGCCCATTGTGGGGGAATCGAGAGGCTAACAGTATACCCCCTTCCCTACTGGAAGTAGATATCTACCTTGACAAAGACCTTAAAAGTCAAGTAAAAACCTGGGGAAATGAGCAAAAACCGAAAAAAGAATCAGACTATAGAATCTTACTTTGGTGACAAGGAAGACCAAAACATGTAAACAGAAGACAACAAAGTTAAAGCTCCTCCATCCAAAGCCTCCAAGAAAAATATGAATTGGTCTCAGCCCATGGAAAAGCTCAAAAAGGATTTTGAAAAATCAAGTAAGAGAAGTAGAGCAAAAATTGGAAAGAGAAATGAGAGTGATGCAAGAAAATTATGAAAAACGAGTCAGCTACTTGCTAAAGGAGACCCAAAAAATGCTGAAGAAAATAACACTGTAGAAAATAGACTAGCCCAAATGACAGATGAGATTCAAAAAACTAATGAAGAGAAAAATGCCCTAAAAAGCAGAATTGGTCGGATGGAAAAGGAGGTCCAAAAGCTCACTGAAGAAAATAATTCCTTAAAGATTAGAATGGAGCAGATGGAAGCTTATGACTATGAAAAATCAAGAAATTATAAAACAAAACCAAAGGAATGAAGAAATAGCAGACAATACGAAATATCTCATTAGAGAAACAACTGACCTGGAAAATGAATCCAGGAGAGACAATTTAAAAATTATGAGACCACATGAAAGCCATGATCAAAAAAAGAGCCTGGATATCCTCTTTCAAGAAATTATCAAGGAAAACTGCCCTAGATATTCTAGAATCAGAGGCTAAAATAAATATTGAAAGAATCCACTTCTGAAAGAGAAAACTCCTAGGAATAGTGTAACTGAATTCCAGAACTCCCAGGTCAAAGAAAAAATATTGCAAGCAACCAGAAAGAAACAATTTGAGTATTGTGGAAATACAATCAGGATAACACAAGATCTAGCAGCTTCACATTAAGGTATCACTGGGCTTGGAATATGATATTCCAGAGGTCAAAGGAGCTAGGATTAAAACCAAAAACCACCTACCCATCAAACCTGTGTATAATACTTCAGAGGAAAAATGGTCATTCAATGAAACAGAGGACTTTTAAGCATTCTTCATGAAAAGACCAGAGCTAAATAGAAAATTTGATTTTCAAACACAAGAATCAAGAGATACATGAAAAGGTAAACGGAAAAGAAAAATCATAAGGGACTTATTAAAATTGAACTGTTTACTTTCTTACATGGAAAGATAATACTTATAACTCTTGAGACTTTTCTCAGTACTAGGATAGTTGATATATATATATAGACAGAGGGCACAGGGTGAGTTGAATAGGAAGGGATGATATCTAAAAAAATAAAATTAAGGGATGAGATGGGAATATATTGGGAGGAGAAAGGAAAAAATAAAATGGGGCAAATTCTCTTCACAGGAAAGAGGCAAGAAAAAGCTTTTTCAGTGGAAGGGAAGAGAGGGAGGGGAGGTGACAGGGAAAAAGTGAACCTTATTCTCATCACATTTGGCTTCAGAAAGGAATAACGTACACTCAATTTGCTATGAAACTATCTTACACTAAAGGAAAGTGGGGGAGAAGGGGATAAGCAGGGTTTGGGGGAATGCTAGAAGGGAGGGCAAATGGGAGGAGGGAGCAATTAGAAGTAAACACTTTTGGGGAGGGACATGGATAAAAGAAAGAACAGAATGGGGGCAGGATAGGATGGAGGGAAATATTGTTAGTCTTACACAACATGACTGTTATGGAAGTCTTTTGCATAACTACACATGTATAGCCTATACTGAATTGCTTGCCTTCTCAGTGGGGATAGGTGAGGAGGGAGGAAGGGAGAGAAGTTGGAACTCAAAGTTCTAAAAACAGGTTTAATAATTGTTTTACATGCAACTGGGAAATAAGATATACAGGCAATGGAGTACAGAAATCTATCATGTCCTCCAAGAAAATAGAGAGTATGGGGATAAAAGAAGGGAGGGGTGTGATGGAGGGGAGGGTAGATTGGGGGAAAGGGGTAATCAGAATACATGCTGTCTTGGGGTAGACAGAGGAGAGAGATGGGGAGAAAATATGGAACTTAAAATCACGTGGAAATGGATGCCTGAAAACTAAAAATAAATAAATTAATTAATTAAAATTTTAAAAAATGAAGATACTAGACTAGATCAGTGGTATCAAATTTAAATAGAAACAGACCCCTCCTTGTAAGCCCCCAAAATTTAACATTATCTGTGCTTTATTGTATTTATTCATTTTGTTAGATATTTCACAATTACATTTTTAATCTGGTTCCAGCCACACTTAGAAGATTGCTTTCTATAGGCAGAATTAGCACAAGACTATAATTGCTGTATGAATAAAAAGTGAAAAGTGCTGTTATAAGCATTTAATCTCATATAGGACCTCTTTTTATAACTGACCTCCTTGTAATTTTTTTTTTTTAACTAAAGCTAAATTAACAGTCAGGCAGACAGGAACTCAGTTTTCTGGGTTCTAAAATATTTTAATAGTATTTTGATGCTACTTCAGAGAATTAATGTTAGACTGTAATGTCTATCCAAGGTCTGGGAATCTTGGATATCAATCAGTTGATGAACATTTATTAAATGCTTGATATGTGCCATGCATTAGACTAAGTGCTAGGATTTAAAAAAAAAAAAGAGGCAAATAACAGTCCTTGCCCTCAAGGAATTTACAATCTAACCAGAGGGACCACATGCAAACAAACATATACCAAGCAAGCTATTTAGAGGATAAATAGAAAATTCAGAGA
>CM053769.1:497803946-497819377 GCA_028658325.1 Potorous gilbertii
GTGAGTAAATGGAGGATGTATTGGCATGGGGAGACACTTGATATTTAGTGAGAGAAGGGTCTTGCTCAAGACCTCTAATTCAATAAGGTAGCTGTGGGAAGGATGAAATCATAGTGTCATATAGTTTTCATTTTTTGTTGTCTTTTAAAAATTCGTAATCTGAAGGGCCCATTTTTCATGACAGAGCAGCAAATGCTTTGATAGATCTGTGACCTCACTAATATCCGTCCTTCCTATATTGATGCAGATGGCAGTGCATCCTCACATTGTCATTCAATGTAACTCTTATTTATATGATGGTTGGTCCATGCAACATGTGGGAGCCTCACTCTAAATTCTTTGAACATTGCATGGAGACTTGTTGAGTCCATGAGCTGTCATTTGGTTTTCCCTTGCTCTTGCCCCATGACTTAACAACATTTTTTTCCTCATCATAAATTATGATATTTTGTTGTTGCTTCTCATATTTCTTCATTGGCAATATATTATGGTGAATCACACTCATCATGCTACACTCTCTGCCTTTCTTTCAGTGACCTTCAACTTTTAATTCTGTGGATACCATGGCATTCTTTGGTTCACAACCATATTCATCACCAGAAAGAATATTGTTGTTAAAGAAATAAGCCCTATTTCAGGGAGAGGCTTGAAATTATTTTAAAATTGACTGTTCAGTTTTCTAAACAGAAGCCAGCTTGATCTTTTGCCCCTCCTGTTTAATAATAGGTCAGACTCATTGTCATTTATACTGTCCAACATAGAGGCATTGCTATACCAGCTCTGGGAGTTGTCTCTGACTGTATTTTATTGTTGGGAAAATACGCAAAATTTTTAAAAATCTACCTGATATTTCTTGTGTTGCATATTTAGTCCAATCTGTTTCGAGGGGTTAAGAATTTCATTTAGGAGCCTCTGCATTTTTTTGTGTCATGAGTCAATCAACAGGAGGCTTTCTGGAAACAAGAGCATCTAGAAAACTACCATTTATCTGAAACATGTCTCTGTTTTGATTCTGTCCTGGATGTTTTCTATGATGGTGTAACAAGCTCCTTTGATAAGCATATGTTCCTCTTTTATTTCTCTCTCTGTGTTAATAATCAGAGGATTCTGGAATAAATCTTTCTCTTCTATCTTAAAAGTAGTCTTATAGGATATTGGCATATGAATGGTCCATACTTCGTTGAAGGAGAGCCTTTAAAGCAGTGCTTTTTTGCTGTAAATCATGCTTTTATTTTTCTTAAATAATAACTATATTGGGGCCAGTTATTTGATTTTAAAGATATCGGCTGCTTGAGACTTTCATTTATGAAGATCTACTTATTCTTTCTTCCTCACTTCATCAAAGAGGCTTGTTTGCATTGTATGTTTGTAATTTTTTTTTAAATCTGAACTTGTCATGTCATTGTTATAAAGAAATCCCTGTTTAGGAATATCTATATTGATACAAATTGGCATAGCATCTATAACTTACTGTAGAAAGTTGCTTGGGGTGCTGCATGGTTAAATTCTTTTTCTTTAATCAAAGAGGTGTTACAGATAGAGCACAACTTAAGATCTTAGATTTAGAGCTGAAAGGAACCAGCTTTTTAAATAAGGAAACTTATTTTTAAGTCACTTTTTAAATAAGGAAACTTAGATCCAGAGAAGCTAAATTATGTTGTTTCAGATCATTGGTAGTAGATGGTAGGGCTAGTATTTAAGTGTCTGGCTCCATATCTAAAGCTCATTTCACTGCACCTTGCATATCCCAACTTCATTGCCAGCCTTCTATCTATAATTTCATGTTTCCTTTTGAGTAAATTAATCTCGTAAAATTTTTTAGAAACAGGAGAATAGACATATGGGTTGACACATACTTTGGTCACTTTTTTCCCACTAAGATCTGAGATTTTTGCCCCCAAGCTTTTGGTATCCTGCCCTTGTTTAATATTTTAAAATCTATCCCTCATTGTACTTCAGATGTAACCTTGAGTGAGGACATCTAGTCCAGCAGCTCTTTTCATTTTTATTTTCTTTAGTGTGGTATTCTACTTCATAAAGCCCGCTGGAGACTGTGATGTTAGTTTCTTGATAAGGATAGCTCCCCTGTTATCCTTAAGTGTCCTTAAGCTAATTTTGGTTAGTTGAGTCTCCTGATAATCATTCTATATATAAACATGTTCTTTCTCTCCACTGTCTTATAAAGTCATATTATCAATAATCTTTCACTATTGCCCTCTTGAATTTGACAAATAAATTTATTTTTTTCCTTTTGGTTCAGTTTCATTTGTGTGTCTAATGTTCTCAGTTAAATGAACTAGGTTTTAATTGCCTCCTGTAGGCAGAGACTTTTTTATACTTCTTTTATACTGGCTAAACACTGCCAAGGATGCTTTTCCTAAGATTTTTTCCTAAAGACTTTCATTTCAAAATCAGAGGCTGTGCCTCCTGATGCATTCTCTCTGTATCTGATTACATGTGTCATGGGATTTCCCTTTGCATTTTCCTGCCATCTTCTCTGTAGCCTTATCAATAGCCTTCTTGTTCTGGAGGAACTTCTGCCCTGGACCTATACTTTTGATTAATGACTTTTGAACCATTATTGTCCTTTTCTCGAAGAGTCTTAGTTAGCTATACTTCACTTCACCCATGACTCTTTGACCTTTTCCTCCGTAGCCTCTTTAGTAGCTTTGATCCCTGGTCTCTGAGTACCTTTTCCATCTCCCTCTCTTTTCCCTTCCTAGTTCTGGAACTGTGAACAATAATCAGATCAACTCTTTCATTGTTCCTGGATGGCGTGTATCAATCTATTATTCTCGTTTGGCCCCATTCTGAGGCAGCTAGAAGACCTGAGTTCAAATCCAGCCTCAGATACTTAGTAGCTGTGTGACCATGGGTAAGTCACTTAACCTCTGTTTGCCTTCATCCTTTGGAGAAGGAAATGGCAAACCACTCCAGCATCTTTGCTAAGAAAACCCCACAGACATTATGATCTATGGAATCACACCACTGAACAACGATAGTGACCTACTCACAGTCTATGTAACTTTCTGGACCAAAGTGCCCCTCTCAGGCCAAGATTCTCCTTCTCCACCTTTAGAATGTAAGCTCCTTAAAGACAGAAGCTATCTTTGTTTTTTTGGGGGGGAAGAGTGGGAAGGATGGTATCCCCGGTTTAGTAAAAATGTTTGGTACACTTATTTATTCATTTATCCATTCTAATTTTGTTGTAGTTGATCGCTACATGGTTCGGTTTGTATCAGTCAAACTTCTTTAGAAAATGATGCTAGTCTGTATTGGTGTTTTTACCGTTATTGGTTTTTCTTATTCTCATTAATCTCAGCTGTTAGATGAGGAAATGCAGTAGCCATATTTTACCTAGATTTTAGCAATGCTTTTTATAAAGTATCTCTCCTGTTTTTGTAGTGATTGTGATGAAATTTGGGTTAGATAATAGCATAATTATTGTTGAATTGTTAGATAGTTGATTCAAAGTAGTTTTTAATGATTCAGAATTAGCATATCAGGAGGTCCAGTGGAATGCCTCAGGGATTTGTGGCTCGTCCTGCACTATTTAACATTTTTAATAACTATTTAGATATATAGTATAGTCATCAGATTTGCAGATGACACAAAGCAGAAAGGAATAACTACCCCGAGTAAGGAGCTGAAAGGCCAAAGCACTGGGTTAAAACTGATAAAATGAATTTGTTAGGATAAATGTAAAGTCTTGTAATTGGATACAAAAAAATAGCAACTTCACAAATATAAGATGGGGAAATCATAGAATGACAACAGTTCAGAAAAAGATCTGGGTATTTTAATGGACAGCAAGTTTAATGTGAGACAGCAGTTTGATGTAGCACCAAAAAAACTAATGCAGTCTGGGGCTGTATGGAGTGGCAGATATTTCAGGAATAAGGAGATGATAGTTCGGCTGTTCTCTGCCCACATCAGACCTCATCTGGAGATCTGAGCACTCGTTAAGAAGGACATTGATTATCTGAAGAGTGTCCGAAGGAGGGAAGAGATTGTGAAGGGCCTTGAGTCTATATATCATGTAAAGATTGTCAGGAAATAGAAAAAATTTAAAATAATGTTCCTTTTTTTGTCTGTCTTTTAGAAAGCATAGTGCTTAGCAGCTGTTATTTCATCTCTCACACCTGTGCACTTCCCACTGGGACATAAGCAAATCTGCTAGTATCTGATGAATGTTAATGGGTATTTCAGGAACTAGGGAAATAAAGAGGAAAGCCTTTTTTATCTCTCAGCCTCCCAAGTGACACCTTGACATCTTGACATTCAGATATTTATTTAATGATGATTCTGACTGAAGCTTCCCCCCTACATTATTAAATTCTCAGAATTACTCTCTACTGTTAAATCTCTGTCTGATGAGAATTGAATATCTGAAGGGCTTTTCCCTCATTCTGTTTTATGTAGGTTTGCCTAGTTTACATTGCCTGTATTTTCACTTGTATTTCCCCTTTCTCACTATCTCTTACTACAAAGAATTTAAAAAAAGACAAAAGGAAAAGAGGAAAATGAGATAAACAATTAAGCAGAGCCTATCAATACATTGAAAAAAATCTGAAATATTTTTTGTTTAATATTTGTAGACTCTACTTCTGCAAAGAAATGGGTTAGGTGTTGTCTCATGTCTTTGCTTTGAGCCCAAGGCTTGTTTTATGTACTTTTGCAATGTTCATTTTTATTTATTTTGTGGTTATTTTTCTATTTTCCTTTGTTGTCATTATATGTATTGTTTTCTTGGCTCTTTCTGCTAAAGTTTGCATTTGCTCATGCTTCTCTGTGTTTACCATACACATTGTTTCTTATAGCATGGTGATTTTTTTTAATATTCATGTGCTACTGTATATTTAGCCATTCCTCAGCTAATGAACATCTGCTTTGTTTCTGGTTCACAAAATGTAGCTTTATTTGATCAGTGACTTACTTGGCATCTATCTCTAGGAGTGGGACAGCTAGGTGGTGCAGTGGATAGAGCACCAGTGCAGAAGGACCTGAGTTCAAATCTCACCTCAGACACTTGACACTCACTAGCTGTGTGACCTTGGTCAAGTCACTTAACCCCAATTGCCTCATTCTGAGGAATATCAGGTCACTGGATTCATATTGCTCTGGAGGAGAAGTAAGGCTGGTGACCTGCACAGCCCTCTCTCACTCAAAACAAAGTCAACAAAGGTTGAACACACATCTCTAGTTTGGTATTGGTAGGGACATTTTAGCTTGATTGTGTTCGTCCTTTGTTGCCAAAGAAGATCATGCTATCAGAGAAATGATGAGATGACTTGCCACTTAACTTTGAGTGAGGGAGGGATGTGCATGTCACCAGCCTCACTTCTCCTCCTGAGCCATCTGAATCCAGTGACCAGATATGGTCAGGGTGACTGGAGATGACCCAGGATACACTGGGAGACTTTGGGCCCTTTAGGCCATGGTCTTTGCAGGTCCTCACCTAGGGTGAGGCAAAGCCCATTCATTGAATATGCCTGTTTAAGAAGTAGTCAGGGCAAGACCCCTTTAATGAGACCAAGAAAAAGAAAGACATCAGGCTGGGAGGAAAATAGCCAACAGTTACTATTGATAAATCACTCTAAAGCCAGGAGGGTCCAGAGGAGCCCTTAGGCAGAGGCCCCTTAGCTTCCCAGCTTCAGAGTGCAGTAGGTTTAAGGTTTTGGGAAAGGACAGGACAGGATGGGACAGGTGACAAGGGAAGGGAAGGGGCCAGTAAAACTCAAGTCAACTGGGCACCTTTTGCCCATTCAAACTTACCTTCCTTTGGAGAGGAGAAGGAAGGGGAGGGGGAGGCAGACAGGAAAGGACGAGTTGAGTT
This sequence comes from Potorous gilbertii, assembly GCA_028658325.1. Taxonomy (NCBI): domain Eukaryota; kingdom Metazoa; phylum Chordata; class Mammalia; order Diprotodontia; family Potoroidae; genus Potorous; species Potorous gilbertii. Next base: position 497,809,783 of record CM053769.1, read on the forward strand.
ACCCAGCTAGCTGGGTCCCCCTTCAGCCAGCTACATCTACTCACAGGATTTTGTTCATCCTTGGTTGCCAAAGAAGACGATGCTTGTTGAATTTCAAATTGCTTTCTGGAATGGTTATGCTAATTTACAGTTCCACCAACAATGCATATCATGCCTATCTTTCTAATTCCCTTCTTCATTTTAATTTATGAGATTTTTTGTCCAGTATGAGTTTTCTGGTCTATAATATTTATATAACTTCATGATTTACAAAGCCCTTTATAGACATTATATGCATTATATTCTATGGCAATTTCCTGACCAACCTGATGCAGTTATTACTTGGAACTTCACATGATGCTTCTAAAATGCTGTATTCCTCTCCTGACTCTGCTTTTGACTCTCCAGACTTCCTCTGATGTGAGAGTGGAAGGCAGAGCAATTAACTCCTCTCTTGGAGCTAGCTATGCTGGTAGCTACATTTTCTATCTGCTTTTCTGCTTAGTTTCCATTCCAAGAAGCATCATCTCTGCTTCTTCTTGGGAGAGTCCTGTTCCCCCCTCCCCCCATGTTGATTTCTCCCATTTGATTGTAAGCTTCCCGAGTGCAGAAACTGCCCCCCTTTTGTTCTTACTTTTATCTCTTAACATAGCATAGTGCTTGGCACATAGTAGGTGACTAATAAATTTTTTGAATTCACCATATTCTAGCAGCCATCTCATCCTTTGCCCCTGTGGCTCTCTCCTATAATTCTTCCTAGAATCTCCATTTTTGAGAACATGCCCATGGCAGCCACATTCACTCCTTCACTGCTCTCCCATCTCTGTTCTTGACTCTGGACTTCCCCTCCTTTGTAATCTCCACCCCTTGTTGAGTTGCCTTTTAAGTGTTGTCTTGCCCCTTCTTCATTAGAACGTAAGCTCACTGAAGATGGGAGCTGTATTTCTTTTTGTTTATATTTCTGTCCCCAACGCTTCGTGTGCCACTATCTGGCACAGAGTAAACACTTAATAAATGCTTGTAGACTTGTAAACTTTAAAACATTCTAAAATGTCCGTTGTTATTATATACATTCAGTTTGTTGTTTTCCTGTTCGAATGCAAGTTATTTGTTGTTACCAAAGTCCTCTTGCAGTGCCTCAGAATGAAATAAAGGTGACTCTGTATGCTTAAAGGAGTCCACGCCAATGGAGCACCAGCCAAGCTTGAACATTTTGAATGTGACCTGGCTACGACTGTTTGTCATTTTAGCACCAGCCTTGCTAAGTTCCAAGAGGCTCATCAGTAGAAGGTGTGGCCCCCAAGTGAAGAATTCATTTTGGCCACAGTGCATGTAAAACAGATGCCACAGTCCTTCCTCCTAACCTCTCAAGCACTGTACCTTTTTTTTTGTTGTTCTTGCCAGCTTTGTTCTCCTCATGGATCTCTTACTTTCCTGCCCCTGGGTAAGAAGATTGTAAATATTCTTCCACCATGATGTTTCTTCTGTTTTTACCTCTCTTGCAAGTCCAGCCAGGTGGTACAGTGGGTAGGGAGAAAGATCTGGATTCAAATCCTGCCTCAGATACTTAGCAGCAGCATACTGTGCCTGACTGGCTTCATTCCTTAGAAAGATGCAGTGGTTGGGCTTGATTTTGAGGGTACTTCTAGCTCTACGTAGGTTATTGTAGGATTTTCATGTGAATGCTCTACACCATGTTTACTTGCATTTTACAAACATCGCCTCCATTTGGTAGGTTTTCATAGGCAGTTATGACCTTGATTTTGTAGAGTTACGCACCAGACCTTTTTGTATACCTCTCAGTTACACCTCTGAGGCTGTGTTAAAACACTTTTTCCATTGAAATGTTGAACTTGTTTTGTTTATTATTCATACTTGGCAGGTAAGAGAGATTGTTGATTGACCCTTTTCTTAGTGCTTTTGTTTGTAGTATCTGATTTATTGGTTCTTTTTGGGAAGTTTTCCTTCTTTAGATTAATTTTAAATCCATCTTGAGTAGATTACCCATGCTTAAGGTTAATTAGAGGTGATTGACGGAGAAGAGAAGAACTAGGAACGATTGGATAGCCATTTAGTACTCTCTTCTTACCCAACTGTTTACTTCTTATATTCTTTGTTTTGTCTTCCCATATTCTTGTTTCTTTTTTATGCTCTTTTTAATGTCTTGAGTACTGTAGTTTCTAGTCCAGGATTGGGCCAGAATGGGCCAGGAATAGCACTGATAGTCTATCTATAAGCATCAAAGAAAAGGATGCTGAGGCAGGTGGAAGAGTAAACTCTGGTTAAAGATAAACATACAGAAGAAAATTCTTCTACCATTACCAATTGGCATCTACTGCTGTTCAGCTTCAAGACTTAGAAAGTCTCCTGAGCTACTGAGAAAGGTAAGTGATTGTCTAGAGGGTCCCTTGACGAATATATGACAGAGATAGGACTTAAACATGGCTGTTCAACTCCTGAGGCCAGTATTCTCTGGGTACTCTACCATGCAGTTTATTTACCATAACAGAACAATTCTATTTTATGTTTCATATGAATTTTAACATTTTCCAGATATTTTAGTGACCTTTCTAGGGTATAAATATTCAAAGAATTAAAATCCTTACATTTCTGAGCAATGAATGACTGATTTTCACCTTTCCTTTCCCATTCCTTTTAGGTCTTCCGAGGTTTGCCAGTCAGCCAGAATCCTCATCAGTCTATGCTGGAAACAGTGCAGTACTCAACTGTGAAGTCAATGCTGATTTGGTCCCATTTGTGAGGTGGGAGCAGGATCGACAGCCACTTGTTTTGGATAACAGAGTCGTCAAACTGCCAAACGGAGCTCTGGTTATCAGCAATGTTACAGAAGGAGATGGAGGGCTTTATCGCTGCATAATTGAAAGTGGTGGACCACCTAAGTACAGTGAGGAGGCTGAGCTGAAAGTTCTTTCAGGTAGGAAGTTGTCATATGCATTTCTGCTGTCATTCTTAAATAGAGAGGTCAGTGTGTTCATTAGAAGTTGCTGTTTGGTCCACCTGTGGTAAAATACATTTTGTTATCATTGCAACAAGTCTTGGTTGACAACACTTTTGAAAGGCACTTCTGTACCATGCATCCTTGAGTAAGTTTAACAGTAAAGAGTCGTGAAGGTCAGTGAGCATTATCCTCTATGGTTGGGCTGCTTTTTGCCTGCTCCTCTCCTGATGCATTCCCACAACACTGTTCCCACTCAGGGAGTCTGCATTTCAGGATCCAGTGACCTGGAGAACTGAGATTATCTCTGTGGAGCATCATCATTTGTAGACTTCCACACCTTCCTGTTTTCATAGATTTATAAAAAGTTTTTGTGTCATAGACAGTGGCTGCAGTAACTGATAGAGTGAGCTTATTAATTATTGAATGAAGGAGAATAGATAAATGAAAATAGAAATACATGAGTGATCTTATGATTTTTTTAAAAGTACAATTAAGAACTTTTTCAGTTAAAAACATTCCTATTTTGTTCACAATATGAGTGTTAATGATTGAGTTCCCGTGACTTACTGGATGATATACAGAGCATACCAGTAATGTAGTTTTGTCCTCTTGACAATTGGTGACTACAGTGCTTTGATTGGATGTGAATTTAGTAAAGTTCTTCTGACCTTCCATCAGCAGTCATTGGGAAACTTCTGAAATAACTCTCTTGATCTCCCTCCACTTCTTCCATCCTCTGATGCTTTAACCCCTCACTTACATTGCTGCCTGGAAGGATGCTTTTAAGCATATAGCGTTTAATTTAAATGAACTAAGGCCATCTAAATTGACTAGTATCACTGTTGACACACAGATCATCCCCCAAGCTTGCCTAGTGCTGGGCCCACAGGACAGAAGCACTGACTGCTAAAAGGTACTGTGGCTAAAAGATGTATCAGTGTAATACATCGTTGATGATGATTTTCTCAAAGGTGAAGACTTTTTCACTTATTTTTAATCTAATATGGCATTATTAAATACTTCAAAATTCCTTACATTCTTTTCCTTGATTGTGGTATGTTTTGTGTCTGAATTTGCTTGTCTCGTAATGAAAAATCTCACCTGTGCTTAATCTTGAACTTGCCCATGCACAGAAGGATGGGACCCCATGACAAAACTGTCTTGTTCAGGAGTTAGTTACAAAACTTGAAAAATCTTCTCCTGTGTTCTTGAATGGCTCTCTCCTAAAACATTTAACTCTGGTGATAGAGCCTTCCCATCCACTCTCCCTGCTCTTCTTTCATTCTCTATTTAGAAGGCTTTATAATATATAAGCATCCTTGCAGAGTGTAAAGATTCAGTCTGATTGCTTGACCCATCTTCTACACTTTCTTTCTGCCAAAATAGGTTAAAAGAAACATTGTGGTTTGGGAGGGGATGTACTAGCATGGTTTTTGAATGGCTTACTATTCAACAAAAAAAAAAAAAGATCCAAATTCAGGCTATTAGTAATGAGAAAGTATCTAATATGAAATTTGAAATAACTTGCCCCTTTTGTTTCCTTGAAAAGACATTTCTTAAACCTTTAGATTAAGAATTATCACAGTAGATTAATTTAACAAATTGCAAAAAGGTTAATGAAATTGAAGTCTGCTCAATATACAATTTTATTTTTTATTTAGAAGTTGGAAATCATAAAATTTTGTAGCTGGAAGGAATCTTAGAGATCAGCCAGGATAACCAGATCTTTTGTTAATGAAGCAAAAAAATCACAAGTGACCATTATACTTGTCAGGAATATTACTTTAGTCCCACTAAAAAAATACTTGGTGATTTTATAAATGATAAGTTAATTATTCTAGAATTTTTTAACTTCCTTTAGGGGTAATACTGTTTTTATGGGACCCTTCTGAGCCACTGAGTGATATTTTTCTTATTCCACACATGATGTTTAGAGTGAAATTTATTTGATGTTATTTATTACTTTGTTGCAAGGATAAATACTTAGTGATAAAACTTTTCTGTACTTTTACACATTTAAAAGTAAGTCCTAGGTTCAACTCTATATGAAATTTATGCCATTAATGAGAACATACATTTGGTTTCTGACTAAAAGTTCTGATTTATTTTAAGCAGTTTAATCAAGAGTTATTTTTGGCTCTGAAAGAATTAGACTTTCTGATTCCTCTATCATTAACAAAAATTATATTTTAAACTTAGATTTTCTATTTTGGTGTTCAGAATTAGGGATTGTGAAGGGTAATTGTTTTCCTAAGAACCTTTTTGGGGTGTGTGTGTGTGTGTGTAAGGAAGTTTTACAATTTTTTTCAATTTTTTCTTGGGCCTTTGTTATGTTTAATATACCAAATGTGATAAGTGTATGGGAACCAAGTGAAACCTATATTTCAAATATACTTTTATATTACTAAATTAGCTAGGTGACTAGGAAAATACTAAAAAAAGTTTCACATATATTTCAGTGTTCTTCATGGCTTCAGAATTTGTATAAGTAAATAAATTTACATCCTTAATTCCAATTAGAGAAGCACTCACCTTGTTTCTATCTGTTGTTGCTTCACACTTGTATTGTTGCAGAAGCTTGCTACTGTTTTCTTTATCTGTTAAAATCTGACCCTATTACGTCTCCAGCCTATTCTCAATACTTCCTCATAAGATTCCTGTACTCCTGTCACATTGGCCTTTTTGCTAGTCTAAATAAGAGGCAGGTAGGTGGTAAATGAATAGATTATTGAATGAAGGATTTGGAAGATCCGAGTTCATCAAGCCTTAGATACTTACTAATTGTGTGATCCTAGATCAGTCATTTAGTTTCTATGTGCCTCAATTTCCTGATCTGCAAAATGGAGATAATAGCATGGTTGTTCTGAGGGTGAGATGAGGTAATATTTGTAAAGTGCTTTGCAAACCTTTATTTTATTCATCCATCCATTTCTTCCTTCTTTTCTTTCTTTTTGTTGGCCATTTTCTGAATACATTTTGTACGTATTTGTATGTGCTATACCTTTGATGCTGCTATTTTTACTTCTAGCTGAATTGTCACCTCTGACTTCCCACTCTCAAGCCTAGAGACATAGTAAGATGCTGGTTCATGTCCTGCCTGTGAAGCTGTACTACTGTAGCATGATTGTTGAAGCTTCTTAGAGCTTTCAGAAATTCTTTGAGACTGTTTGCAGTGTTGCTGGGAGTTACTCTATCAACACAATTATAGGTCCTGACATCATATTCCTCCCACCTACTCTTCAAAATTCCATCTGTCTTTCAAGGCTCAGTTCAAATGTTCTCCTTTCCGAAGGTTTTACTAGTTACTTTAGTTCTGATTTATCCTTTCTCTTTCTTCCTTTGACATTTTATTACCACTCACCACTTCCAAAGTTGTATTTTAGTTTTATGCACATCTTTCCCATTAGATTGCCCGCTCCTTTATGTCTCTGTGACTCACACAGTGTTTTGAATATAGTAGACGATATTTTTTAATTAATTTGTTGAAGTAGACTTTTATGTATGCCGTCTTGCTACCTAATGTGATAATGCCCATAATTTAAAGACATAAACTGAATTCAGTAATTAACCATTAATAAAGTGGCTTAAATTATTAATTGTTAATCATCATCCTTTATTTTGGAAATTTTTTTAGATCCTGAAGTTCCATCCAACTTGGTATTTTTGAGCCAGCCTTCACCACTAATCAGAGTTATTGGGCAAAGTGCAGTTTTGCCATGCATTGCTTCAGGAATTCCTACACCTGCCATCAGATGGACAAGAAATGAGGAGGCCCTTAGCCCAGAAAGGTAAATGGTAGATGATTAAACACCCTTTCTACAATTAAATTGCTGCTAAGATTCACTTTGATCTCGTGAGAGACTACTGTTATGCAACATTTTAAGAATCATTGTGTTTGCCATGTCTGATTAGAATTGTATAGGGGTGGGGGAGAAGTACTTTTAAAATGTGAAGAAATGACTTGTTTTATCTTGTCCTCTTGCTTTAGCATCCATTCACAGGCCCACATTCTTGCAGGATTATAACCAAACTGCTCTATGCCTCCTCTTCTTGAATTCTTAGCATCCTTTAAAGCACAGATTCTTCACCTTTTTTCCATGTTCACTTTAATGGTCTAAAGAAACCGATGGACCCCCTCTTATAATATTCATAAAATTCATAAAATAACACATTGGGTTACAAAGGAAGCCAATTATATTGAACTAGAGTTACAGTTTTTTAAAGTATATACCCTAGAAAGTAGGCACTAGAGTTTATTGAGTAGGGGTGTGTGGGACATGGTCTGACCTGTGTTTAGAGAGATCAGTTTCACAATGAAGTGGAGGATGAACTGGAGCAGGGAGAGACTGACCAACCTGCAGGCTGTTGAAATAATAGCCCAGGCTAGAGGTGATGAAGAGAAGATGAACTCTGATTTAGAGTGGTGCCAACATCAGAGAAGAGAGAGAATCAACAGAATTTAGCAACAGAGTGGATATGGGAACTGTGAGAGAGAGTGAGGAGTCTGTTCTGGTATCTGGGTTGTGAGGCTAGGAGTATAGCAGAATAGAAAAACTGGAATCCATGTTTATGAATTTTTTTCCAGAGAACCAAAGAGAGAACAAATGAATTGAGAATAAAAATAAACTGAAGTGAAGAACAATGTAGAAAAAGAGAAACTAATAGCAGTAATGTTTTGAAAAACCACATAATCTCTATACAAGTAAAGCACATTTATCTTGAAGATTGCACAATTTAAGGATTATTGGCTTCCCTGGAAAAGATGATAAATCAAAAAACCTGAACACTCCAGTACAAGAAGTGATAAAAGAAAACCAGAAATCTTGAGTATAGGGAAATGGTGCCCCAGTTTAAAAACTCACAGACTGTTTTCAAGGGGCAGGGCTAGGGTCAAGGTACCAAGGCAAAGGAAATTTGATGTATATCAAGGATATATAATATATAAAGGAATATATATAAAGGAAATTTATAAAGGAAATATATATAATCTATTTAATATATAAAGGATATACATATATATAAAGGAAAGGAAATTTGAAGACACACAAGATTATTCTTTACCCAGTAGAAATCATAGAAGGGGATGGAGTAATATATTTTAAAAAGCAAAGGAGCTCAAGGCACATCTGTAAATCTAAGCCTAATTATCTATGAAAATAATGGATGTTCAGTAAAAAAAGAGACATTTGAAACATTTCCACATGTGAAATAAAAAAATGAGCATATTATCCATTTTAGAAATAAAGGCATATTTGGGAATATTGTGGTTGCAGTTCCAAATAACTGCAGTAAAGTAAATATTGCAATAAAGTGAGTCATATGAATTTTTTGGTTTCCCAGGGCATATGAAAGTTAGGTTTACATCATACTGTATAGTATTATGTCTTAAAAAAGTACATACATTAGTTAAAAATTACTTTATTGCTAAAAGCCATCATCTAAGCCTTCAGTGAGTTGTAATCTTTTTGCTGGTAATGGTGTCTCGCCTAGATGTTGATGGCTGCTGACTGATGAAGATGGTGGATGCTGCAATTTGGGGTGGCTGTGTATGGCAGTTTCTTAAAGTAAGATAACAATGAAGTTTGCCACATGGATTGATTCTTCCTTTCATTTGAGTACTTGAGGCCATTGTAGGGTTACAAATTGGCCTAATTTCTATGTTGTTGTGTCTCAGGGAATAGGGAGACTCGATAAAGAGATGAGGAATGGTTGTTTGGTGGAGCAATCTGCACACACACAGCATTTATTGATTAAGTTCACTGTCTTATATAGGTGTGATTCATGGTGCCCCAAAATAATTACAATAATATGTCAAAGGTCACTGATTACAGATCAGTAAAATAATGATAATGAAATAATAATTATGAAAAAATTGGAAATTTTGCAAGAATTATCAAAATGTGACACAAGAGACATAATGTGAGTACACACTATTGGAAAAATGGTGCTGACAAACCTCAAAATAACGTTGCCACAAACCTTTACTATGTGAAAACCACACTATCTGCAAAGCTTAGTAAAGCAAAGCACGATAGAACAAGGTACCTTGTGCCTGTACCTCAGACAACATAAACTCAAGGAAGGTTGATAAATACAACTGCTGATGAAAGTACGTGTAGCAAAAGAAATTGTCCCTTCTCTAGAAACTCTTAATTGAGGAGGAAAACTTGGAGGAGAAAGAAGAAAATACCTAAAGGGTCAAAAATAACAGTTTCTGTTAAGAGATTTTCTTCTTCAAGTTCATAAAAGGATAAAGATGAAAATGTAACTTAAAGAAATAGAAGCGGTAGGGAGGAGAAACAGACCTGAAATACTATGAGCTAAACCTCAGATCTCCTCTTCCTGCCCCTACACCTGTGAATCAGTATACTGTGTGAGACCAAACTCCAAAATATAAGAGTGCATTAATGGAGGCGGGAAGGTAGAAAATAGGGAGGGTTGTGTGATATATGCAAATTTTTGTGTAAGATTGAAAGGAAAATAACTGCTGTTGTCTTTCAGCAAACAGAAGGGTGACATTATAATCTGTGAGGTAGCAAAGTGGGGGATTTAAATAGGGAAAAATAAAAGGAGATATCATCACCAGTGGTGATGGTCACTGAATAATATTTTTTTGTTGCTATTATTATTTTATTTTATTTTCAGAATTTTTTCCCC
>CM053769.1:497819877-497852580 GCA_028658325.1 Potorous gilbertii
GGTTTTTCAGGGCTCTCTGGAACGGAAATCTCCTTCACTGTGTTGCTGTGAGGCTTCCACTGTTCCAGAATTTGTTGGGAGTTCTTTTTAGAGAAAATCCATGGGCTGTGGGTTCGGAGCTAGCATATGTGAGTCTTTCTACTCTGCCATCTTGGCTCTGCCCCTGTGGCTAAACTTTCTGAGAGTCACAAAGTTCAAAGGTTTTTGAAGAGGGACGTTAAAGAGGGCCCAGGACAGATCCCTGTGGTTAGTTGTGTAATAGCTTTCATTTCAACTACTAGAGTGAGTGAAAGTAGATCATAGATCCTAGATTTAAAGCTGGAAATCACGAACAGGAAAATTTTCTTATTTAGTTCGTATTACTTGAAATGCACTTTGAGAAATTATGTTTTAGTAAATTAGAAACTTTTTGGTATTCTTTTTTTCATTTGGATTAGGTTTTACTTATAAAAATTCCTTTTATTTATTTTTTCTAGATGAATAAAACTTCTTTGATGAAGGATCAATGTCAAAAAACAGGGGACATGTTAAGTAAAAAATAACTTGCTGCAGTATTTTTAAAAAGAATCATATAAATACAGACCATTTCTTTATCTTTAATTAACCTAAAATATTTCAGAAACTGAAAAAAGCATAGAGAAATTAATATTTATTAAATATAAAGCATAATTCCTTGGCACAATCCTTAGCACATAGTAGGCACTTAAATCCTTGTCAGTTTGATTTGCATGGTAAGATATTCCTGTTAGGTTGAAGGCTATCTGCTTCATCTCAAAATTTACTCAATTGTGAAAGATGAAATGGGGCAAAAGGCCAGGTTGGCATACCAAATTTAGTGTTTAGTTTTGAGCCAGGAAGACCTGGGTTTAGTTCTGGCTTCTGCCATTTAGAAACTGTCTGTCCTTTGACAAATTTACTTCATCTCTCCCCGAGTTTCAGTTTCCTTAACTGCACAGTGGGGAAGAAAGTATTACCTCTAATACATAACCCACAGAGTTTCTGTGGGGCTGGCATGAAATAATGTATGTAAAGCATTTTTTGAACTTTAAAATGGTGTATAATTGAGTAATTATTTATTTAGAATACTTCCTGTGAATGTTTCCTTGAAGATTTAGGCTTTTTCCTCATATCTGTAGATAAGAGGGCATGGGCTGAAAACAAATATGGAAGTATTTGCTTCAACTGTGTCCTCTTACTGAAGTGTCCATTGGATTTCCATTAGGTAAAGTGTCAATGAGGGTAAAAAGTAATTGAAAGGAAACAGAATTGAGTATTTCTAAGCTACTGTTATCTGACTTTAGTTAATTTTTATCAAGTTATATCTACAGGAAGCACCGTGCTGGCAGTTACTGACAGGGTTAAAAGTGCACTCTTCATCGGGTAAATATTTCAGATTTATAGTTTTATCATCAACACATGGGTTGCCTACACATATTATGATGTGAATTAGCCCACTTCATGTTTTTCCTGTCATTTGTTGCAGATTATAAATAATACACTGAATGATGAGTTTAATGGGATTTTTCCCTCTCTCTTGAAACATTTACTGAAATTTGTAGTATAATTCCTAAAATTTGTGTTATATTTTCTATTCAGAAACACAAAGTTAACTCTGTTATTTCAAGATTCTTTGTTAAAGAGTAAGCACCAATAAAGTCAATAAACATTTAGTAAGTCCCTGCCACGTGCCAGGCACCATGTTAAGCACCAGGGACACAAAAAGAGACAGAAGCAGCCTCTGCCCTCAAGGTGTTTGCAGTCCAAGTGGGGAGGCCACAAGCAAACAACAAGCATATACAGACGTACAGTACCCAGGATAAATAGGGATAACTTAAAGTGGGACAAAGGGAAAAGTGTGGAATCTGATTTGTCCTATGGATGACTACAGGCATGTTCTCATAGAAATAGGAACCTGTTCTTCATGATCTTGGCTGGACTTCTCAAAATTTCTCTCTTGCACAAGTGGTTGCATAATCATAGGAAGAAAAGTGGTGCCAGGTTTTTTTCCATGACTGAACTTCTGATTTGATTCTTATACTCTTGAATCAGTCTTCAGATTCTGAAGGATGCCATGGGTACAGAGAATTGATTAACATTTGAGACGCTTTTCCCCCCAGTACTTTGTATTGTATAGTATGTTTCATCTCTTAGTTAGATGAGCAGATACTTGTAATTGATCAGGGCTAGAATAGACTCCATATCTAGCATTCTTTCCATCGTACCTCACTGTTCTTTGTACACGAGTTATTTGGTTTGGAGGAGGGAGTTGCTACACTGGTCTTAAAAGCTAAAATATCTGCTGGCCATAACCACCTATTGTTACCATTAGCACTCTCCCCAGTTCCCCAACTTAACTCCATCCTAAACACTGATAATGGATGACTTTACAATTTCATTGAACGGAATGTTAATTTTGTTAAGAGTAAGCCATCCCCAGGTTCACTTGTACTGACTGTCATCACCCACTATCACACAGACAATTTTTCCCATCTGCAGAATTCAGGAACTTAGAAATCTAACCCATTCATTTTCACTTCCATTCTTTCCTGTCTCCTAGGAGGTTCTTATATTATTCCCTTTGGTCAAGTTTTCATGATGTGGTTACAGTCTTCCTTTCTGCTTGTTATGCACAACATCTGTTCAAAGATTAGGTTGGGGAAGCACCTGGAAATGCTTCCTTATACCAGTTGGGAGACGAAAAGGGTGTAGAGAGATGCTATATTGAGCTGTGAACCCCCTAGTGTCTGATTTGGATTTTGTTTGAGTGACTCAATAAACATATGTAAAGTGCCTGCTGTGTGTTAGACACTATGCCTAGTGCTAATCAGAAAACAGTTCCTGCTCCCAAGGAGCTCACTAACCGGAGAAACAATATACAAACAACTCTGGACAAGACTTTGAATTCAAAGGAATAGGGCAAGAAGTGGTGATTATTGGCTAGACATAGGATGGAGAATTACGACTTACTTAGAGTTCACACTTTTCAGGATCTTTTGATAGAGGGCCTGCATTAGAATAAATAGTGTTCATTTTCCACAAACTAGAGAAAGTGTCATCTTTCTCCCTAGAGCCAATGTAGTCTGGTAGAAAGAACATGGAACCCCAGGAGTACGTGAGAGGGCCTGCATTCCGTACTTCATCTCCATGACTTTTGAGAGGTCTCAAGTCCTTTATCTGTAAAATGAGACTCTTGAAGTAGAGGACCTTCAAGGATCCTTCTAACTCTTAATCCAGTGAGGTTATATTCACCTTTGTATATTCTACATACCAGGGAGTTCTGTGCCTTGTCGTACTAAGATCTTGGCATTTGATAAATGAATAAGCAGATTGAGTCAGGAGACCTATAATTTCTTAGCCTTGTCCTTGACTTACTCCTTGACTGTTTCAGATTTTATTTAGAATTAGGGAGTGTTCCCCTCTGGTAAGCAAAAAAGGTAAGTTGCTGATGAAAAACACTTTTGTTTTGCACAAAATGTTGTAAATTCATGTTATTCTGCGTACCTAAATGTAATTCTCTTAGAATGTGTGATTTCATTGTTTGGACCATTTCCTTCACTGTTGCAGGTAACAACTTAACCAATTATCTTCAGAAGTTCCTGGGACTAAAATTCAGGCTAATGTCTGAGCAACAGAAATGGAACTGTCTATTTACACAAACAACTGAGCTAATATAAGTAAAAGTGAAAAGTATGAAACACATCTTAAGCATAATTTGTCATAATTATGTCCAAAATACTTTTAAAAATTCAAGATGTTTTATCCCTACATTCATCCAGTTCAGATTTGCTAGTAAGTCACTCTTAGAGCATTTATCTAAGAGTGTTCTGTGTAGTAGGAAGAACAGTTCACTTCTTGAATTATATACAGTTTTTCTATGGAAATTGTAAGAAGGGAATGGCTTTCCTTGACATGATTCTTTTAGTTACACTAGTAGCAGTCAGTTAACTTAGTTCTTTACAAAAAGAATAATTTGTATTCTGATTGCATCACAAAGTTATAGGCACCAAAGTTGTTTAACTTTTTTTTTCAACATCTCAGCAATTTTTGGAAATCTCAGTCTCCCACCATAGATGTAGCAAAGACCATAGACATCATTTAGTGACTCCCTCTCCCATGTCCTTCCTCCTTATCCCTAATCATACAGATAAGTAGATCTGGGCTTAGATCAGCAAAGTGAGTTCAAAGTGACTACCTGACTGTCCAATGCTTTTTTCACTCCACTAGCAGACATTTTCTCCTAGTGGTAACTGTTTATTAATGAGTATTTCATTAGCAGCGTGCTAATTGCCAAATATATCTAAGAAGAATTTTTTCATGTCCAGAATTAAGGCATCAGTTTGGTAGCTTAAAGAAAACAAATTGATGATAAGTCATCATTCTTAACTGGATCATTACCTACACAACTGTAATTACATTCTGAATGTAGCTCTCTTGATAAGTAACAAATCAATTCTCCAAGCTACAAGTCAATAATTAGTTTGAAATTTTTCTCTTTTTTATATTCTTTCTCCCTCTCCCCTTTCCAAAAATATTTTTGTTGAGAACTTAGAAAATCTGAAATGTAATCATGCAAATACACATTTGAATGTTTCCATAGTCTCCCATCTTCATTTTTAAAACAAAGTTACATTTACCAAAGAAGAAAAATTAAGATATTGTTAAATGGTTTTGTGGAAAATAGGCACATTTTGAATTTGAACTAGAATAGGATCCATTAAATGACACCAACAAGAACAGATGTATTCATAAAAGCATTCTTTGGTTCAGAATCTCCTCTATTTTTTGTCCTCCCTCTGGAAATGTCATGAATTATCTGTCACCATTGGGATTTTAATTTATTCTCCAACTTAAATTTGCATATTAATTTTATATCAAAGCTAAAATCAGTATATGCATTAATGTACATCTGTTCAAAATAGGGGAAAATTATATGAGGGATTTAGCTACATTTCTGTAACTGGTATTTGACTTAGATTTTCAAGTTGCTGAGAATAGGCTGCCTTAATATTCAAAGGATAATTTTACTTAATTGTCTTATTAATATGTAAAGGTACACTAAGAATTCCCCAAATAAAAAAAGACCAAAAATTTCAATCTCAGTCCTTCACTGATGATACTGAATGGATTTAAAGAGGCTATCCAATATGGTAATGTATAGTATTTATGCATAATTTAGTATTTATGTTCACTTTAAGAGTGTTCTTCACATTTCTCTTCTGTAAACAAACTGTAATTTTCCTTCTCAGTTGGAATACTTTATAAAAAACCCTTTAATAGATACAGATTTTGAGAAATTGATCTTCAAGAAATATTCAGTTTAATAGATTATTGTATCAAGCAAGGTTACCTTACTTTCTGTTTTTCTGTGTAGCTGGTCTATGCTATTGGAAGTAAAATCAACTGAACTGAGTATCTGGGGAAAGATCCCATATCAAGGAATTAACATAGTTGTTAGTCCTACGTGGCGATAACCTGTGGTGATCAGCATATATTACTGTTACTTGATAGGCATGTGTGCATAGGAGCAAAATCCACCAGGATCTCCCCTCCATGGTTTTCTGCCCTTTTGCCATCCTTCCCTTGCCCTGCCCCCGTGTAAATTAAATGGCTGATTTTCCTTTCAAAGGCAAGGGAGCTGCCCCAGTACTTCAATGGTTTAGGAGACTAGGGCTTCAGTCATTGGCATAGCTGTCACCTAAGGACATAAAAGAAGCCAGTCCAAAAGTAGCCAGTGATCCTCAAACTTGATAAATGGCCTAGGACTTTGTGTGTCATTGTATTCTGGCTACTTACCTGATATAGTTCTCTTTGTCAAGGAAGGGGATCTTACCTACCTGAGCCAGTGTTTTATTCTTACTCAATATCCTTTCTAAAAGCAATTTTTGTTGGTTCTTGAATGGACTACAGGTGTCCCATTTCCTGCCAAATTCATACCCAAATTCATATATAAGGCTTGGTCTTCCAATTGCAGAATTGGCATTGTTTACTTCCTGAGGTGATTTCTGGAATCTTTTAGCTTCCTCCTCTTAGTAATTTCTTTGTTAGTTCAACTTCCATCGAAAATTGTTATAAAGGAGAGTCACTGTCCCTTCATTAACCATTTACCATGTTTTAAAAATCATTAGCTTTTTCAACTCTGTAATTGTGTGAATGATTTCCTGTTTCCTTTTTTCTAAACTTCTAAATTGATGTTAATCTTTCTTCCAAATAATCAATTGATGATTTGAAAATAAATCTGATGATGATAGCATCTTGTTTCATGTCAAGTAGAACAGTTTATAGAGAGAGCATTGGACTTAGAATCGGAACATCTAGGTTTGAGACCTTGCTTAGATATTTACTAACTGAGTGACCTTCGACAAATGACTTAATGTCTCTGAACTCCCCAGCTTTGTCCTTTGTAAAATGGGGATGACAGTAATAGTGGCATATCACTGAGTTGTCTCAGACACTGTCTTGTTCTTTATCCCTGCCTCGCATGAAGAAATGACCCTTCTTGCCGAGGCTCCTCCATCTCTATTTACATGTGATTCCATTCTATCACAACTTGTCTGGCTTATTTCTCTCCCTATCATTCCTACTACTTCAGTAATCTTCAATCTCTCCATCTACTGCTGCTGCCCTATTGCCTACAAGCATGCCCATATCTTCCCTATTTTCAAAAAACCCTCACTTGATGCACCTGTTGCATTTAGCTGTCATCCTGTATCTCTATTTTTTCTGTCTAAACTCCTTGAGAAGGTCATCTCCAGTAGAGATACCTCCACTTTTTTTCCCTCTCACTCTCTTCTTGACTCTCAGTGGTCTGGTGTCTGACCTCATCAATCAGCTGAAACTGCTCTATCTCATATTCTTAATAATCTCTTCATTGCCTGCTCCAATGACCTTTTCTCAGTTCTTAACCTTCTTAACCCCTCTACAGCATTTGGCACTTAATCACCTTCTACTGTATATTCTCTCCTCTCTGAGTTTTTGTAACACTCTCTGTATTCTCATCATACCTATCCAAACACTCCTTCTTTGTCTCTTTTTGCTGGATCTTTATCTTGGTCATAACTCTTAACAGTGAGTATCCCCCTATTGTGCTGTTACAGATCTTCTCGGCTCCCTTTGTAATCTAATCAGTTTGTATGCGCTCAGTTTTCTGTTTTTCTGTGTGTGTTTTTGTGTTGATGATTCTATGACCCATTAATTCAGCCTTGAACTTCCTCCAAACTTCCAGAATTTCATCTCCAACTGCCTTTTTGTACATCTTAAACTTGATGTCCTATAAATATATTAAACTCAACTCAGCATTTCTAAAACTGAACTCATTATCTTCCCACTCCCCCCAAAAACCAAAAACAATCCTCACTTCTTGATGGCCCTGTTACGGTAACCTCTTCCTAGTCACTCAGACTTACAACGTAGGTGTCACCTTTGACTCCTCAAGTTCACCCCCTAATATCCAATTTATTGTCCAAACCTGTCAGTTACTGCCCATAGGTACGCAGCTATGCAGTGTCTGAAGCAAGATTTGAACCTAGGTCATCCTGGTTCCAAGTCCTGTGTTCTATCCCCTGTGACAACTAGCTGCCTCAAGGGAGAGGAGAAAGCAGGGAATAAAAGGGAGGGCAGATCTATGGAAGGAACAGTTATATGCAAAATAAAGCCTTGGTTTAGAGGTAGGGATCATGAAAATATTTTAAAAAGGAGAAAATAAAGGGCAAGATTCTATGATTGATAGGGAAATGATCCCTTCCTCTTTTGCCTTCCTTTCTCTTCTTCCTTTCATTGTTTCCCTGATGAGTTGAATGTATTTGTATACCAAACTGTGTATATGTGAAATTAGAAAAATTATATATACTCTGACCACACTGAATTTATGCTAAGATTCCAGGGTTAGTGTAATATTAGGTAAACCACAAGTATATTGACTGTATTGATGTCAAGAATGACAGAAATCATGTATTTATATCAGTTTTGTTGTTGTTCATTTAGGTATATCTGACTCTTTGTGACCTCAGAGACTATATAACAAGCCAGGCCCTCCACTATCTCCTAAAATCTGTCCATGCTCATTTTCCATGACACTATCTGCTGTCTCATTTTCCTTTTGCCTTCAGTTTCCCCAAATATCAGGGTCTTTCTTAATGAGTCTTATTTTCCCATGTGGCTGAAGTATTTCAGCTTTAGTATTTAAACTTTTAGTGAATAGTCTGATTTAATTTCTTTAAGTATTAACTGATTTGATCTCTTTGCTGTCCAATGGACTCTCAAAAGTCTTCTCCAGGATCACAATTTGAAAGCATTGATTCAGCGGTACTCAGCTTTCGTTATAGTCCAACTCTCATTGCCATATGTTGCTACTAGAAAAACCATAGTTTTAAGTATATGGACCTTTATCAGCAGGGTGATAGCACTGTTTTTTTAGTATGCTATAGTTTGCCATAGTTTTCCTTCCAAGAAGCAAACATCTTTTAATTTCATGGCTGCAATCACCATCTGCAGTGATCTTTGAGCCCAGGAATATAAAGTCTAAGATTGCTTCAATTTTTTCTCGGCTATGTGCCAGGAAGTAATGGGATCAGTGAAGATCCTAGGTTTGTTTTTTTTATGTTAAGCTTCAAGACAGATTTTACATTCTCCTCTTTCACCCTCATCAAAAAGCTTCTTAATTCTTTTTCACTTTCTGCCATTAGAGTGGTATCATCTGCATATCTGAGATTGTTGATATTTCTCCCAGCAACAATTAATTGTTGTTTTTGATTAATTCTGGCTTTTGAATCATCCAGCCTGGCATTTTATATGATGTACTCTGTATATAAATTAAATGAATAAGGTGACAATATACAGCTTTTTTCCAATCTTAAACTAATCACTTATTCCATATTCTATTCTAACTGTTGCTTCTTGACCTACGTAAAGGTTCCTTAGGAGACAAGTGAGATGATCTATTACTCCTGTCTCATTGAAGACTTACCACATTTTGTTGGCTCCATCCACATAGTCAGAGGCTTTAGTGTAACCAATGAAGTAGTTTTTTTCTGGAACTTCCTTGCTTTCTCCATAATTCAGTGAATGTTGGCAATTTTGTCTCTAGTTCCTCTGTCTCTTTGAAAAATCAGCCTATTTGTTTGCTGATTCTTAGTTCACATATTGTTGAAGCCTAGCTTGCAGATTCTTAAGCATAACCTTGCTGGTGTGTGAAAAGAGTGGAGTTATTTGTTAATTTTATCATTTTCTTTTGGCATTGCCCCTAGTAAAGGGATATAAACTGATCTGTTCCAGGTCAGTGACCACTGAGTTTTCCTTTGTTCACATACTTTAACATCGTCTTTTAGAATTTTTAAATAGCTCAATTGGAATTCTATCATCTCCACTAGCCTTATTGATTGTTATCAGGCTTCCCAAGGTCTCCTTGACTTTCTTCTGCAGGATGCATGATTCTAGATCATTAACCACATCATTGTGGTTATTGGGGATGTAAAGGTCTTACGTTCCTTTTCCATACATTCTCATCACCTCTTCGTAATCTCTTATACTTCTGTTAAGTCCCTGCCAGTTTTGTCTTTTATCACACCCAGTTTTACATGAAATGTTCCCTTGATGTCTCTAATTTTCTTGAAGAGATCTCTTGTCTTTTCTGTTGTTTTCTTTTATTTCTCTGCATTGTTCATTTAAGAAAGCCTCTCTCCTTACAATTCTCTAATATTCTGCATTCAGTTGGGCATATCTTTTCCTTCCTCCTTTACCTTTTGCTTTACTTTTTTCCTCAACCATTTTAAAGCCTCATTAGATAGTCTTTTGGCTCTTCTTTTTCTTTGTGATGTTTTTGGTTGCTGCCTCCTGTGCAGTATGAGTGTTGAGCACCTTCCAACTTGAGGGGCTCATCTTCTGGTTTCATATCCTTTATTGTTTTAATACTGTTCATGAGGTGTTCTTAGAAAAGATACTGGAGTGGTTTGCCATTTCCTTCTCCAGCTCATTTTGCAGATGAGGAACTGAGGCACACAGGGTTGAGTGACTTGCCTGGGGTCACACAGCTAGTAAGTGTCTGAGACTGAATTTGAACTGAGATCCTCCCGACTCCAGGGCTGACCTGGCTGCCTCTGCATGAGTGTGTGCATATGTGTGTGTGCACACGTGCATGTATGTGTATGTATGTATACATATACAGACATATATCTATATGAATATATATTTCTTTCTATTTATCTCTGCAAAACACTTTTTAAGTGAGATGACTTGGGTGGGTTAGAAAATTAAGCAGTTTGCTCATGGTCATAGTAGTTGTGTCTCCATCAGGCAGAACTTGAACCTAGATCTTTCTGACTCCTAGACTGATTTTTCTTCTCTACCACATTGTCTATCAGCATAATAGTTGATAGAATTCTTTTAGTGAGGGAGGGAACTAACACTGTATATAGTAGTGATCATTTGGGACTGGGGAGGGAGATCTTGTCTATTACTACGTAAACTATATAATTATGTGTGTATGTATGTATGTATGTATACATATATTCATACATTTATGTGTTTTGTGTGCGTATGTACACACTTCCCATAAGTTTAATTCTGAACCTTTTTTGGTTACCACATTTACTGTGATCAGATGAGATTTTCATATGAGATCTCTACTAGCTTGGGAAGGGGAAGAACAATAATCAAAGAATTTCCAGGATACTTATTCATGCAGTATCATTCCAAAATAAGGTATGTAATTTTTAATGATTTTGAAGAATGTTTATGATTTCATAGTGTTTTTAGATCCGAGAAAAGTTTTAATTCATAAAAAGGAGAAGCTTCTTTAGGAATACTTGAGAATAAACTTTTTTACTCCATTAGTTGAGAACAGTATAATGGGCTGGATTAAGCAGACACCCCCAAGAAACTTTTTTTAAAGGTCTGGAGATTCTTAAAATTTTAATTTCCCATTTTGTAGTGCTGTAGTATTGCAAAAGAGGTACTTCACAATAGCCAGACAACTCCCCTTTAGTATGGTACCCACGAGCACTTAGGAGTGTATGGCCAAAAAGTCTTTAAAATTCAAGAAATGGAAAATTCATAAACAGAGCTTCCAAAGAAAACTGTCAGACACTTAAATCATGGCATGGGAAGGAAACAATGAAAGCTTCTGGGTTAAACTCTTCACAGACACATTGGTTTCCACTGGAATTGATTGTTTGCTTTTCTGCATTTAAAGTACTTTCCAACAGTGAGGGAATTAAATGAGGTTTCTAAAAAAGGTCTATATGAGTATAATATATTCTACATGTTAAATTCCACTTGAACATTTAGCAATTAAAATTGTCTTTGGTATGGTAATGCCATTAGAAGGGATCAGGAGGTAAGACTGAACTGCCAAGGATTCTTTGAAGTTTAATTATCTCTTTGGTAAGGAGATACATAATCTTCCATTACAAATCTTATTTTCTATGGTAATTGACTCATTTGCTCTCTGGTTATCAATTTGACTTCCCTACCACAAACATCTATAGTTACATTTATTTAATTGGTGTGAATACTAACTACTGAGGTTGTTGTTGAAATCTAAGAGAATATTTTAAAGGCATTCTGTTTTAATTCTGGAAAGGGAAAAATAGTTGGCAAATTTAGAAATCCTTTATAAAGCCCCCCCCCATAGTCTTTTAAAGCCTTTATTTACTTAGTAACTACTACAGTATGAATTGGAAAATTTTTTAATGGATTCTGCTGTATATGCCAAAATTAAGTAATGTTGTGGCTACCAGCTAAAGGCTAAGGTCTATACCAGTAAAAAAAAATTGGAACATACTTAAAATAAACTAATTTACCAAATATAGTAAGTAAAACTATATGTCTTTCTTAGAGGTAAAGGGAAACTACTCTAAACTCTAAAATTTTTTCTATAATTGGAAAAAGTTTAAATTTAAAAGTGTTTAAATGTAGCTTTAATTAATAGAGAATACCATTTTAATTAGCATGTCAATTATTGCTTTATAAATAGGTCATTCTAAAGAAATTGAGGGAATTTGAACATTAGTTTATTTAGTAAACTTTTAAGTATACTGGATACCCCTTAAATGACAAGTGGATTTGGTACTAGACTTAGAGGCAGGAAGACCCATGTTCAAATTTTGCCTTAGACACTTAAGTAGTTAGCCTCTGTCTGCTTCTGTTTTCTCATCTATAAAATAGGGGATAATATTAACAATGACTTTACAGAAATGTTTGGAAGGTTAGAAGAAATAACATTTAAAGACTTTAGTGCCGTATATAAATGCTAGGTAAATAAGTATTTTAGACATTGAAACTGTACTTTTGCATATAACATTAGCTAGGAAGGTATTTGAAAGAAGTGCCTTGCAAAGCAGAGCCTATCTCTTATCCAAAATTCCACATTGGTATAGACTGACTTGATGAGATTTGATAATGATATTAGTTTCATACTATTGCATTACAAAGAAGAGTTCCAAACTTAAGATACCTCCTCTTTATAGAAATCTCTGTGATAAAGAAATGGTGCACAATTTTTTAGCTTTTGAAATTTATGTACAAACCTGTAGAGAATTGATGAATTTGTTTTTAGAAGCAGTTTTAGTAAGAGTAAAGTATTATAATACATATATAATTGTTAATATTCTTATTTTACTTGGTGTAGACAAAGTATTTTGGGAAGGTAAGTTCTCCCTTAATTACTAATAAATATTTGTTGAATTGAAGTACTTTTTTTTTAAGTACTTACAAATTGTAAGACATTGTGCTAGGGATATAAAAATGAAGAGTAATACATACAGCGCCATCACCTCAGTAAACTTAGCATCTCTAAAGGCAACTAGGATGGTATATGATACAGTGATATAGAAGCCAAGAGGAAGTTGCTTTCAACTGTGGAGATTTAAGAAATATTTCATGGAGTGGGCCCTTGAAGGAGGGAGAGATTTCAGTGTTCAGAATCGAAAACAGGTAATGCTTTCCAAGGGTTGGAAGGCAGCCAATGAGCATTCCTAAAAGTGGGAGGGTGCAGGAGGAGCCTAGAATTTACTAACGTTAAGTGGTACCTTCCACTCCTGCCCACTTCCTAGGTGGCCTGGGGCAGTCACCTCATTGTTCTGGGCCTCAGTTTCCTCTTCTTTAAACAAGGAGTTTGAACTAGATGGTTTCTGAGGATCCTCCTAGCTCTGCACTGGTAATCCTATAAGGAGGGTAAGACTGAAAAGTTATATCCATTTTGTAAGCGGATTTAAACACCAAACTATGGAGTTCATATTTTACCTTTTAGCTAGTAGGATATCCATGAAAATTTTTTACCAGAAAATTTAATAATAGCAATAGTATTTTATATAACCTATAAAGTTTGCAAAGTGCTTTACAAATATCTTATTTTATCTTAACATCTGCCATAGGAGATAGGTACTGTTTTTATCCCTATCTTATAGCTAAGGAAACTGAGGCTGAAAGATTTTAAATGATTTCCCCAAGGTCACTCAATATGTGTCTGAAGGCAGATTTGAACTTAAGTCTTCTGACTCCAGATCCAGCCTTCTACCTACTGTACCACATAGCTGCCTGTTCTTT
The DNA here is from genome assembly GCA_028658325.1 of Potorous gilbertii. NCBI lineage: Eukaryota > Metazoa > Chordata > Mammalia > Diprotodontia > Potoroidae > Potorous > Potorous gilbertii. The sequence goes on from CM053769.1 coordinate 497,833,417, forward strand.
TAGAAGCTTTCTTTTTGGGATTTGACTTCACAACCTGGTGCCCACTTACTTTTTTCTACTTTGCAGTCTGACAACACATTAATCCCCTTGAGGTCCATTGTGGTCTGACCAAGTTCACCATTTCCATCTTCTTCTTCTGTTGCACTCCTTCCTCATTTCCATACGCTTAAACTGGTAATACCTCATGCCTAAGGTTGACTTTTGCCTGCTTAAATCCCTAGTTTCCTTCTATGCTCAGCTCGATTACTATCTATGATTTAGTAGATAAGAGACTTGAAATGGGAGTCAAGAAGACCTAAGTTCAAATTCTGCCTCAGACACTTGAGCGTTGCATGATTCTGAACTCCTTGGGCCTCATTTTCCTCTTCCGTAAAATAAAGAGGGGTTGGATTAGATAACTTCTAAGGTTCTTTTCACCTCTAAATTTATGATCCTGTGATTCCTCTCCTTTGATGTTGGGAATATTAACATAAATGGAAATATTGGGAGAAGGGAGAGGTTTTGGAGGGAAAGTTGAGTTGCCAGCAGTGCATCAAGAGTGAAATGTTCAGCCAGAACCTAGGGGAGAAGTGACAGTTCTAGTGCCCTGTGAATCATCTGCGTTAGTCTGGTAATGGAGGCCATGAAATGGATGAGATCCCGGAGGGGAGAGGGGATCGAGCAGGGAAAAGGGAGTGAGGACAAAGTCTCAGACAACAGAGGATGAAAACAACCTCGTCAAGGGAATCAAGAAGAGGCAGAAAGGAGATGGTAGTGTCTCAGAAGCCTTTCTTCTTCTTTTATCATCCTCTTCCCCTATTTTTCTTGTATCTTTCTCCACCTTCCCTGTTGGGTAAGTTAGATTTGTATACCCAACTGAGTGTGGATGTGTATATGTGTGTGTGTGTGTGTGTGTGTGTGTGTGTGTGTGTAATATATGTTCTTCACTTTTTGAACCAGTTTAGATGAGGTCAAGGGTAAGCACTACCCCCTATTTCTACCTCAAGCTCCTCTCATACATAAGATAATTTTCCTCATTCTTCTCCCTCTTCCCCTCTCCATTCTTCTTTCTCATCCCTTTGTTTTTTGTTTTTTGGGGGGCTTTTTTGGAGATCATTTCCTCATAACCAACTCCCACTCATGTCTTCCTTCTAAGTAAATAACGATGAAATAATGACAAAATTCTTAGGAGTTACATATGTCATCTTCCAACATAGGAATGTAAATGAATTAACCTTATTGAGATCCTGATTTCTTTTTCATGTTTACCTTTCTGTGCTTCTCATGAATCTTGTGTTTAGATGTCAAAATTTCTCTTCAACTCTGGTCTTTTCATCAGGAATGCTTGAAAATTCTGCTTCATTAAATAGCCATTTTTTACCCTGAAGGATTATTCTCAGTTTTGCTGGTTAGGTTATTCTTGGTTGTGATCCTACTTCTTTTGCCTTCAGGAGTTTATATTCCAAGCTCTACACTCTTTTATGTGGAAGCTACTAAATCTTGTGTGGTCCTGACTGTGGCTCAATGATATTTGAATGGTTTTTTTTTTCTGTCTGCTTGCACAATTTTTTCTTTGACTTGGCAACTCTGGAATTTGGTTAGAATATTCCTGGGAATTTTTATTTTGGGATCTTTTTCAGAATGTGATCAGTGAATTCTTTTAATTTCTATTTTACCCTCTGAATCTAAGATATCAGGATACTTTTTCTTCTTAATTTCCTGAAATATATTAGGCTGTTTTTTGATTGTCACTTTCAGGTAGTTTAATAATTTTTATATTATCTTTTCTCACTCTGGTTTCTAGATTGTTTACCTGATGAAATATTTCACATTTTATTCATTTTTTTCATTCTTTTGACCATATATTTTTATTGTTTCTTGTTATCTCATGGAGTGATTTACTTCTACTAGCCCAATTCTAATTTATTTTATTTTATTTAAATATATAATTTATTTATTTTTCAGTTCTTAACACTTACTTCCACAAGAATTTGAATTCAAAATTTTCTCCCCATGTCTCCCCACCCCACCCCACCCCCCGATGCATGCACCTCATCCACCCCTTCCTCCAGTCTGTCCTCCCTTCTTCTATCCCCCTTCCCCTCTGTATTCCTGTGGGGTAAAATATATTTCTGTACTCCACTGCCTGTATAGCTTAATTTCTAGTTGCATGCTAAAACAATTTTTAATATTCATTATTAAAGCTTTGAGTTCCATATTCTCTCCCTCCCTCCCCTCCCACCCTCATTGAGAAAATAAGCAATTCAATATAGGTCATACATGTGTAACAATGCAAAGCACTTCCATAATATTTATGTTGTAAAAGACTAACCACATTTCCCTCTGTCCTATCCTGCCCTTCATTTATTCCATTCTCTCCGTTGACTTGTCCTCCCAACAATAGTGTTTGCTTCTGATTATCCCTTTCCCCAATTTGCTGTCCCTTCTACTATCTTCCCTCTCCTATCTCCTTCCCTCTTGCCTTCCAGCAGGATAAAATAGGTTTCCATATCCAACCAAGTGTGTATTATTCCCTCAAGCCAAATCCCGTGAGAGTAAGGCTCAATTATTTCCTTTCATCTCCCCTCTCTTCCCCACCATTATAGAAGCTCTTTCTTCCCTCTTGTATGTGAGACGATTTGCTACATTCTATCTCTCCCTTTCTCTTACTCCTAGTACATTCCATTCAACAGTAAATTTTATTTTATTTTTTAGGTATTCAACCTTCATATTCAGTTCACCATGTGCCCTGTTTGTGTGTGTGTGTGTGTACACATATATACATACATGCACATATACATACCTTCACATATATAATATATATAATAATAATATATAATATATATTCCCTCTAACTATCCTAATACTGAAAAAGGTCTCATGAGTTACAAATAACATCTTTCCATGTAGGAATATGAACAGTTCAACTTTAATGAGTTCCTCAAGGCTTCTCTTTCCTGTTTACCATTTCATGTTTCTCTTGATTCTTATATTTGAAAGTCAGATTTTCCTATTCAGCTGTGGTCTTTTTGACAAGAATGCTTGGAAGTCTTCTATTTCATGGAAATTTCATATTTTCCCCTGAAGTATTACATTCAGTTTTGCTGGGTAGGTGATTCTTGGTTTTAACTATCTCCTTTGACCTCTGAAATATCATGTCCCAAGCCCTTTAGTCCCTTAGAGTAGAAGCTGCTAAATCCTGTATTATCCTGTTTGTATTTCCACAATATTTGAATTGCTTCTTTCTGGCTGCTTGTAATGTTTTCTCCTTGACCTGGGAACTCTGGAATTTGGCTACAAAATTCCTAGAAGTTTTCCTTTTGGGGTCTCTTTTAGTGAATTTGGTGAATTCTTTCCATTTCACCCTCTGGTTCTAGAATATCAGGGCAGTTTTCCTTGACAATTTCATGGAAGATGACATCTAGGCTCTTTTTTTGATCATGCTTTTCAGTCAGACCAATAATTTTTAAATTATCTCTCCTGGATTTATTTTCCAGGTCAGTAGTTTTTCCTGTGAGATATTTCACAGTTTTCATTCTTTTGATTTTGTTTTGTGATTTCTTGGTTTCTCATAAAGTCATTAGCTTCCATTTGCTCCATTCTAATTTTTAAAGAACTGTTTTCTTCAGTGAGCTTTTGAACCTCCTTTTCCATTTGGCTAATTCTGCTTTTTAAAGCATTCTTCCCTTCATTGGCTTTTGGGACCTCTTTTGCCATTTGGGTAGTCTGTTTTTAAAGGTGTTATTTTCTTCAGCATTTTTTTGGGGGGTGGTCTCTTTGAGCAAGCCATTGACTCCCTTTTCATGATTTTCTTGCATCTCTCTCATTTCTCTTCCCAATTTTTCCTCCACCTCTCTTACTTGATTTTTGAAATCCTTCTTGAGCTGAGACCATTTCATATTATTTTTGGAAATTTTAAATGGATAAGCCTTAATTTTTACGTCTTCATCTGATGGTATGCTTTATTCTTTCTCATCCGAAAGAATGGAAGAAAATACTTCTTCATCAAGAAAGTAACCATGTATAATATTTTTTTCCCCTATTTTGAACTTTTTCCCAGCCAGTTATTTGACCTTTTTGTTCTTTGTCAAGAGGAGAGTATACTCTAGGAACATGTAAGTTCTCAGTTCCTCCAAGGTGGCACAATCAAGGGAGAGGAGTTTATTCCCTCCTGGCCTGCGCTCTGGTCTGGGAGTAACCATAAGCTTTTCTGCCCAGGATCTGTGAGTAGAATTCCCTCTCCATAGTCTTCATCAGCTCCACCATGCCAGTGCTCCTCCTCAACCCAGGACTGCCACCCAGAACTGAGACTCAGATTGGCCACTCAATTTCCCCAATCTCCTTTACTCCAAAAATGAATGCTGCTGCCACAGTTGGCCAGGACTGGTCCCTGCTCCCTCCTCACACAGGTGAAAGAGCTTTCTCACTGACCTTTGAAGCTTTCTTTGGTGTTTATGGGTTGAGAAATCTGGGAACCAGAGCTGCTGCCCGTGATTCCACATCCTGAAGCCTACTTTAGTCCAGTCTGAGTCACGCCACCCTGTCAAGGCTGGGCTGCACTCCACTCTGAGCCTGGTGTTATAGACCTTTGGTGTCAACTTTCCAGGGTGTCTTGGGCTGGAAATATCTTTCACTGTTGTTTTGTGGCTTCTGCTGCTCTAGAATTTATTTAGAGTCATTCTTTACAAGTATTTTACGCTCTATGCGGGGAGAGCTACAGCAGGTTTGTTTTTCTATTTTGCCATCTTGGCTCTGCCCCTCCCCCCCCTTCTAATTTTTAAGGAGTTATTTTCTTTGGCGAATTTTTGTACCTTCTTTTCCATTTGGCTTATTCTGCATTTAAAAGAGTTCTTTTCTTTCGTGAGTATTTATGCCTCTTTTACCATTAGGCCAATTTCTAAAAGTGTTATTTTCTTCAGTAATTTTTTTGTGCCTTTTCACCAAAGCTATTAATTTTCTTTTCACAATTTTCTTGCAACACCATTCATTTCTTTTCACAGTTTTTCCTATATCACCCTTTCTTTAACTAAGTAATTTTTTTTGGGCCTGGATTCAGAGGCTTTGCTTGTAATTGTTTTCCTGTCATTGTCTTCTGAGTTTACATCTTGATCTTCCCTGCCAATCTAGTAGCTTTTTTACAGCCAAGTTCTTTTTGTTATTGTTGTTTTCTCATTTTCCCACCCTATTTCTTTACTTTGACCTTCATGTTAAAGTTGGGCTTTTCTCATCCGGGGGTGAGGAAATACTTTCTCAAGCTTCAGGCTTCTTTGTGCTGCTGTTTTCATAACTAGTTCTGAGGGTCTATAAGTTTTCAGTACTCTAAGGTGGTGTGATCTGCATTACTGTTCCCCTGATCTCTGCTTTGGTCCCTGTTTCCATGCGATTGGCCACAAGGTCTCCTCTTTGCTCTGGAACTATGGCCTAGAACTGCACATGATCAATGCAACAGGGTACTGTACCCAGTTTCAACTCAGGATCCTGCATAATCACTTTCTGATCAGTTGAGCAACCTCCCTTATATTTTCTGGGCTGTGGGTTCCCAAATCTACTGCTGCCGCTGCCACTATTGTGGCCACTTCCCAGGGCCACCTCTGGTCCTCCCCTACATATGTGCTGGGCTGGCCCCCACCCTGGTGTCACAGAGCTCTCCTGATGACCTGCCATGTTATCTTGCATTGGAGAAATGTCTCACCCTGATCTTTTGTTGGCTCTGCTGCTCCAAATTTTGATTTAGGGCATTATTTTAAAGGTATTTGAAGGGGAATGTTTAGAAAAATTAAGCTGGGTTGCTGCCTTTGTTCCATTATCTTGGCTTTGCCATCCATAGTCATTATTGAGGGGAGACTGAGGTACAGTGAGGATACTAGATTTACCAGGATTTATCATGATTTGTCAGTTATTAACAACTAGAACTATTTCCTAGACCTCCTAATAGTTTTTCCTACCTGATATATCCTGGGTAGTAATGCATATGTGTTCATTTGTTCATTAACCCATTTCTGGTAGTTTGGCCAAACACATTTGGGATCCTTCAAGGAAATAGATGAATGGTGGTAAAGGCAGTAAGATGAAGGAAAAACAGTTGTGGGGCCCCTAAGGCTTGCAAACAAGTGGTCACTGGGGAGTAGTGAGCCCACATGCTTTTGAAGAGGAGTTATTTGATTAATTTTTTTACAGCTTGAAAAGAAGCAGAAAGAATTATTTGTTTGAGCTTTAGTTTGTTGTTGTTTTATAAGTTGGTTCATTAGAGCCACCATTGTGGTGTTAGATTGGGTACCTATAAGACTGGGATGTAATTGAAACCCAAATTTTCTTGTAAGTATCTTTTAGTTGACCCCCAAATAAAAGCATATTCATATGTTTTGTCAAGGTATGATGTTAGTTTCTTATTTTTTGCATAATTTGCAGAGTCTCCCTCAGGAGTTAAAAATTGAGTTACAAATTGATGGCTGAAGATGTAAAATGGTAGTATTATGAATTAATTTTCTACCAGTAATTTCGAATTGAAAACAAAAAACAACTGGACAAGTCAAGTTTACATTAAAAAAAAATCTATACTAGAGTTTTCAAAATATTAGAAGATACAGAGAAGTTTTTAAAACTCACAGATGGTATTACTATTGCTCAAAAGGCAATTGAGAGGACTTTAACCAACAAAAGCAGTCGTTTTCCAATTTATTTTTTATTTTTCAAATTTATTATTTAGTTATCATAATGTTTTTCTTTTTAAATTTTGAGGTCCAGATTTTCTCCCTCCCACATCCTCTCACAACCACTGAGAAAGTAAGCAGTATGATATCAGTTATACATGTGATAATCATTCAGAACATATTTCTGTATTAGCCATACTTCCAAAAAATAACACAAAATAAAGTGAGAAAATTATCCTTCACTTTGATCATGTGTCTTTTGACATTGTCTTGAATCATCGTATTGATCAGCGTAGACAAGTGTTGTACATCGTTACAACATTGCTGTTACTGTGCACTGTGGTCTGTTTTCACTCACTTTACGGCAATTCACAGAGGTATTGCCATGTTTTTCTGAGGCCTTGTTTTGAAGTAGATTAGAGGGGAAGGTTCGGAGAGTTCTGCTGGGTTGCTACCCCTAATCTGCCATCTTCAAAAACAGTTATTTTTAAGAGTCATTGAATTAGCCTGATAGTATTTTAGGTTGTACCATTGCAGTTGTCTACAGCCTGAAAAGAAACAGTGAATTACTGTATTGTTTGAGAGTACAGTTTTCCTCAGAGGGCTTTTTTTTTAATGCTCCAGTTAGCAATGTTACTATTAATATTATATCAGCTTAACATGTACATGAAGGAAACTGTTTTGGAGAGCTTGTAAAGCTATATTTTGCTGCTGTATAAGCAGGATGAACTCATAACCCGGAGGATAATGGCTAGAAATTGTTCTCTGCTATCAGTCTCAAGCATGTCATGAAATATAAAGATATAAATTCATTAGAGGTCTTTTTTACTTTGATGGAGCATATCCCATGCAGAGTCCACATAGAAAAATTCTTTAGAGGGCATCTTTCATATGCCAGTTTGTTGAGGACATACTGATTACATCAAACCCCAGAATACCAGAGAGGCTCCTCAAGGAGATTCATGACCGTTCAGAAGCAATTGATCCTCTACTCTATCAGTGAAAATCAAAGAGATAAATAATGTATATTGACCAGATGATGTTATTCAGTTGATCCATAGATTCTTTCAGTAAATTGCCTATTGAATTTCTTTATGCAGATATCATCAGAATTAAATCTCTTTTGAAGTGAAAAGTTTTTGTAATAAAACTTTAAAAAATGTTACACACATTGGTATATCTGTGATACTCTTTAAGTGAAATAAGCTTAATTTGACCTATAATCAAAGAGAAAGAAAAGACCGGGCTGCATTGCATCTGGGAAGTTGTGCAGTGCTTTCAGTTATTCCAGGCCTCTTCTGCACACAAAGACTCAACTTTTTAATACCAGTATTCCTCCATTAATACCATTTTTGTGGGAATCATGGGATGGTACAATCTCTGAACAATCAAAATTATAGATCATGCAAAGGGCAATGAAGAGACATAGGTTACAGCGTATTAAAAATGGTAATTAGCATACAAATAGTATAAAAGAAATAATAAGATCAGAAAGGAATATGAACTGGACATATGGTGAGAACAAACAATAGTACAGGGACAGCCTGAGTGCTGCCTTTGTATATGTTAACAACAGCCTGAGGAATGTCTCAGTGGTAAGTCCTCTGTGGAGCATTTGTGGAAGGACATGGACAAGAATCACAGAGTGAGAAGGAGTGGTAGACTTGTAATCAGTACCATTGAATGGATCACTAACAGTTACTGAATCCTTAATCCATTGAATGAAATTTAAGAATTGGCTTATATTTCAAAGACATGGTGGGAGGATCCCAGTGAAAAATTTGGCATGAGTCTTTTTCAGACAAGCATTCACTAGTGTCTTTGTTCTCTCCAGCTGAGTTAAAGTGCTAAGACCATTATTATGGGTTCAAACTCAGAATGTCCCACTTAACTTTACTCTTGTTTCAGAGCCACAGGACTGTAAGTAACTCTGACCAAATAACACACTAACAGTATAAAAATAATGTCTTCTTTGAATGTGAAGACTATGTTAGTTATGGATTTCCTTCCTTTAACCGATTCCCTAAGTTCTTTATAAGAACTCTACTTTTAAAAAAGATGCACTACAGTCAACAGGTGACCCTGGGTGCTCATTCAGTCTCTCTCAGATTTCTGATTCCCCATCTGTAAAATGGGACTAATAGGAGCTAGCATTCACCTAGTCCTTAGGTTTGCAAAGTACTTAATGAAGTTGTTCGCATTTGATTCTCACAACAACCTAGTGAGATTGAGGCTATTATTAGCCCCATTTTTACAGATGAGGAAACTGAGGCTGTGCAAAATTAAGAGATTTGCCCAAGGTCACACACCTAGAAAATACCTAGGCCTCAAGGATCTGAAGCAACATTAGAAATAAATCCTCCAGACTCCAAATCCAGCACTTTCTTTTCTGTGTGGCCAACCTGCCTCCAAATGATAAATTCCAACATCATAAACCTCATAGAAGAGCAGGGAGGAGATACTTTCTATAGCAGTGGAAAAGGGGCTAGTTCTTGACCAAACAAGGAATAGAGAGAACCAGAGGCTGTAACATGGACATCCCCTCACTTCTGATGCACATAGCACAGTGCCTGGTATATAGTAAGCACTCTCTGAATGCTAGCAAGTAGGATTCTCTCTATGCTGAACTGAAAACTTGCTAGACTTCTTTCTCCACCATCACCCAGCAGCCTTTTCACCTTGACATGGTCCGAGGATAGGAGCAGGCATTTCTCAAAAGAAGAAAATCAAACTGTCAGCAGCCCTAAGAGAAGTCAAATTAAAAACCAAGGTTCCACCTCAGATTAGCAAAGAAGACAGAAAAGGAAAATGACCAATGTTATATCAACCTACCATTCTGCAACACAGTTTGCAGCTCTCCTCAGATTGTCATCACACCGTACCTCCCCTTTCAGCAGTCACTGCTCCTTCATAGACCCCGAGGAGATCAATTAAAGGACTGTATACAGGAGACAAAGGCCTTCCAATTTAAATGCTGCCTCTGCCAGATACCATCCTGTGACCTTGGGTAAATCACTTAGTTTTTCTAGATGGTGTAAAATTCTTTCCATCTCTAAATATGGTCTTGTGATTAATGTACAAAAAATATTCATAACTGTGCTACCATAAGTAGCGATGATGAAGTTTATGGTCAGCATTTTTATGGTATCTATTATGTGCTGGGCACTGTGGTAAGCGCTTTTAAGAAATACCTCTCAGTTGAGAAATAGCTAAACAAATTATGGTATATGGATATAATGGAATATTACTGTTTTAAAAGAGATGACCAGAGGGGAGGGTTTAGAGAAATCTGGGAAGACTCGTATGAACTGAGGACTTCCAGGAGAATAATTTGTACCATAGCTATTACATGGTATAGAAAAATGACTTTGACAGACTTAAAAATACTGAACTGTGCAATGACTAGCCACCATTCCGGAGGATTAATGAGGGAGTAAGCTTTCTACTTGTTAACAGAGATTATGCACTCAAGATGCAGCCTGACCTTGGCATTTTCAGACATGACTAATGCATGGATTTGTTTTATTTGAAGGGAAACCTTTTTGATTATCTATTTTTTCCCTTTTAGGAGAGAGGATAATTATGCCATGAAGGAAGGAAGGAAGTAAATGAAGTATTTTTAAACATAGATGAAAAAGAATGAGGTAGTTCAGAAGAAAAAAGACAAGCCTGACAGCTTTAAAACTTATGGTATTGTTTTGAAAAAGTAAGATGTCCATATTACACTCTCACAAAAGACTCTGTTGCCTGTCAGGAGTTATGTAGAAGGGACATCCAGGTAGAATGAAAGAACCCTTAATGGCACTAAGCTTTGGTAGTGGTGTTTATCAAAGGCCTCTTGTATGTTGATTGGTTTGTGTGGTCTGTCAGATATTCCTTACATGCCATGTAGCCATCTTGTTTGCAAAAACATGAAGTTGTTTGAGGTGAAAAAATGAGGCTAGTTCAATTTCCATTTAATATTACAAACTTTGGGGAGGTAGGTGGTATAATGCATAAAGCTAAGTTCAAATCTGGCCTCAGATACTTAATAGATGTATGACCCTGGGCAAGTCACTTCACACTGTTTGCGTCTGTTTCCTCATCTATGAAGGAAATGGCAAACCACTCCAGTATCTCTGCCAAGAAAATCCCAAATAGGTCATGAAGAGTTGGATATGACTGAATGACAACAACATTACAAGTTTTCCATAATGTAATATAATTTAAGGAATGCTGGACTGGGAGGCAGAAGGACATGAGTTCAATCTAGCCTCAGATTCCTTGCTATGTGACCTTGGGCAAGCCACTTAATCTCTGTCACTGGAGAAGGAAATGGCAACCACTCCAGCATCTTTACCAAGAATACCCCACGTGCAGAAGTCCACAGGGTCATGGAGAATCAGGCATGACTGAAATGACTGAACAACAACAGCAATAATCCTTAAAATTGTTCAAGTATTTAAAGCGTTTCTGTTGTTTTATTTTCTCAGTCTAGTGATTGTATCTGTCAGTATGTAGAAAAGGCCTGGTAAGTCAAAGTTAATTTTTTAATTGCACCAAATACTTCATATTATTTGTATTATTAATTCTCAACATCTGTTCCTTGCTTTTGGTTTACGGCCAACTTATTATCTCATCAGTTAGCTTCAGGAACCCTCCAATATAAAGTAAAAGAGTAGATCTACAAATTCCCAGTTTCTACGCAGTAGGCTGAATTCTCAACATTTGTCTCTTTTGGGTTATATTAATTTCTTCTTTTCTTTTTTCTTTCAAAGCCTCACCGGAATTCCTGAAGAAGCCTGCTAATATATATGCACATGAATCCATGGATATTGTGTTTGAATGTGAAGTGACTGGGAAGCCCACGCCGACTGTAAAATGGGTCAAGAACGGTGACATGGTCATCCCAAGCGATTACTTTAAGATTGTAGTAAGTATTGTTTCAGAGGCTGTTTCCCTGTTCACATATGAAAACTGACTATTTCTAGCTTGAATCATTTATTTAGAGCTAAAGAATTAGAAATGTTCCCATAAAATTTTAGGGCCAGGCACTGAGCTAATCATGTGGGGTACTAAGTAAGTAAGCTGGACCGTCTCTGCCCTCAGGATGCTTCCATTCTAATGACAAGGAGCTGGCCACGAAGTAGCCTGACATGGCTGGGCCCTGGCATGATAAAGCCCAAGAATACTGAGGCAGGACTCCAGGTTGTGACCTAAGTAGAGTCCCCAGAGGAGCTAAATGATTCTCAGAGAGGTGTGACGCTAACCAGTGGCCAGGACAAGACCAAGACTCAGCTGGCCAGCATTCACCCTCTCTGATGCTGCACTGCCTCAGCTTCAGTAGAGCATCATAGTTGCTTGCCCTTTGATTTTTTGTCAGAGGGTCATCATAGCAGTCAGGTCTTTCAGTCCGTCCACATGTTTGTGTTGAGATGCACATTAAAACTTTATGGCCTCAGTCAAAGTATTTCTTTTCTGATCCTTAGTTTTCTCATCTCTTTAGAGGATGAGGTTGGATTACATGACCTCTAATAACCCTTTCATCTCATCATCCATTGGAAAGTACTTTGTACAACATGAATGAATTGTACAAATATAAAATGTTATCATCTTTATTCCACTGACACAGAAGTCACGTACTAGACCCCAAAAGGAGCTCTCAGATGTTAGTTGAAGATAGCATACTGGAATGGACTCAGATTGAAGTTCTTCCTTTTAAAAACCTTTGGTCAACTTGCTTTACCTTTCTGAGCCTCAATGTATTGATTCATGTCATTTATCGTATGCCTTTCCTGCCATTTTTATGTCTTCTCTTCTTTAAACTTACATTAAATTCTTTAAGGAGAAAGGTAGGCTACCGTTCTCATTTCTGTTTTAGTTTTCATCCCTAGTCTTCCAAAATGGAACATACCTTAGAAATCTGTGTTCCTGTCTCACAGTACTGTCATGAATGACATGCCTGGTAAACCTTAAAGCACTATAAAAATGTATAGTGGTGTCATTAACATCATCATTATTGCATGGCGCAAATGTACTGCCCCTAATAGGCCCAGTTTTTAGGGGAAAGAAGTGGACTTTGTTCTTGCCAAAAGTTGTATGACTCCGGCTTTTTCCCAAAACCCTGGTCATATTTCTTGGTTTTCCCAAGTAACTCAATATTAGAATTCTTTAAGCCATACCTTAATGCATGTAGAAAGGATCTACATAAATACTTAGTGATAATTTGAAATCTAAATTATGCCATTAAAGGTTTGATGTTTGGACATTTCTTTCTTTGTAATCAAATACCTGATTGTGCCTCACGGGCTATATTCTAAAATGAGGTGTGTGAAGTACACGACAGAACATATTATAGAAGGGCATCTCCCAGAAAAATTAAACTAAGTGGAAATCCATCTGTCAGAGCTGAATTATCATCATATTCTTTCCTCTTTTTCTTTATTGGATGGCTATAGTGACATTTTTGCCAGCTAATCACTATAGTGTTCTGATTTGTGGGAGCTATGTTCAATTTCAAAGTGTCTCAGAAGAGTATTTTGATTTTGTTAATAAATAATCTGGAGGTCCGGAGGTCCAGTCCCCAGTGATATTAAATATGGCAATATGATACTGATGTCTGTTTTGTTAGAGGCAAAACTGCCAGCAAGAGCATTCCTTGTGTGTATCCCAAGAAGAATGCAGAACTTAGGTGCAGATCAGTGTTATAAGTGTTGTGAATGCTTTCCTTTTTGGTAAGTGTGGATGTTAAAAGATATTCCATAATAGGAAATTTAGATGACCTTTTGTTTATACCTACAGTAATGTTCAATCATCAAATCATGAAATTTTTTTTATTCTTATTTCTCAGAAGGAACATAACCTTCAGGTTTTGGGTCTGGTGAAATCAGATGAAGGATTTTATCAGTGCATTGCCGAGAATGATGTTGGAAATTCACAGGCTGGAGCCCAGCTAATAATCCTTGACCATGGTAAGAAGGAACTGGGTGATGGGGTGAAGTCTTTAAGGTATTGAAGAGCTGCCTCTTCAGGCACTGTTATAAAGTCCCACATGATGAGGGGATAACTGAAAGAAAGTTTAAGATAAAATTTCCTTATTGAAATTTATAGCTTAGAATGATCGTATGACAAATAGTTTTGGACTCTTTTTAAATAAAAATTTCAGATAAAATCTGAAAGGGAATTGCAGCTAAGAAGAGAAGAAAATGAAGAACCGTGAATTCTTGTGCCTGCTTCTGGCTTTACATTGAATTAATTTAAAAGTTAGAATTCTGTTTATTGAACTGTAGAATTAAGAATTGGGAGGAGATTTGGGTCTAGAGAAGTTAGGGTAGAACCATGAGGAGTGCCAGATGCACAGAGCCCCAGGCCTAGGGTCAGGAAGACCTGTAGCTGTGTGACCTTGGGCAAGTCACTTAATGTTTTCGCCTCAGTCTCTTCAGTTGTAAAATGAGAAGAAGAATACTAACAACAATAGCGACCTCCCAGGGTTGTTGTGAGGACCATATGAGATGATGATTACAAAGCGCTTCACATGGTACCCAGTGTAGAGAAAGCACTCTGTCAGTGTTAGCTGGCTGGGTCCTACAGCAGTTTGCAGAGGAGGAATTCCAGTTCAGATCTTTTAGTCTGCAGTCCTGTGCTCTCACTACTACACAGTGCTGCCTTCTTTCCTGTCATGATTAAAATCCAAAGCATAATCCATACTTTGCAGCAAATTAGATTTTTTTCCCTTTTTTTAAGGTTTTATTTTGCCCTTTTTTTACTAGAAGAAATAAGGCATTTAATTTTTTTTTCATTTTTGGGATTAATGATGAAATTTTAAAATTTTATCCTTAAATCTGATGGACATTTGATATCTGGAGTAATTGCTATAGATAAGAGACCAACTTACTAAGTGATCTTGGGAGGATGCTTCTTTGGCAGATCAAGAAAGACCTTTATCTTGAACCTCCCACAATTAGAATATATTCATTTTTGTAGTTGTCATTTAGAATGTGATTGAGAAAACATATCAAATTGGAGTAAGGAACCCTCTTAGTTTATATATTTTTTATTCCATACTAAATGAGCATTTTCATACCATCATGAAAATTCTCTCGTGCTTTATTTAATAGTTTCAAAATAAATATAGGTTAAACTGAGGAGTGGTGAGAATAGATCTCTCTGGGATAACTGTAACAGGGCTTACTTAGCTTAGCAGACTGAAGTTTTCCGGCAGGAAGTAAGGTATGTCACTTGCCTTTTTATTCTTTTATGATTTCATAAAATTCAAATATATGAATAATTCATTAAAGGTCACAAAAAGATATGTGTCACCTTTTCCATATAGATCAGGATAAAAAGCATGATCGTTAAAATGCTTTATTAACTAAGAAAAGAACAATATAGTTCTGCTTTCTAATGACTGAGTTTTCAGAGAGATGGCTTAGCTTTTTGGAATAATCCATGGACAAGTGTGTTTCATGTCTTTTTGTCTAGGATTGCCAATAATGTCTTCCTCTAACTTCACAAATACTTGTTTATCCTAGGAAGTTCTATAGCCTAAAATATTAATTATGCATCTGATCTGTAAATGCATACTCAGTAAAGGGGCTGGATGGATTAGAAGAGGGGGGCAGGGAATGAAATATTTAGGAATGTCATATACACACATAAGTGACTATAATTAGCATCATTTGTAATTTTGTGATCCTATGTATGTTATCCTATGCAGGTCTAGAACATAAAAATGGTTAAGGACCCCTTCATTTGGAGGCTATGTATTGTAATCAATTTTAAGGTAGTTAAGGGCCTGAAAGGAACAGTGGACACAGTAAATAAAGAATTCAAACTCTTGGTATTGGAAGAAGCTCCCTGAGAATCTCTTCCTGTCTGTACTTGAGAGGGTGTTGCCCCTATAATGTGCCTATATAATATGTGGCTGTCCTGCTTTTATTTCGAGACCTTTCTCACCAGGCATGTTGGTCCACTTTTGTGTGGCTTTGATTTTTGAAGCAGTATTTCCTGATATGAAACTCATCTAACCTTTATTAACTTCTCTCCATTGCTCCCACTTCTGCCTTTTGGAGGCAAAGGAAATAATTTTAGGCCTTCCTCCATGCGTCAGACCATTTCAGTACAGCTCTTATGTCCAAGCTGAACATCCCACATTACTTCATTTGCTCCTTGTTTCAAATAGTTTTGAGTCCTGGCATCATTTTGGTCACCCTCCTCTGTTCACACTCTGGCTTGTCAAGCTGGTACCTAAAGCAGGGCATTCAGAATGGAATGAAGTACTCCAGATTTGTCTGACCAAGGCCGTGAGCTGCGAGATAATCCATTCAGTTCAACAATAAGCATTTTTACATTATGCTAAGACCTGTGCTAGATGATGAGAACACACATGCAACAAAAGGCCAGTTTGGACCCTGAGAAGCTTACTTTCTGCCGAGTGTGTTAGGTAATGGATAGGGGTTATATATTGGAAGGTTATTTTAAGAATGAGAGAACTCTGCCACATTGGGGAATCTGAGATGTCTTCATGGAGGTGTTAGTGCTTGATCTGGTCCTTGAAAGAAGGTGAAGACTCCAAAGGCAAAAATGAGAAGGAAGTAAAGTGCAAGTTCAGGAAACAATGAGAAGTGTAGATTAGCTACAGCGGAGACCCTTTGGAGGGGAGTGGTGTGACTGAGGCTGAGGAGTAGATAAGAAGCAGATTATGACTGACAGAGAGCTTTGTTTTTTCTCTCAGAGTCAGTGGGGAATCACTGAATATTTTGTTAATGAAGCTTTGGATTAAAGTGTGGGCAGCAAGGAAGTGAATAAGGCATGGGATTTGAAGACTGGTATTGGAAGCAGGGAAAGGAAAAGTCAAAGGTGATTTTCGTGTTCTACATCTACAGTGACTCAGGAGAGGAGTAATGTCATTAGTAGAAATAGGGACTGGTTTTTGAAGAAGACGGTGAATTTGGTTTGGGATCCTTTTTACTTGAGATAGTCATTTTTAAAGGTAGAACTAGGTTACGTGGAGACAGATGTCAATGTGGGTCACTTATTAAGAAGCTGATCAATGAGAAAAATGAAGAGGGAGTCTCATCATAGATAGTTGCAATGAAAAGACCTAAACTTAAGGAAAATAGATTGAGTGTGTCAAAGAAACAGCTCCTTGGAACTCTCTTCATTTTGCTACCTTAATAACTGCTAGATTTCCTCAATTTTAAAATCTGGCAACTTCTTCATCTACTTGACTTGCCTGTCCAGTCCCTTTGAGATTTGTGTTCCATAAACAGAAGTAGCTAAACTAGCCAAGAGGTTTGTTTTTGTTTTTGTTTTTTTAAGACTAGGCCTACTTTCCTCTTCTGTAGGTGGGTCTTGAGTCAGACTTGACATTATTGTCCCAGAACTGGTAAATTACAGCTACAGTGGCAGTTATTTGCCATCATGTCAGCTCCCCAATATGAGACTCCAGAGGCCAAAAATTCCTGGCCTTTAAGCAGAAGAGAGAATTGGGGTGGGATGGGGTAGGGGAAAGGGGGTAGGGTAGGGGTAGGGCCAAAAATTCCTGGCTCCATCTTTACATCTCAAGTGCCACAGACTTTCCAGGGTTCTTTTACAAGAGCAAGTTGTTTGCAGATATATCCTTTGGGATTCTTAATATCCCTGTCCAAACCAGGCTCTGGTGGCCTGCCTAATTGACCAGACTGTATTCTAGGCCATCTCAGCCTCACAGATAATGCCCCCTAGTAGACATGAGAGTAGAGACTTATTCACGAGCTCTCAGAGATCCCCCTTTGTGGTTGTTGTCCATCTCGGCTATGGTGTACTTGAAGAGTGCTAGCTTTATGAACTCTGCCCAGGTCCATATGGTGTACTTGAAGAGTGCTAGCTTTATGAACTCTGCCCAGGTCCAAAGGCTATATGTACTAGAGGTCTTGTATTGCCTCAGTGGTGGTTGAAATAATAGATGGATGCCCACTTTGATCTAGACCATTGGTACAGGAGACCACACCCTTATAAGTCCTTGGGAAAAAATTACAACCTGAATACAACATTCTATTCTTTCACTTCAGTATTACTATGGATCACTTGGCTTGTACAGAACAATCCAGATAATGTATAGGACTGGAGGAAGATGACTTTTTCCCAGTACTACTAGATGTTTTGCTTTGAGAACCTATGTGCTCCCACTAGTTAGGTCCTGAACCAGTTTCCTACCCTAATAAAAGGGTGCAGTTGAGGCAGAGACGTTGTCCCCCACATACCTTGTGATTTTGTAACCAGCTTGGTTTTGGGAGTCCTAATTATTTATGGTCAGCCAAATCTACTTACTAACTCCTTAATAGCTCTTAAAAAATAACTGGAAGTTCATCTGAATCTCTATCTCTCACTTAGAGCTGCAATGATACTAGTCAAAATGAAAAGCGGAAATCTCAGGTTTTGTCATGACTATAAAACTCCTTGAGTCTTATCACCAACAGATCCCTTTCCCTGGGTACTCAGTTTGATGTTTTGATTAGTTAGCCAGGAGGATGATACTGTATTGGTCCTCTGGGTCAAGTAAAGCATATGGCCCAGTCCAAATATGAGGGAGCAGTGCATGGAAGATGGTAAATGGAAAATGGCTTCCCAGAGTTGGTGTGCCATATTGGGTTATGCTATTTGTCTTGTATAACTCCTCTATAGTTTTTCAGATGTTTGTGAATTTGATGTTTCAGGGGGAGCAATCACTTAATCTCTCTGGATCCCATGGAACATCTCTGGCATTGCACAGAATAGACCTTTAATAAATGTTTGTTCAGTACATGGCTTCTGTTCATCCATAAGCTTTTGACACAATTGCCTAAAATAATTAGAATCACATTTTTGTGCCATATATATGAATTATTTAAAACTTCTATGAAAATTTCAGGTTATAAAAAATCATAAAAGCATAAAACATTTCTTCCTTTTGACACCCAATTTGCTCATATCATATAACAATCTAGAGTAAATAACAAATCACATAAAATGTGAGTAAGCAGCAAATCCAATAAATGAAAAGTTGATAGAAGTAAAATTGTAGATTATGTGTTTAGAATAAAAAATTTCATCCCCTTAACTAAGAATACAAGTGGGGACACTCGTTACTCCTTATAGATACTATTAGAAGTATACAAGTGACTCACTCCTATCTTCCTGTGTCCAGTTTCATCCATTTTCATTTGATAAATGTCATAAGGATATGTCCTTTTAGGAATACTCTTAATTCGTAGTTTAATATTACAGTAAAACTGTGATACTGTGAGAGATTCTGTCATCAGGTATTTCTCTTGATGGTATCAGTTAACTACTCAGCCACATTAACTCACCTGTGTGCTTCTTGTCCCTGTGTTTTCATAACCCTTCTTAGAAAACCTTCCCAATTTTGGAACCTCTCTTCATATTCTAGAAATATTTTGTGAACAATATATGTTGGCATGTTTCACATACATATAAATCATTCCTTGTGATTATTTGCTGCATTAACTGATCTAAGTTTGTTGGTTTAAAGAAATTAGGTTTTTCTCCTGGTAACCCACATGATGATGGTTTTGGA
>CM053769.1:497861078-497901509 GCA_028658325.1 Potorous gilbertii
GAGAGAGGAATATATCGGGAGGAGAAAGGGAGAAATGGAATGGGGCAAATTATCTCTCATGAAAGAGGCAAGAAGAAAGCTTTCTCAATGGGCGAAAAAGGGGAGAGGTGAGAGTAAAAAAGTCAACCTTACTCATCACATTTTTCTTAAGGAGGGAATAACATGCATACTCAATTTGGTTGAAAATCTATCATACGCTACAGGAAAGTAAGGGAGAATGGGATAAGGGGGTGGTGTGGGGGGATGGCAGATGGGAGGGCAAATGGGAGGTGGGAGTAATTAGAAGTAAACACTTTTGGGGAGGGACAAGGTCAAAAGAGAGAGCAGAGTAAATAGAGGGCAGGATAGGATGGTGAGAAATATAGTCTTTCACAAGATGACTATCATGGAAGTCTTTTGCATAAATACACATGTATAGCTTATATTAAATTGCTTGCCTTCTCAGTGGGGTGGTTGGGGAGGGAGGGAGGGAGAAAATTTGGTACTCAAAGTTTTAGAATGAATGTTGAGACCTATTTTTGCATGGAACTGGGAAATAAGAAATACAGGTAATGGGATATAGAAATCTATCTTGCCCTACAATAAAAGAGAGAAGATGAGGGATAAGGGAAGGGAGGGCAGAATGCAGGGAGGGGTAATCAGAATGCATAGTGTCTTAGGGTGTGAGGGGAGGGGCGAGATGGGGAGAAAATTTGGAACTCAAAATCTTGTGGAAATGAAGGTTGAAAACTCAAAATAAATTTAAAAAAAATTTTTTTAAAACATCAGTTTCTGTTTTCAGATCTATTTGGCTGTCTGCTTCCATTTTATGGGTGAGCTCTTCCCCTTCACATTCAGTTATGATTACTAACTGTATTTCCCTTCATATTTTTATTCTGCATCCCCCCAAAAGTCTGTTTTGCTTCTGACCACTGTTTCACTTAATTCACCCACCTTTTTTTCATCCCTCATGTCCCATCCCCCCATATCTTTTATCTCTTTTTTCTTCTATTTCCCTATTGAGTAAGATACATTTCTAAACCCACTTGAGTGTGTGTGTTATGTGCATGTGTATGTATATATGTGTGCATATGCTCATTATTTCTTCTTTGAATCAATTCTAATGACAGTGAGTTTCAAGCATTAGCTGCCATCCCCTAATTTCCCCATCATTATAAAAAGTCTTCCTCATAAACCTCTTTTATGTGAGAAAATTTTCCCCATTTTATCTCTCCCTTTCTCTTTCTCCCTATGCATCCTTCTTTCTTAACCCTTCATATTGTTTTATATACATCATCATTCGTAATTAATTTACACCCATGTCCTCTTTCTATATAGTTTCCTAACTATACTGCTAATGATAAACTTCTTAAGAGTTTTGTGTATTATCTCTCCATATAGGAATATAAACAGGTTAATTTTATTGAATATCTCATGATTACTCTTTTATGTTTATCTTTTTATGCTTTTATTGAGTCGTATTTGAATGTCAAATTTTTTTGTCAGTCTGGTTTTCCTCAGAAGTGCATGAAATTGAGTATCTATTTTTCTCCCACAGGATTATCCTCAGTTTTGATGTGTAGGTGATTTTTGGTTGTAATCTTAGCTTCTTTGCCTTAGGGAAGATCATATTCCAAACCCTCTGGTCCTTCATTTTGGAGGCTGCTAAATTTTGTTTGATCCTGTCTGTGACTCCACAATAGTTGAATTTTTTCCTTTCTGCCTACTTCGAATATTTTCTCCTTGACCTGGGAGCTGTGGAATTTGGCTATCATATTCTTTGGAATTTTCATTTTGGGATCTCTTTTAGAAGGAGATCAGTAGATTCTTTCAGTTTCTATTTTACCTTCTGAATCTAAGATATTGAACCAGTTTTTCCTTTTAATTTCTTAAAATATGATGTTTAGGTGCTTTTTTTAAATCAAAGCTTTCAAGTAGTTCAGTAATTAATAAATTATGTTTCCTCGATCTGTTTTCCAAGTCACTCGTTTTGTTTTGTATGACATATTTCACATTTTCTTCAGTTTTTTCATCCTTCTGACTTTGTTTCACTATTTCTTGATGTCTGATGGAGTCATTAGTTTTCACTTATTCAGTTCTAGTTTTTAAGGAGTTATTTTCTTCATTGAGCTTTTGTACCCCTTTTTCTGTTTGACCCATTCTGCTTTTTAAGGAATTCCTTCAGTGAAATTTTGTGCCTCTTTTACCAAACTATTAATTCTCTTTTCATAATTTCCTTGCACCATTCTCATTTCTTTTCTTAATTTATCTTCTACCACTCATCTCTTTCTGGTAATCCTTGTTGGTCTTGAGTCCAGTTAGCATTTTTCTTTGAGACTTTGCTTGTACCTTTTTTTGGACTTTGTCTTCTCAGTTCTTTTTTTTGTTCTTTCCTGTCACCATAGTAGTTTTTGTGGTCATTTTTTTTTTGTTGTTTGATCATTTTTTCCAACCTGTTTCTTCACTGTGAACATTTTGTTTAAGTTGGACTCTACTCACCTGGAATTAGGTTGCCCTTTCTCTAACTCTTGGCTTTTTTATGCTGCTGTTTTTAGAGCTAATTCTGGGAATTTACAAGTTTTTGGTGTTTCCGAGGTGATGTGATCTAGGAGGAGTTGTGATCACTCCTGTCCTGGTCTGCACTCTGGTCTCTATTCTGATTCCCTGCAGCTTCAAGTGCTAACACTCCTCTGCTCCCTACTCTTCTGTAGCCATAAGAACTAGGACTCCCTCTCTGCTTTGGACATGGACCTTGCTCTCTTCGTGACTTACCCTAGGCATTTCTCTCCTTCATGGAACTGCATGTGAATAATAAAGGTGCTGATCAGCACCATCCAGTGCCAACAAAAGGTCTCCTGTAATCTGTTCCTGACTAGTTGCCTGACTCCCTTACTGTTTGCAGCTTGAGACCCCCTGTGTCACAGCTGCTTCTAATGCCCATGACTAGCACTGCTGCCATGCTCTAGGCTGACTCCCACCCTTTTGTTATAGACCTCAACTGCTGACCTTCTCAGTTGTTTTAGGCAGGAAAAATGTCTCACCATGACTAATTGCTGTCTCTGCTTCTCCAAAATTTGATTTGAGGTGTTATTTTAAAGTTGTTTGGAAGGAAATGTTGGGAGAATTCAAATGGGTGGCCACCTCTAATCTGCCATCTTGGTTCTGCCTCAGAGCAATTTCTTCACTTGTGTAGTGAAGTGGTATTATTGTTCATTTACAGAAGAACAAACTGTTACTATAATCCAGCAATGTAGTGTTATTCAACTGGAATTTTGTCATTAGCAATGATAAAAAAAGGAACAAATTGAGAGAACTTTTGAAAATAGACTTCACAGTCTAAGAGTGTAGAAATGGTTTATCAAAGGGACCTCTTTCAGTAAATTATCAGAGTTCTGTCTCAAATAAATTTAATGTATTGTCTTCAAAGTATAAGGATGTCATCTTAACCTAAATATGAGGTTTAAATAGTTCTTTTTTGCTGTAAATTTTACTGTAATTAGTGTTCCTTATACTAAGCATCTTTTGAGAATTCAGAACATAGTTATGCAGTATATATAAGTGTTACCTTTATATTGAACATAAGTTTCATTCCAGCCAAAATTATCATTTTATCTTTTTGGTTGGTTTTTTTTTTTAAGACTTTGGAAGACTATTTCATGACTCAGTTCAGATAACTGTTGATATCTGGTTGTTACACAAGGATATTTCTTCCTTTCCTCAATGTTGATTTTGAGCTAGAAAGCCAATCTTGATTTCTCTTTGATTCTTTCCATTCATAATAGAAAAAGAAACCATTTTTTTTTTTAGCATTAACAGAAGGAATCTAACATGTGTGAATATCTTTTAATTGGTTACTATTTTAAAAGATTTGAAATTATGCAGTAATTTATAGACAGCAGAATGCCATTTGATATGGGTTAAAGGCATAATTTACAATCTGGCTACTTGTGGGCTAGATTTCATACCATTTTAATCTAGGATGTGTATTTCCTTGAACGTTTTTTATGACCAAGGTACAATGTTATAATTTCATAAGTATGTCAGTGTAAACTCCTATTAGATTGTTATATATTTAAAACAGTATTTTTTAAAACATCATAATGTGAAGAATTTTTAAAAAGATTTTAATTGATACATTTTATATCACCTTCATTTCCTAATATGCCATTAAAAGTGTTGCCTTGAATAGTTTGATGTGTAGAAAATGAGAGACCTTTGCTTTATCACTGACTTCCTTAAGGTCTGTGTCCAACAGTGAAATCTCTAGGTCAGAACTCTGTTTGACAAAAAAATAAAAAATAAATAAAGCTTGGAAAAATGAAGAGTAGTTTGGTAGAAATTAGGTTCAGACCAGCTTCTTATACCACAGTAACCTCAAAAGAGATATATAAGCTGAATAATAAAGGTGATAAGAAAAAAATTAGAAGAGAATCATTATGAGGAGCCTTTCCTAACTGTGACTCTGGGCAAATACTTAACCAAATAAGGGATAAAAGCAACCAAAAAAAGATAAAATAGGTATTTCCAATAATATACCTAGAACAAGAAGAAAAGTATTCAGTTGGGGAAATACTTGATGAAATATCTCTAATAAGACTCTGCTCTCTCCACAGTGAGCTCTTAATTGCTAAATCTGATGGCCTTTTTCTCAATCCTACTTCTAGATCACTTTGCAGCTTTGGACACTGTTGTTCACTCTCTTCTACTTGATATTCTCTCAGTGTTTTGGAACATTCCTCTCTCTGTCTCTTCTTTTTCCTTCTATCTGATCATTCCTTTCTGGTTTCCTTTACTGGATCTTCATCCAGATTATGTACATTAACCTTGCATTGCCCCCAAGGCTCTGTCCTGGGCTGTCTTATCCCTTTATACTGTTTCACATGGTGATCTCATCACTGTGCAGATAAATCTCATTTGTTTATCCAGTCAGTCAGTAAACATTGATTAAGCACCTACTATGTAGCAGGCCCTGTGCCAAACACTGGGGATACAAAAAAAGACAAAAGATAGACCCTGTCCTTGAGAAGTCACAATCTAGTGAGAGAAACAGCATGTAGCCAATGATGTACAAACAAGCTATGTACAGGTTAAATAGGAAATAATTATGAGAGGGAAGGCTCTGAAATTAAGAGTGATTGCGAAAGGCTTCCTATGTAAGGTAGGATTTTAGCTGGGACTTGAAGGAAGCCAGTAAGTGGAAAATGAGGAGGGTATGGGAGTCAGATAAAAAACCAGGAGTTTGTTGCTCTGTGTGTTATGCCTCCTAGCTGCATCTAAACAGCAGTAAAATATGTAAATGGAATCCTGAAGCAATAATAGAAGAGATTTTGCAAAGAAATATATGATTAATTGCCCAGTTAGTTGTACAATAATTATTATAGAAATTTTGAGGGAGATTTCCCTTCAGTCTCAGTTGATTGGAGAAAGGTCTGTCTTTATTCTATTAGGAAGAGAGCAGTCAAACAGAATAAGAACATACCTCCATGGTGCAATCACTATATCCATTTGACTGATTTTCTGTAAGGTCAGTATAGTGAGAGATGGTCTGGAAAGTGTGATAATGTACAGATTGTGGGAGAAGAGAAGATTTGTATTTTTTTTAATTTAATATTTTGTTTTCCCCAATTACATGTAAAAACAATTTTTCAACATTTATTTTAAAAATTGAATTCTAAATTCTCTGCCTCCCTCTCCCCACTCCCATCATTAAAGCAAGCAATTTGATATAAATTGTACATGTGTAATCATGCAAAACATATTTTCATATTAGTCATGTAAAAGAAAATAGACCCAAGTAAAAAACCAAAAAAAAAAAGGTGTAAAAAAAAAAGTATGCTTCAATCTGTATTCAGATTCCATTAGTTCTTTCTCTGGGGATGGATAACATTTTTTATAATAAGTCCTTCAGAATTGTCTTGGGTCATTGTATCATTTAGAATAGCTAAGTCATACACAGTTGATCATCTTACAATATTTCTGTTCCTCTGTGCATTGTTCTCCTGGTTCTATTCATTTCACTTTGCATCAGTTCATGTAAGTCTCCAGGTTTTCCCGAGAGCATCTACTTCATTATTTCTTAAATCACAGTAATATTCCATCACAATTATATGTAAAAAAATTGTTCAGCCATTCTCCAATTGGTGGGCATTCCCTCTATTTCCAATTCTTTGCTTTCAGAAAAGAGCTGCTATAACTATTTTGGCATAGTTGTAAATTGTGCTACATAATGATTGAATCAGTTCACAACTCCTCCAACAGTGCATTAGTGACTCAATTTTCCCAATCCCCTCCAACATTTATGATTTTTCTCTTAAAGATCTTCCTTAACCCCAAATTACTCTGGTCTCAGACCAAGCCCTACTTGGTCACTGTTCGGGCCCTAAATTGCTCAAAATGAATGTAAATAACAAATGTTTCTATTTTGGTTGGAAACCCTGAGGGTCTTCCCCTCCCATATTTATTTTTTTGAAGAGGCCATTCTTTGCCTTTTTTTTTTTTTTATTAAGCCTTGATCACTGAAAGAGTGCTGCCTCAGTCAAACTGAGACCTGTTAAAGTTTACCTTAGCTTGAAAAGGCCAAGGTCCACTGTTGCATCCTGGGCCTTCTCCAGTTGTTCTGATCCATATCTGACCACTGCACCCAGATGTCTGTAGAAGAGAAAGTGAGGATGATGACTTTTCACAGCCCTCCCTCACTTAAATTCAATTCACATGCATGTCATGGCATTGCTTCCCTGATGTAGTGGTCCACTTCAAGAACGAAAGACAAACAGCAGCAGCAGCAACCTGTTAGTCAGTCTAATGGTGTGAGGTAATACCTCATTATTGTTTTAATTTGCATTTCTCCAATCCATAATGAGTTAGAGCATTTTTTCATAGAGCTATAGGTATTTTTGGTTACTTCATGTGAAAGCTAACGTCATATTTTTTTGATCATTTGTCAGTTGGGGAATGACCCTTAATTTTATAAATCTGACTCATTTTCTCCAAATATTTGAGAGATGAGGCCTTTATCATAGAAATTTTCTTCAAGATTTTTTTCACAGTTATGATTGCTACTTGTAATTTCCTCCATCCTGTTTTCCCCCTGTTTATTCTATAATCTCGCTCCTTTTAACCTGTTCCTCCTCAAACGTATTTTGTTTCTGACTATTGCCTCCTCCAATCTACCCTCCCTTTTATGAGCACTCCCTTTCTCTTATTCCCTTTCCCTCCTACTTTCTTATATGGTATGACAGATTTCTAAACTCAATTGAGTATGCAATGTTATTCCCTCTTTCAACTAATTGTGTTGAGAGTAAGGTTCAAGCATTCTCCACCAGGGCCTGATCTTCCCCTCCCTTGTAATAGCTCTTTTTTGCCTCTTTTTTCGTAAGATAATTTACCCTGTTCTACCTCTCCCTTTCCCTTCCTCCCAGTGCATTCCTCTTTCTCACACCTTAGTTTTATTTTTAAAGGTAAAATGCTATCATATTCAACTCACACCGGTGCCCCTATCTATGTATACTCCTTCTAACTGCCCTAATAATGAGAAAGTTCTTGTGAGTTACAAGTATAATTTTTCCTTTAGGAATGTGCAGTTTAAGCTTATTAAGTCCTTTGTGGTTTCTCTTTCCTGTTCACCTTTTTATATTTCTCTTAATTCTTGTGTTTGGAAGTCAGATTTTCTATTCAACTCTGGGTCTTTTCATCAGGGAATACGTAAAAGTCTTCTTTTTTATTGAATGTCCATTTCTTTCTCTCCCTCCCTCCCCCACCCACCCCCCCCGAAGGATTATACTCACTTTTGCTGGGTAGGTGATTCTTTATTGTAGTCTTAATTCCTTTGCTCTCTGGAATATCATTTTACAAGCCCTCTGATCCTTTTATATAGAAGCTGCTAAATTTTGTGCTGTCTTAGCTGTGACTCTATGATACTTGAATTGTTTCTTTTAGACTGCTTGAAATATCTTCTCCTTAACCTGGAAGCTCTGGAATTTTGCTATAATATTCCTGAGAGTTAACATTTTGAGATCTCTTTTAGGAGGTGGATTCTTTTGGTTTTTATTTTATCCTTTAGTTCTAAAATATCAGGGCAGATTTCCTTTATAATTTCTTGAAAGATGATGTCTAGGCCCTTTTTTTGATCATGGCTTTCAGAAAGTGCAATAATTTTTTAAAGATGTCTTTCCTGGGTCTTTCTTCCAGGTCAGTTGTTGTTCTAGTAAAATATTTCACATTGACTTCAATTTTTTTCATTCTTTTGGTTTTGTTTTATTGTTTCTCAATGTCTTATAGAGTCATTAGCTTCCAATTGCTTAGTTCTAATTTAGAAGGAATTGTTTTCTTCAGTGAGGTTTTGTACCTCCTTTTCCATTTGACCAAACCTATTTTTTAATAAATTCTTTTCTTCTATGCCTCTTCCTCCATTTGAGCAGTTCTACTTTTCAAGGCATTCTTCTCCTCATTGGATTTTTGTACCTCTTTTACCATTTGGTCTAGTCTGTTTTTTAAGGTGTTATTTTCTTCAGTACTTTTTGTGCCTCATTTACCAGGCTGATAACTCTTTTTAAAATTATTTTCTAGCATCACTCTCATTTCTCTTCCATCTTTTCCTCCATTTCTCCTACCTCATTTTTGAAATCTCTTTGAGCTCTTACATGGCCTGAGACCAATCCATATTTTTCTTAGAGGCTTTGGATATAGGAGCTTTGACTTTGTTGTCTTCTGAGGGTATTTTTTGATCTTCTTTGTCACCATAGTAATTTTGTGTGGTCAGAATATTTTTCTGTTTTTTGCTTATTTCCCCAGCCTATTTCTTGACTTTTAACTCTTCGCTAAAGCGAGGCTTTGTTTCGAGGCCACCAAATTTCAGGGATTTTGTGCAGCTGTTTTCAGAGACACTTCAAGGGACCTATAAGTTTTCAGTATTTCCAAGGTGGTATGATCTGAGGAGAGGTGTGTGTGTTCTTCTCCTGGCCTGTGCTTTAAGTGACCACAAACACTCTTTTCTACCCTGGAACTATGACACGGGTCCCTACACCACTGTGGCTACAAGTTCTGATGTTCCAGTACTCCTCCTCATCCTGGGACTGCCACCCAGGGCTGCAACCTGGATCTGAGTATGGACAAAGCAGCAGAGTCCTGTCCCCAGTGCCAGCCAAGAGGCCCCTGGAACCTCCTTCTGACCAGTTGTTTGACCCCCTTACCATCTGAGAGCTCTGGTTCCTGCCCTCCTGCTTCCAGTTTGCTGGGGCTTAGTCTGTGCTGGCTCATCCTGCTCTGCCTAATCTCCACTGTCACTGCAATGCCACAGACCTTTCCTGCCAAACTTGTAAGTTGTTTTGGGCTGGAAAATTATTTCATGCCATCCTTGGTGTGTTCTACTTCTCCACGATTTGTTTCAGGGCATTAATTGAAGGTCTTTGGAGGGGAAGAGAGATCAGGGGAGTCCCCTGCCTTCTCTCCTTCATCTTGGCTCTACTCCAAATCAGGAACAAGCAAGATTTGTATATTCTGTAGTGGATGGGTTGTGGGCACATTGCAGCAGAGCAATGGTCTTTATGTTAAGAGACTCACAGGCTATCTGTCTCTGCTCATTTTCACAAGAGTCCTCTTCTTTCCTAATCTCCACCTCCACCAACAGCCAGTGCCCTTCTTTTCTTCCATGTCTAAGTTACCTGGCTTTGGAGTACTTGCCTCCTTGTTCTATTGGTTCTTCGCTCTTGCCACCTCCTCCACTCCTACTCACAGATTGCTGAATGTGTCAGAGGAAGTCTGACAACTGTGCTGGCAAATACCTTATAAATTCATGTCATCCATATTGGGCCCTCTCTACAATAAAGCAGTCCTTTTATTCTTCCCTAATTGGTTTCTCATCTTACTCCCCATAGAGGCTATTCTAAACTTTCTCTTCCCTTCTCAAGCTCTTTCCAGTCTCCTCTGCCTCCAACTTAGGAACCCAGCTCTTATTTACTGATAAAATTGATGTCATTCAACATTAACTCCTTCATGCTCTTCTTCTCAAAAAACAAACAGAAAACCCCTTGTTTCCATATCCTATTCTCTTTTCCTTTCCTCTAGTCTCTGACAAAGAGACGGCCTTTGTCCTTGGCAGGACCAATCTCTCTACACATGTACTTGATCCTATCCCTTCCTGTCTTCTCAGTCATCCCCTGTGCTCTCTAATCTTCAGCCTTCATGTGTATTCTTTTCCTGCTATCTCCATACTTGCCCAAGTTTCCCCCATCCTTTAAACCATCCCTACTTCCTTCCATCATCATCCTGTTGCTTTTCTTAAACTCATATCACTTGATGTCTTGTTCAAAACGCTTTTGTTCTGTGCTGCCTCTGACCTGGGTAGATGATTCAAAACCCATGTTAAAGCTTCAGTTCCGTTTATTAAATTTTGATCTAGAAAACATCTAAAGATCATCTTGTTTACAGGTATTGAACTAGTAGCCTGAGTCCAGCCTGAACTGGATTAAAATGTAATTGGGAAATGTTTAACAAAATAAATAAAAATATAATATAGCATAGATAAGAAGTTGTGGTCTTCTAAGCCAGTATATGGTCCACAGGAGTCAGACACTGCCGATCCAGTTCATCCTCCTTATTTTACAGGTGATTGAGGTCCAAGTAGGTGAGAGAACTGGCTCACGGGCACAAAAGTAGAAGACCAAGCTAGGTGCCAACTCTAAATTCAGTATTCTTTAACACTTTGTTGCTATAAAAATATTTTGGAGATACCGTTTCCCAGAGCTAAGGCCCAGCCAGCAGGCTGTGCCCTGAGCTTGGCATACCAATAATCCTTTGTGCTCTGAATGTCATCACCTTTTGGCAAAGAGTACTGCTTAGACCAGCACCAGGTATTCACTGAGGGACTTAGCTCCCCTCTTTACCAGGGCCATCCATCATATGTCCACAGTTCCTTATAACTGCCAGGTACTACACTCCTGTTCCCATTACAAAACTCTGGTTCTGAACCCCACCAAGTAATCACAACCCCTAAGACTTGAGACAGCAACTTCCCACAGGACCTGAGAACACCGGTAGTGTCCCAATGACAACCATCTTAAGACTTAAGAATGATTGTATTGTGGTCCAGCCCCTTTTGTGTATACAAGTGGCCCCAGAATCAGCAGTATTAAGCATTGCTTGGCAGGGTGGGGTTTGGGGGGGAAGGCTTCTGTTTGTGGCCTGACTCTCCTGTCTCTAGCCTGTTTTATATGGTTCTAGCCACCCATAGGTTAGAGACTGGTTCCAGTCTGGTTGATATTGCACTACTTCCTCATCCAAAGCCAGTCTCTAGTATCAGATATTGATAAACCTAAGTTCAAAGTGGGCCAAGTGACATTTTCCAGAAGACAGTCAATTGCGGAGCTGCACTTAAACATCAAATTTCACATGTCATATAGTATTAGAGTGCTATATAGTATTAGAGTTTCAGGTAGAGTAGAAAGAACATGTGCCTTGAAATAGAAGAAGTGAGTTTGAATCCTTGATAGACTACTGAATCATCACATGACAAACTGTAATCTCCTTGAACCTCAACTATAAAATACGATCTGTTCTAATTACTGTTAAATGACTCTTGACTTGCTATAGATACAGTGTGGTACACAGACCTATGACTTCATGAGTTCAAGAATTTTCTGTATGATAACTTTCCAGATTACAGATTGGCATTGAGTTGGCTGAGGCCCTGAGAAGATAAAGAACTTGTTCAACTGTGCCATACTATATAATAAGGATAATGGACTGAACTTTATAAAATGCTAATATTAACAGATAAATCATAGAATTATTTCCTGCTTCAGTTGTGGGTTGTACAAAATGATTTCTGAAAGTGTTTTCTAACTCTGGAGGTCTATGAAATGATTGCAGTTTTACCATAGTGAGATTTCTGTGGTCAGTTGGAAGCACTGAGTGTGACATCCACCTCTTTCCCATAAGAAACTTAATCCTCATGCTAGGATTTCACAGTAAGTAACGTGTTCAGTGTCCAGTTTTTTTCCTCTTAAGTTTGTATGAGCATTAATATGCTTGAACAAGCAGAACCATTGACTTAGGAACACAGTCTTTGAAAACTCATGTTTAAATTAAGCTCTACTGCTTTGGAAAATGCCTTGTGGTCAGGTACTCGGCTCCCCATGGATATCAGGTTTTCAGGGCTCTCCTGGGAGAAGTCTGTCTCTAGTAGCCTACCTCAGTAACCATTAGAAATGCCCTCCAGGTGATGGCCCTTCCTTCCTTCCGGTTTGTGCTGGGGCCTTACCAAAAGGCAGAACTTCAAGTTAGGATGAAAAGGGACAAGCCTTTCCGTTCTCTGGTTTCCCTGCTGCACGTGATGAGTCAGTATGATCCGGCACACCTCTTTTAATGATTGCTTTTTATGACAGGAAAAATGGAAATGACTTCCTCAAAATCAAAACAACACTGAGCCACAAAAAGGGGAGGAGCAGTTTGTGTCCTATTTTATAGCTTCCTTTCCTCATTTATGTCTTTTAAACCAGGCATTCATTGCCAAACTTCTTATCTGAACTTGCATATTCTACCAGAAAAAAAATTCCACTCTCAAAGTCCCTGTGTTGGTATCCTCTGGACTCCCCATTCTACAGAAGGATTCGCTTTCATCCTATTCTGCAGTCTTGGGCACTGAGAAATATGCTGTTGGATCATCTACCTCATAGAATCATCTTGTTGGTATCCCCCAACAGTTTCCAGTGTGTTCCAACAATAGCTATGTTGTATTCTATTTCAGGAATTTGGAGAGGTTGATTCATTCCAAACTTTGAATCATAACATCTAGATATGCGTTAATATAACACAACTGCGACTCAAAATTCCATAAATATTGCAATACATATATTGAATATGTAGCACACTTAAAAAGGCTTCATTTCATATTTATGAAGGTACAAGACTACTAAACGGTCCAACATTTGTGGAATGGATTGAGACGAGAAATATTATTGAGCTGTAACAAATGTAGCCAGAGGGATCTTCTAAAACTTCCATTAAGAACTGCCTTCAGTCTTCTCTTTATCCTTCTTAACTTCCATCTGAATAACAGCAGATAGCACCAGAATCCGAGTGAACAGAGTAAGTTCAGATCTGGCCTCAGAAACTTACGAGTTGTGTGACCCTGGCAAGGCACTGGATCTGTTTGTCTCCTTTTCTTCAACTACATAAAAACAATAATAACACCGACCTCCAGACCAAACGAGACTGTCTGTAAAGCATTTAGCACAGTGCCTAGCACGTAGTAGGCATTTAATAAACCCTTTTCTTCCTTGGCTCCTTTCTCTCCCCTCACTGTCCTCTCCGTCTCCCTCCCATCTACCTGTATTTCCCTGCCTCCCTCAGGCCCTCCCTCCTTAACATAACAAAGCAAGTAAGTGACTCCTGAGACACATGTAGGAAAATACTAAATAGAAGGAGTGTTTATGGGCTTCATATATAGAAGTTATTCACAGTGTGAATTGCTATTTGTAATCATTCTGGACCTTTTGGGGTTTGCAATTTTCCAACTAAGTTAAATGGGTGAGAATGATTCTACGGTTACATGATGTAGTTTGCAGGAGAGGTTAACAAAAAAAGAGGAAATAGTCATAATAATAACTTAAGTTACCATTTTGATATACATTATTTTCTTTGATCCTTAAAGGATAGATCCCTGTGACTTAGACTAGAGTTAAGCCAATTTTGTAAATGAAAAGGGGGCTCAGCAAATTTAAGTATATGGTAGGGTCTCTAGACTCTATCCTAGACCTTCCACCATTAATTTCATTGTTTTCTTTCTTTAAAAAATACATTACATATTTTGTTTTTTACAATTATACTGCTTTCCCAATACCCTCCAATCAACATAGTAGACTTTCCTAAAACAAAAAATAAGTAAACAAGAAAAAAGTTAAGCATTTTTATAGAATTAAAGAAAAGTTAGATATGATAGATCTGTTGATTACTGATTGGATATAGAATAGACCCATATATTTTTCTTAGGACTGCATGACCCCTTTACAAAATTGCCTATATAATGGAACACTAATGCATTGTTGGTAGAGTTGTGAACTGGTCCAACAAGCAATTTTGAACTATGCACAAAGTGCTATAAAATTTTGACCCAACAATGCCACTCCTAGGTTTGTATCCCAAAGAGATCATAAAAATGGGAAAAGGACCACATGTACCAAAATATTTGTAAGCTTTTTTGTGGTGGCCAAGAATTGGAAATTGAGAGGATTACCCATCAGTTGGGGAATGACTGAACAAGTTATCATATATGAATATAATGCAATACTATTGTGCTGTAAGAAACTATGAGCAGGCCAACTTTAGAAAAAACCTGGAAAGACTTACATGAACTGATGCTGAGTGAAGTGAGCAGAGCCAGGAGAACACAGTACACAGTAACAGCCATATTGTGCGATGACTGGCTTTGACAGACTTAGCTCTTCACAGCAGTATAAGGACCTAAAACTCTAGAAGACTCGTGATGAGAAATGCCATCCATATCCAGAGGAAGAGTTATGGAGTCTGAATGCAGATGGAAGCGGACTGTTTGCTCTCTTTGTTGTTTTCTTTTGTTTCTTTTTTCTCGTGGCTCCTTCCTTTCGTCCTGATTTTTCTTTACAACATGACTAATGTGAAAAAATGTTTAATATCAATGTGTAGGTAGAGCCTATACCAGATTGCATACTATCTTTGGGAGGATGAAGGGGAAGGAGAGAAAACCTATAATTCAAAAACTTATGGAAGTGAATGTGGAAAACTAAAAAACAAATACATTAAAAAAAACAAAGTTGCCTATATAAAATCAATGCAGACAGACACAGAAAAGCAGAAATAATTAACACATCCTTTTATTGACTACAATGCAATAAAAATTATATTCAATAAGGTCCTATTGAAGAATAAAAATTAATTGGAGACTAACTTAATAAAGAATTAGTTGGAAAAGAACAAATCATCAAATAATAGCTAAGTTTATTAAACAGAATGACAACAATGAGACAATATATAAAAATTTTTGGAATTTGGCTACATGGATCCTTACAGGAATATTCATATCTCTGTAAACATTTTTATCAACAAGAGAAAAAACTAATGGATCAAAGAAATGAGACTACAATTGAAAAAAAGTCTTAGAAACCAACAAATTAAAAACCTTAAATACCAAAATAGAAATTTTGAAAACTGAAGTAATCATCAAAACTGAGAGCAAAAAAATCAAATTAACAGAACTAGAAGCTGTTTCTTGAAGTAAACTGATTTGATTATTTTACGAGAAAAACAAAACAAAAAGAAAATCACAAAACTATCCAATACAGCAATGCCAAATGAGAGAGTATATCTGCCTCTCCACTGAGGGGAAGTATATTCTTTTTTTGTTCTATTATTTTTTAAAAATTTACTATTTTTAACATGTTTTTTAAATTTTGAGTTTTAAATTCTCTCCCTTTACCTCTCTCTCATCCACTTCAAAGGTACACAATATGATCTCATATGTGATATCACATAAAACATTTCCATATTTTCCATTTCATGAAAAGCAAGAAAAATAAAGAAAATTAGAATTCTATTTGCATTTGTCTATCAGTTTTCTCTCTGGAGGAAGATACCATTTTTTATCTTGGTTCCTTTGGAATGGTCTTGAACCATTGGATGGATCTGAATAGCCAAGAATTTCAGTTGATGATTATTCCAACATTGCTGTTATTGTGTACAAAGATCTCCTAGTTCTTCTCATTTCACTTTGCATCAGTTCATATAGGTCTTCCCAGGTTTTTTCTGAAACCACTCTCTTTTTATTTCTTACAGCACAATAGTACTTCACAACCATCTGCTACAACTTGTTCAGACATTCTGCATTTGATGAGCATCCCCTCAATTTCTAATTCTTTGCCACCACAAAAAGAGCTGCTATTTTATACATATAAGTCCTTTTCATTTTTCTTTGTAGGATACAGACCAAGTAGTGGTATTATTGGGTCAAAGGATAATCATAGTTTTATAGCCCTTTGGACATAGTTCCAAACTGTTCTCCAGAATGGTTAGACCATTTCACAACTCAAACAGTTTATTCTGTTTTCCTTCATCCTCTTCAGCATTTATCACTTCTGACAGACATGAGGCAGTACCTCAAAGTTGTTTTAATTTGTATTTCTCTAATCAATAGAGATTTTTAACATTTTTTCATATGACTATGGATAACTTTGATTTCTTCTGAAAACTGCTTGTCCATATCTTTTCACCATTTATCAATTGGGGAATGACCCTTTTTTTTTGTTTTTGTTTTTTATAAATTTGACTTAGTTCTATATATAGGAAGTATATTCTGATATATCTTACATTTTCTTTTAGTGTTGTCTTAAATCATTGTAATAATTTTCCATAAATGAAAAAAAGCATGTATTAGGTACTTGCTCTGAACAAGTGCCTGAATCAAACACTTAGGTAAAAGTTGCTGGGTATACAAATGTAAGCAAGACAGGCCCTGCTGTCAAGATTCCTAAAGAAGGCAACACATCTAGGGAAGTGGCAGTCAGAGAGTAGTATTGACCTGGAAGTCTTGGAGATGGTGACTGGAGTCATAGGGCTATTGACTGAGGTATCTATCTTAGGAATATCAGTATTGACTTAATCGCTATTCTCAGAGTTAGAGTTATCTATTTTAGTTAGAGATATCTATTTTAGTTAGAGGTATCTATTTTAGGAATATCAGTATTGATTTAATTGCTATTCTCAGAGTTAGAGTTGGAAAGTGGAAGGAAAGGGAGACAAAGGATGGGCATATGCATTACCATGGCATGAAGATGTGTGGGGAATAGGAGAGTAGGTTTGAATCCAGGCAGGGTAAAGTGAATATTTACAAGGCCAGGGACCGAGGGTGGGAGTTTGAATTTCAGGTTGGCCATGGAGGTGAGAGCTCATGAGCATGGCAGCTTAAAGAAAGGCCAATAAGGCTAATTTTGTATTTTGTTTTCTCTGCATTACTTCATACTGTTCTTTTCATGTTTTTTCCCTTAAATTCCTCCTATTTGGTAATTTTGTTCAACTTTCTGGTAATTTATACATTGTTTCTAATGTTTTGCTACTATAAACAGTGCTGCTATGAATATTTTGTGTTATAAGGAATCATTTCATTGTTGACCTTTTTTTCTCACATAATTTCAAATTTTCAAGAATGGTCACATAAGTTAAAAGGACCTGCAGATTCATGGTGTGCCTCTCTTCTCACAATCCCTTCAGCAATGATTTTCTGTCTTTGCCAATTTGATTAGTTTAAAATAGTAACTGCTGAGTTGCTTTATTTATGCTTCTCTCTATGAGAGATTTAGGATAGTTTTTCAAGTAGTTGTTGATCATGTCAATTTCGTATTTGAAAAAAAAAACTTCATTACTTGAACTATTTATCTGTTGGGAAATGGCTCTTACTTGAATATGGTTGTCTATTCTCTGTAGATTTTGAGTGTCAGATATTTATCCAAATTTTCTTGTTGCAAAGATTCCCTCCTCCCCCAATCTGTAGCTTCTCTTCAACTAGTTACATTGATTTTGTTCATGAAGAAGTTATAAAAATTTACAGTTTGCCTTTTGTAATTTCTTTTATCCCTTGTAGAGTTATGAATTTATCCCATAACTACAGTTGTTAAAAGTGGAACTTTCTTCTGCCAGCTGCTTTCAAATGGTTTCGTCTAACACACCTTTCTTTTTCTTTTTGTGTTTTCAGATCAGCATTATTTAATCATTTTAAAATTTTCCAGTCTTTCATTAACTTAACAGACATCAATAAATTCAAACATCTTAATATGCAAAGAGGATGAAGACTGGATTGCATAAGAAACTGTGATCTGTCATGTCATTTATGTATACATACATCTATATCTATATCTATAGCTATACATATATATATATAAAATTTAACAACATAGTAATAAAATTGTTGTATTTGTGCAGAATACTTATAAGGATTTGAACCCTTTCCTCTGTAGTCTGTGGTCTTGGATTTGTTGAGTACTTGACCATGGTATTGGTTTGCTTCTAGATCTGATTTAGTGTGCCCCACAGATATTCCTTTCTATTTTTAACCAATAAATAGCTTTAGTGATGACTGCTTTATGCTATAACTTGAGATCTAGCCATTATAGGCCCCTTCATTCCTATATTTTCATTATTTCCTTTGAAATTTTTGACCTTTTGATCTTCCAACATAGAAGCAGTATGCCATGGTGTATAAAATGTTCATTTTGGACTCAAAGACATGGAATCAAATCTAGCTTTAAATACTTTTAACTGACCCTAGGAAAATTGTTTAACTTCTTGTGTCTCAGGCAGCTCCCATAGTACTCAGGGACAGGCTGTTGGGTCCTATACCAGGAATCATCCACCATGACAAAATCAGAAATCCTTAAGATATTTAAATATTTTTACTCTAAATTAATTTCATCATTTCGTCCAGTTCTACAAACCCATTGATACTTTAATTGGTATAGTGGCCATCAGTCAATGAACAGTAAGTGCCTCCTATATGCCGGACACTGTGCTAAGTGCTGAGGATACAAAGAAAGGCAAAAGACAGTCCCTTCCCTCAAGGAACCCACAGTCTGGAGTAGCAAATACGTAGACAAGATATGTACGGAATTAAGTGGAGATGACCATCGGTGGGAAAGGCTCTAGCACTGCAAGGAGGAACTTCTTGTGGAAGGTAGGATTGTAGTTGCACCTGGGGGGAAGCACTAAGGAGGGAGGCGATGAAAGTGTTATTTACGGAGGGAGGCGATGAAAGTGTTATTTACGAAGGGATCGTAGGCATCCGACCCCTTTTCTCCACTCACAGAGCTTCACCGTCTCTCCCCTAGACTGTGGTAGACATATTTGGTATTTGTCAAGATGATTCCTTTGTACTGCCTATTTCCAGCCTAAAGGTTCTCATTCAGATAACATTTGTGTTGTTGTTTTCCAGTTGTGTCTGACTCTGTGTGACCCTGTGATCTTGGTTCATGGGGTTTTTTCTGCAGAGGAATTCAGGAGTGATGTGCCATTTCCTTCTCCAGTATATCACCATTTTACTGATGAGGATACTGAGGCAAACAGGGTTAAGTGACTTGCCCAAGATCACATAGCTAGTTAGTGTCTGAGGCCAGATTTGAATTCAGATTTTCCCTCCTCCAGCCTGGTGCTCTATCCACTGCACCACCTAGCTTCCCTGCAGATAGCATTATTTCAAGCAAAAGAGATTTTTCATATTTAATGTACATGTGGGACAATTCTCAACTCAAATGTACTCTCATTTTTTTCTTCTCATTTTACCAAAGATTTTGGTTTTTAGCAAAACCAGCTTCATGCAGAAGCAGAAACAGTGCTGAATTTGGAGCCAGAAAACCTGGGCCTCAGTTTCTTCATTTATACAATACAGGCTTTTTATCTCTAAGTCTGATATTTCCAATACTGACATCCTTGGTATTTTTGTGATGTGAGGTCTGTCACTGAGACTATTCCTGCATCAGAGAAAGGTGTCCCTTCCAGCTCTGAAACAGTGAGCCTGTGATCTTTACACACATAGTCTCCCACCCCCACAAATAACAGCCAGCTGAGCCCCCAGCACATTGTGCTTTATTCAGTGTTTGGTGAATGAATGAATGAATTAAAACCCAAAGTTCATTTCAATTCAGTAAGCATCTATTAAATGCCTGCCAAGTGTGGGCACTGTTCCTAGGAGCTGGGGAGATATGTGAAGTCTGTCTCTCTAGTAGGGAGCTGAGAAGCAGATCCGAATCCCCAAGGGGCAGAATCACCAAGTCCTTCCTCTTCAGCTGTGGCTTCTGGGAGCCAGCACAAGGATAGGAGCACTGGGAAGGATATATCTCCGTGTGTCTTCTGCACCTACTTGTGTGAAGGCTGCCTCCCTGTGTCTTTTAGGTAGAAGTAAATCCCTTGAGAGCAGAGTTTGGTTTTATTCTGTCTGAATTCTCAGAGCCCAGTCCAGGTAACAGCTGCTACTAACTGTTTGTTGAATGGAGGAGAATAGATAATGAAAGGAAAGAGCCTTAGAGAAGTACAGGTCCTGGTGCTTTATGAGGGCTAAGGAGGAGGGTCATGGTACTTCAGAAGGACTTTAGAAGCTCCTGATTTTACTGTTAAGGAAACTGAGACCCAGGAAGGCTTAAAGGTCTCGCTGAGATAGCCTAGTAAGTGCCCACGATGGGGTTTGACCCCGGATGTTGTATCAGCAGAGCCTGTACGCCTCCCAGCTTCAGGGTGAGGAAGTTCTGGATGTTCACTTTAAAAGAAGAAGTGGGAATTCAGCCAGTGCTACAAGAGAGGGCATTCCTAAGATCAGAGAACCAGGGCAGGATTGAGGTACAGAGAGCCAGCTAGTTTGGCTGAAGCAGAATGAACACCTGGAAGCCAGAACAGCAGGGTGCCTGACCCCAGCCTGGAAAGTGTTGAGCTACAAGTGAGGGAATGTGAACTTTATTCAGCAGGCAGTGAGGAGTTTAGGAATATCCTGAACATGATAGATCTCTGAGTGGGAGGAGGACCTAGAAAGTGAAGGAAGGCCTCATAAGAGGAGGCTGCAGGATCCCAGATGACCAGGAATAGGAGGCCAATGTGCCCACACTGGCCACATAGAGGGGGAATCGGAGATTGACCCCGGGACCTGCATTGCCCATAAAATGTGAAGGATGAAGGAGAAATTTACATCATTCCGGGTTTGGAAAGCCCTTTGTATGCACTATCCCATGTAAGTCTCAGGACAGCTTGAGGGGGTCAGTGTTCTGTAGGTAACCCCTAAGTTTCAAATATCAGAAAAGGTTTCCGTAGTAGGGATGCTGAAATGAAGGGGAGTGGGTTGGGAAGGGGGACAGTGGAGGGACAGAGGTGGAACTTAATAAGTTTTGGAAAGTGTTGAATTTATGTACTGGAGGGGCAGCCAGTCAAAGGTCATTCAGTTTTACGAATATTTATTAAATGCTTTCTACCTGCCAGATACTAGAAGTAGAAAGATGAAAACAAATTCATACCACCATTCTACCCCCCACCAAAAATCCCTAAAATTCAAACAAACAAAACACTTGTCCTTTCCTTTAAGGAGTTGACCTTTGTGTCCACATGTAAGTGAATCTCGAGTATATAGAGAGAGCAACTTCCAGGGGCCACCAACAGCAGGGGCCTTTGTCTGAGCTTTGGAGGGAAATATAAATTCTAGAAGGGGCAGATGAAGGTGTGTGCTTCAGACACAGAAACAAGAGGGAGTGTTGTCTGTGGGGACTGGAAGCAGGCCTGTTCGGCTGGAGCAGAGTAAAATGTAGCCCACCCACCACACCAAGCAGGCATTTGTATTCTCTCCCAAAGGCCAGAGGGAGCAGAGAGGATCGGATTTTTGTTTAGGGAATTATTTATTGCTTGTTTGTTTATTTTTGGCAGCTCTATGGAAGATGAATTGGAGAAGGGGGAGACCAGGTAGGGAGATCAGTTGGGGCCAAAGATGGTACAGAGAGAAGAGAGGAGGTAGATAGAGGAGATGTGGCGGAGGGAGAACTTAGGAGGCTGAATGGGCGTACTTTTGATAGCTTTACTCAGATCATACGCTGTTACTTGCACATCCTTGTTAGTCATCCCTGATCTCCATGATTTTCCTTGACTGGTCCCCACTTAGCATTTACCGCAGTACCTGCTACTTCAGGTTTTCTATTTTATGCCTGCATTTAACCTTCAGAACCTGGCTTGCGATTTTCCTATTCAGCCCTCATTATTCAGAGTGTCATCATTACTGTCCACATGAGTAACACATATTCTGCACGATCCAGTGAGCTCTTCACATACAAATGACTTTAATCTGTATGAAAGTTTGTCCTATACAGATCTTCTTTGCAGGTTGTCTTCCTTGTTAGACAGTTCCTCATGAGCAGAAACTGTTAATTGTTCTATTACTATCTCCATTTTGCAGATACAAAAATAGACATGAGTTCAAGTGACTTAACCACAGTCACACAGTGTATTTGAAGCAGGATTGGAATCCAAGTCCAGCCCTCTATCCACTACATCATTGATGTCAAATTAAAATAAAAACAGATTCTTAGAGAAGCACAAATTAACATTATCAGCATTATGTTGTACTTTTGCTTATTAAACTTTTCCCCGTTAGATTTTAATCTGGTTCAGACCCACTTGGGAATTTTGCAGGCTCTGTGAGTTTAACACCTTTGCATTACATTATATTGTCTTTCCTTCCCCCATCCCTCATCTTCTCATACTGGATCCTTACTCTTCCTTAAAGGTTTAGCTTAAATACCAGTCTGTCCATCATGGTCGTCACAGGAATAGAAATCCTCTGAAGTGCATTGACATCTTTTCTATCCCCCCTTTTGGCACTTAAAAGACTCTGTTTTTGTGTTATGATTATTTGTATGTCTTTTATTTCATGAGAGGCAGTATGGTGTAATGTGATAGAGAGCCAGCCTCAGAAGAATGAAAATCTGGATCCAGGCAGCTCTCTGTAAGACTACAAAATTGCAAAGCAAGTGCCAATTTGCATTGGTAAAAGTTCTTCACTGGGAGCCCCAAACCTATGAAATCACAGGTTGATAAAACCAAAAATTTTTCATATGTAACACCTATTTGTATTTTGGGAGGAATAGAGAATGATGCTGCATTTCATTTTACCTGTTAACCTGAATCTAATATATACCAAAGAATTTTTGTACAAGATCCTGTGGTTCAACCAGTTTTCCACCTCTTCATTATAATCTTTATAGATTAGTTATAGTTATAGATGTATGTTAAGGCTTTCAGCGTGATTTCTGAGGATTTGTTTTATGATTTTTGTTTTTTTTTTTTTATTTAACTGAAGGCTTTACATTATCAACCTTTCAACTTAGCTCTTGCAGTTTCCTGAGAATACTGGTCCCCACTTCTTAATATTAATACTGTGGTACTTACTGCATCAGTATTTCTATTTTATGTCTGAAATTTAACTAGGATGTTTACTAA
Organism: Potorous gilbertii; assembly: GCA_028658325.1. Classification (NCBI taxonomy): domain Eukaryota; kingdom Metazoa; phylum Chordata; class Mammalia; order Diprotodontia; family Potoroidae; genus Potorous; species Potorous gilbertii. The sequence continues at coordinate 497,884,038 of CM053769.1, forward strand.
AAAGTGTGTATGTGTGTGTGTGTGTGTTTGTGTGTATGTTTGTTTATGTATGTATCCTAAATCTATTTATGCCACCTTGAAACTATTAAGAGATAATTTATTTACTTTGAGGATTATCTGGGGTGCTATTTCTTCTGCCTGTCTCCAAAGGGGACTAATATAGGTCGGCGGTATTTAGACCAACCTGGGAGAAAGTCTGTCTAGGAGGCAAATTTGAGAGGATATGTGTGAGAGAGAGTATATTTCTGAGTAGATCACCTAGTCAAATAAACCGTTATATTAACAATCTATTTGGGATCATTCACTTCTCCTTTCCCCTACATAATTGATTGAAATATACTTTGAATCAGTGAAAAAATAATTTATAATATTTGCCTATTAAGAGATACACACAAATAATTCACTGGTCTCTATCCCTTCCTGATTTCTGTCTTTTTTAGTAGCTACCTTGTTACCACCCCTCCCCCAGGCCATGATCTTCCATGATGACATGCCCTCTTGTCTCCCCTCCTGTCCACATTCAGCTTCCATCATTGTCCTTACTGGAAGCTAGGTGGTTTGTCAGATTGTTGCCTTAGACCTGGAGGTATAGAATGATGAAATGAGCCCATTTCTAACTTTGAGCTCACCTGTGATGCAGAAATAGAGCACAACCTACTCTGAACTGTGCTGAAAATGTTTACATGTTATTTTGTGGTGTTTGTTGGGGGTTGTTTTTTGTTATTTGCCCAAATAATAACATTCAAAATTATTGAAACCAAGCATCAATTTCATTTTCAGGAAGGTTTGATTTGTAAGGAAGATTTTTCATGGTGGTCTTTGTGAGTTAAAATGTCTTTTAAGGCATTTTAGTAGTTATAGGAGGAAGTATAGTATAATGGAAAAGAGAAAGATTCTGAGTCCAGAGCCCTGAGCTCTGCTGCAGTCTCTGACATCAACTTCCCAGGTGACTTTTCTGAGTCACTTTCCTTATCTGTAAAATGAGTTGACTATTTGAAGATTTTTTTAAGGTGTCTTCCAACTTATTTCTGTGATTCTACAATCACACACACAGAATCTCACATTTAGCACAGGTAGAATCCATTTTTATAAAATTGATTTAGATAAAGTAAGCTTGGAGATAAGTTCATGTTAGAAAATCAGTGATAGGAACCAAGATCTTTGTCACAGAACCTAGTCTTGCTGAAGCAATGCATCTGTTGAGTTATAAGTGACAAGAGTTATAAACCCAGTCATATAACATAGATATTTTTAGGATTGTCTCATAATGTTAACACCAGCTTGAAAAAAATTGCACAAATCTCCAAAATATCAAGAGAATATATAAAGTGACTAAAATTTTTTAAATATATCGTAAGCTTTTACTTGCCAGCTGCTACACTTTGTTAGTAACAAGTAGCAATTTGTAAGCCTTAATCATTAAACTTTAATAGTTTAAAACTGTACTGAGGCTTTGGAAACCACTATCTTCTTTTAACAGGGCTTTCCAAGCTTTATTCATATATCTACATACCATACATTGTACTACTATATACAGTGTCATATGAGTGTCATCTTTGTGGTTTTTTTTAATTCAGCAAGTTGTCATATCTACATGCCATGGATCAGTCAGACAAATGAGAGATACTTCAGACAAAAATGGAACCCTTCTGCCCAAGTTAGGGATTGACAGCCTGCCATGAGTAGTGAGAGCAGTACCGACCAGATGATTTATAGAGGAAATGGAAGGTTATACTAAAATTTAAAATTCCCTCATTATAGCTATACTGGTGCATTAGAATCCGGTAAAGCTAACAACAGCTCTTTAATTAGATTAACATAATGCACCTATTGCTTTCCATAACTGACTAGCTCAAATTCTCTTATCCTGCAATTTCAGAGTAAAATATAATGTGGGTAATGAAGGCATTATAAAAGAGAAGCATGTTTTCACTTCTATAGCTTGAGAAGGTCTGCATGGTTATTTGCAAAACTGAAAGAAATGGTGTTAGGCACTCCTGTGTCCTTTTTTGTGAGGTGGTATCTTGTCCTCAGCTGTCACCCTTCCCATTCCCCCTACCACCCCCATCATAGTGCAGATAGAGTCCGCTTGCTCTGCAGTGGCGTCTTCAATAGTTCCCATTAGTTTTCAGTAGTTACCTTTTTGCCTGCATGTTAGCCTTCAGTTTAATGGCCTTTTTTGTGTTCATTCATTTTATTTTGTTTCCCATCGTGGTTTTGTTTATTTCTTTTTTTGTTTTTTTTCTGTTCTCTTTTTAAAAACCGTCGTGGTTTGCCCTTCATATTCCCCAATGTTTGCACATGACAAGATGTTGCCATCCCAACATTACCTCCCACTTCACTGACCAGTGCCACTACTGACCATCTAGCACCAGCCACAACTGGACCACTGCCTTCAGCACCGAGGGATGTCGTGGCCTCACTCGTCTCCACTCGCTTCATCAAACTGACTTGGCGAACACCAGCATCAGATCCTCATGGAGACAACCTCACCTACTCTGTGTTCTACACCAAGGAGGGGATGAATCGGTAAGGAATGGAATTTCTGTTCATAATAACTTTCCACCACCTTCACTGTGCAAACATTGGCTCTTCATGTATTCTGTTCAGTGACAGAAGTACTCTTTTCACTCCTTTTTAGTGCTGTGGATATGTTTGTGTTCATACCTAAGTATCTGGGCTATTGCAATATCCAGGCCCTTTTTATTGATATAGGCACATAATAGGCGCCTCAGCTCTTGGGGTCCTCAGGTGGAGACAGTACACAGGCTTCCCGAAACAATTGGGTAGCAACAAAAAGTAGTGCACATTAAAGTATTCAGTATTGACCTGTCCTAAACTCATTGGATTAGCGTAGGATGGGATGGTTACCGAATTCAGTTCAGGTGCTTTTCTTACACAGAAGAACCATACTCTGAATAATTATAACAAATTCCGCTAAGTACAGTTTCTTTTTACATTAGGAAAACATTTTATTATTAAGAATTTTTTTTTAGCCTAGGACAAGGCATAGGAGGTTATGTTTATTTGATATTGATGGGCCTTAGTTGACTCCTTGATTAAAGATCTCCTTTCCTTTCTATACTTTTTGTAAGGGTTTATTCCCTTTGTTAACTTATGTTCTTGCATGTGAATAGGCTGATCTTAAATTAATGCCCAAGGTGAAGGAAGAACAATCATAGGGTGACATGTACAGAGCTAGAAAAGTCCCCAGGGTCCTTTTCCTCCAGCTCCCTCCTTCTGCAGCTGAGGACCCGAGGCCCAGAGAACTAAGGTTAAGTGGAATGTAAGCACTCAGGATGGCTTTGAACTCAGCTCCTCTGCCTCCAGAACGAATGCTCTTTACACTCTGCTGGTTGAGAATCTTCAGCAGCTCTTTTGTGACCTAATATTTAGATCAACTCAGTGGAGAGAGTGTGGGACCTGGAGTCAGGAAGACCTCATACACTCTCTGGGTGGCCCTGGAAATTCCCTTAACATGTTTGCCATGGTTTCTTCAACTGTTAAATGAGATTTTACCTCTTAGGTTTTCAGGGTTTTCTAAAGTCTTTAGCTTATGGCAGGTGTGATACACAGGCTACTGTTACTGTTGTTATTTGCACATTACAGCAGCCCCATCGAGGAGGTGCTAAATTTAATTCCTTTCATAGATGGAAAAACCAAGACGCTGAGGGAGTCAGTGACTTGCCTTGGGTCTTCCTGTGTTCTTTTCCCAAAGCCATGCTGCTTCTTTAAGATCGAATCAAAGTTCCATCCTCATCCTGGAAATCTTAGGAAGATAGACTTCTGCATTTGACTCCAAGCCATTTCTCCAACTGAAATGCTTGATTAACTTCCAACTTTAACCTCCTATTCTAACCAGATTAGTTTTGTTCCCAACATCAAGTTTTTAATTCGTATTATTCTCCTTCTCCAATTGTATGAAGACAATCCCAACTCAGTTCTCAACTCTTTCATAATACTTGCCCTCACTTTTTCTGATCAATATCAGTTTCTTCTATGAATCTGCCTTGTTATTGTGCATTTTGGCACTTAAATGATACAGTATGATATGATTTTTAAATTATTTCAAAAATGACCGTATCAACACTTTTCCTAATGGTTCTTCCTCTTACTACCTTATGATATACCTCTTTCCTACCCTCTGTTTTAATATAATATTAAATATTTTTTCACTGTTATCAATCAACACGTATTTATTAAGAACCTGCCATGTGCCAGCTGTTATGTTAGGTACTGAGGATAGAAAAGTGAGACAGTCTCTGTCCTCAAGGGACTTACATTTTGCAGGGGGATGTGCATCATGTTCACAGATAAGTGATATGTACAATCAGTAAATATACAAATGGTTATTAAGTGTTTACTGTAAAGCTTTGTGCTAAGTACTGGGGATACAAAGAAAGCCGAAATGTGTGATCCCTTCCCTCATGGAGGTCACTTTCCAATGAAGGAGATGACATAAAAATAAATATGTCCATGCAAAGAAGGTATAATGGAAGGTCTTCTCAGCAGAAGGCATGACAAGAGTTGGGGGTATCCTGCAGAGGTGTGATTTTTGCTGAATCTTGAAGAAGTCAGGAATTAGAAGAAGAAAAGCATTCCAGGAATGAAGGACTGCCAGTTCAGCTGCACAGAGCCCAGTGTGCCCAGATCGTAGAGTTCATGGAAATGAGAAAAGGGTAAGAAGACAAAAGGCAGGAAGAGGCCATGTTGAGAAGGGCTTGATGTGCCAAGCAGAGTATTTTATATTTGAACCTGGAAGTGACAGGGCCTCTTGGAGTTTGAGTAGGGGCAGTAGGAAGATCACCGGAACTGTTGAGTGGAGCATGGGTTTGAAGGGAAAGAGACTTGAGGCAGAGAGACCCAATACTAGGGTGGTGGTCATGAGTGCAGAGAAGGGGAATCTAGAGGAGAGATGTTGGGAAGGGAGAAATGATGTGAGCTGGTTGGACCGAGAGTTGGGGGAATGAGTGTGAGTGAGGACTCGGAGGATGACATTGAGGTTGTGAGCCTGGGTAACAGAGAGGATGGTGGTGCTCTTAGTAATAAGGAAGTGGACAGAAGGGCATAGGGCCAGGGGAGGGGAGAATGAGTTCTATTTGGATGTATAGAATTTAAGGTTCCTATGGGACATTCAGTTCCTTGTGGCTAAAAGGCAGCTGATAGTACAAAACTGGAGCTCAGGAGAGAGATTAGGGCTGGTTACATCCATGGAGATGATAACCAAATCCAGGGGAGCAGATGAAATCACCAAGAGAGACAATATAAAGGGAAATGAGAAGAGGGCCCATGGCAGAGATTTGGAGTTTATATTTGATCCTAGGGGAAATGTACAGCCACAAAAACTTCTTAAGCAGGGAAATGACAGTCAAACTTGTACTTTAGGAATGTTAACTTGACAGCACGGAAGACACACAGGAGCAGGGAGAGATTTAAGGAAGACCAGTCAGCTCTCCACTGGGTGCTGCTCTCAAGTCCCTTGCCCTTTTATCCTCTCAAAAATCTTGCCCTTCCATTCACCAACGTTAGATTACTCCCACCATCCACTGCCTTTGCTCCTACTTTCATGCTGCTAAATGATGCTGAAGAAAGAAAGAAAATCTTCCTAACTAGGACCATTCCAAGTATAGGTTATAGAGTCTCAACTGGGTCCTTACTACAACAAGGCAGCTGCATTGTGCCTCTCTAATCGATTCATTCATTGTCTCACTCCACACACTCACAGCATATTTTCCAAGTTTTTCATCCACCTGAAACCTCCCACCATCTTCTCACATGAGAACCTTGCCTCATTTTTACTGAAAAAAATCAAAGCTACCAGAGCATCCCCTTCTCCTATGTACCTTGTGCCATTTTCTCCTTCACTTCTGTTGTACATGAAGAGCCCTTGCCAGGGCTTGCCCCTTTACATATACAGTATTCTGCTTCTTCAGCCATCAGGGCTTCCTCTAATCTTTAATCACTCCCTTTCTACTGGCTATTTCCCTACTAACTACAAACATGCCCGTATCTTCTCCATGCTTAAAAAAGTCTCACTTGATTAATTCACCATCTTACATTTTCTTCCTTTTTTTGACTAAAACCCTTGAGAAGGCCGTTTACAGCAGCTGCTTTGCAGTCTAACTGCCAAACATAAAATTGAAACTTTTATCCAAAGTTACTAATGAACTGTTTTTCTTTCTTTGCTTCTCTTTTTTTAGTAAAATTTTGTTTTCCCCCAATTATATGTAAAAATAATTTTAAGCATTCATTTTTAAAGTTTTTGAGTTCCAAATTCTTTCCTTCTCCCTGAGACAGTAAGTAATTTGATATAGGTCATACATGTGTAATCATGCAAAACATTTCCATATTAATCATGTTGTGAAAGATAACCACCCTCCAAAAAAAAGCCATGAAAAAAATAAAGTGAAAAATAGCATGCTTCAGTTTGCATTCAGACTCTGTCAGTTCTTTCTCTGAATGTGGATAGCATCTTTTATCATGAGTCCTTTGTAATCATTTTGCTCAGAGCAGCTAAATCTTTCACAGTTGATCATCTGCAGTGTTGCAGTTGCTGTGTACAATGCTCTCCTGGTTCTGTTCACTTCACTTTGCATCAGTTCATGTAGGTCTTCAGGTTTTTCTGAAATCATCTTGCTTGTCATTTCTTACAGCTGTACTTCTCTTTATTCATCATATTGATTGTTTATTTTTTAAAATAAATTTTATTTACTTCATTAGATTTTTTTCAGTTACATTTTAAACTTTTTAAAATCTTTTTTAAATTTTAAATTTCAAATTCTCTCCCTCCCCTATCCCTTGAGAAAGCAAGCAATAGGTTATTGAATATACACATAAAGTCATGCAAAACATATTTTCATATTAGCTGTGTGGCGAAAGAAAACACACACACATATACACATATACACCAAATCTGATCATCTTTTCTCAGTTCTCACCCTTTTTACCTCTCTGCAATCTGTGACATTGTTGATTACCATCTTCTCCTTGATACTCTCTTCTCAAGGTTTTTATGATATTGTCAGTTGTTCTGTCTCCTTTGCTGGATCTTTATCTGTATTATGCCCACTCGATCTGAGGGTCCCCCAAGGCTTTCATGTGCCCTCTTTTCTCCTTTTATACTTCTTTGCTTCATAATCTCATCAGCTTCTATTGATTCAATTATCCTTCTATATGGACAATTCAGAGATTTATTTATCCAGCCCTAACTTCTCTTCTAAACTCTACTTTCATATCTCCATCTGCCTATTAGACGTCTCAAACCAAATCTCTCATAGACATCTTAAACTCAACATGTCCAAAGCTGGATTCACCATCCTCTTCATGCCACCCTTCTCCTCCCCACTATGCTCCTCTTTTCCTATGTTCTCTGTTACTATTGAAGGGGCCATCATCCTCCAAACTTAGGTGTCATCCTTGAGTCCTCATCTCTCTCATGATCTATATACAGTCAATTGTCAAGTCCTGTTGTTTTAGCTTTACATCTCTCAGATATTCCATCTTCTTTCCTCTTGTACTACAACTACTGTAGTGCAGGCTCTTATCAATTCATGCCTTGAGTAATCCAATAACCTGCTGGTTGGTATCCCTGCCTCAGTCTCCCCATTCAGTGCTGTCAGATTGATCTTCCTAAAACATAGGTGTGAACATGTCATCCTCCCTTTTCCCTCTCCTTACTGTGCATTTTCACTGGCTGTCTCCCATGTCTCGAACTGTCTTTAGTCTTATCTCTGCCACATTGTAAGAGGTTGATGATTTTTGGATGGCAAGTCTTGAGTTGAAAAAAGAATAGGAGGGAAATTATTGAGCATTCAGCTCAAACTTTTGCTTACACAAAAATTCTTGCTTTAATTTGGATCTCCAGTAAAAATGGACTTGTATTTCTGGAATCGTGTTTGTGTTTTTATGTATTGCATTCCATACAGAAAAAAACAATGTCAGCAAACAGTCTTTGTCTTATAAGAAAACCCTGATCAAGACAGAATCCTAAATTTTAAAGAAATTTGGGAATGGAGTGCTAAATACAAGTTGTCAACCTCTGTTATGTTTTAAATGACACTACTTGAGAATTCTTAACCAAAAAAAGGAACAAAAGGCAGGAAAAAAATCTTTCCTGTTAAACAGGTTTTGTAAGGAATTAGGACAGTTTATAAGACCAAGAGACATTCCCCAGGTACTCAAACTATAGGAACAAATAATTGTCAAAAACAAAATTGCAAACTCTAAATGATCTATGAAAATGTGTTCTCAAATAACCAATAAAAGAAATGCAACTTAAAACACCTGAGATTTTACCTCATAGACTGCGGATTGGCAAAGATGAAAAAAATAAGAACAATAAATTTTGAGCTCTGTGAAAACAAACGTACTAATATTCTGCTAGTGGAGCTGTGATCTCATCCAGCTATCCTAGTTATCAGTTTGGAGGAGTGCAAGAAATGTACCTAAGCTGTTCATACCATGTGTACTTCAGCAAAGTCCAAGACAGAAATGAAGATCCAATATATACTAAAATATTCATAGTGGTTTTTTTGTTGTAGAAAAGAACTCGAAATTAAATGTGTGTTCATGAATCAGGAATCATTTGAATAAACTGGTTTATAAATGTAATTCAGTATTATGTAGGAAGAAATAAAAGAATATGAGAAATTCGGAGAAACCTGGGAATTCATATAAATATATACATTGTTGCTGATTGAAATAACCAGAACTAAAAGAAAAACATGTACCATGATTATAACAATATACAAATGAAAAAATCACTAAAATGAAGCTGCACTTCGGTTACTGAAAAATTTAGATAGGTGATATCATGTATGCTGAATGAACATAACATTCACCTTAACCATGTGCTAGAAGTATAGGTTAAATTAGTGGAGGAAAAGAAGAGACTGAGGTGTGGGGACAGTGTTGAAGGAAATCAGCTGGAGTTGTTTGTCTTGAAAGACTTGAGTAGAGCAGCTAGGTGATGCAGAAGATAGCGCACCAGCCCTAGATCAGGAGGACCTGAGTTCAAATCTAACCTCAGTCACTTATTAGCTGTATGACCCTGGACAAGTCACTTTGCTCCAGTTGCTACCTCCAACCCCCAAAATGAAAAACTTTGGCAGGTTAAGGAGTTTAGACTTCATTATGTAAGCAATAGGGAGCCTCTGCAAATCTGCAAATTATTAAATGGCTAAGTAATGTGGTTAAAGTTTTATTTGGGGAAGATTAATTAAGCAGTAATATACTGGATAGATTGGAATGAAGAGGGGTAATCATTTTGGTTATTCTCATAAATAAATGTTATGATGAGACATGAATTAGGATGTTTAAGGTGGAAGCAGGCTGTGTTTGTATGGAGACAAGTGGAGCCATAGTATCTGCTGTCTCCTCATACGGTTAGGTTGGCGATTTCTCTGTTTCAGTAGTCTTGATTTTCCCCCTAGCTACTTATCTTGTAGCTGGCATCTTCTGTCATCAGGTGACAAGTGCTTCAGTCAAGTAGTCAAAAACTCTGTGACATTTGGGAAGTTAAGGAATGGTGATTAGAGCCATCAAGGAAGTATTTATAACAGTGTTTTTGTGGTAGCAAAGAATTGAAAACCACCAGGAGCAACTGGGAAGGGCTGTGCAAATAGGCCTCCACTTCCCTTTGCAGAGGGGAGATTGTTGTATATATTATTGGGGGTTTTTGGATGCAGTGATCAATTAGGTGAACTTTTTTCTCTTCCTTTTTAAAGTGTTGCATGGAATGACTCAGCAGGGAGAAGAAAGGATAGAAGGAAAAATTAGGTAGTATAAAAACAAAGAGATGAGTAAAATGTTAAAAGGAACAGGAAATATTTTCTGCTCATTGCCTTTGTCATCCAAACTAATCATGCAACTGAAATGGCTCTCTCCAGAGTTATCGATGATCTTTTAATTGCCTGTCTACAACTCAGAAGTTCCCATTTCTATTTGAGTTTGACATCACTAGGGTAGGGGAAGCTGCTCAAATAGAAATGGGGACTTCTGAGCTGCAGATAGGTTTCTTGCAAACTGCATATTGACTTAATTTTAAAATGTAATATTATCCACGTTTTATTGTATTTTATTTATTTTGTTAAATATTTCCCAGTTATATTTTAATCTGGTTCAGATCCCACTCAAGAGTAAGTGTAAGCCTTGTGTTTGATACCTATGCCCCACTCAGCCAACTCCAATAACTTTCTATTGCCTCTACAGTAAAATATAAACTCTAATGTTCTGCTTTTAAAGTCCTTTATAACCCACCTCCAACTGATCATTCTAACTAGTCATTAAACACTGCTCTGCTTCATGTGCTTTGTGATCCTGCCAAACTGACCTTTCTGTTCACTCATAACGTTTCATTTTGCACCTCTCTTCCATGGGTTATCTCCATGCCTGAGATGCACTCCCTCCCAAGCCATGCTGTCGTTCTTTAAGTTGAAGCCCATGTACTAGCTTGGACATCTTTCTGATCCTCTGCCTGTTAGTGCCTCCATCCCCAACTACTCTGTGTGTGTATCATATTTGTGCTGTATATGTTTTTATGTGCTTTTGTCTCCTCATTAGGAAATAAACTCATTCTTTGTAGTTGTGTCCCCAGTACAGTGAATGACCCATAGAAGCATTTATCAAATACTTGATTGACTGATTGATGGTGGCATAGCTATGATTAAAACCCAGGTTACCTGACTCCTTTTGCAATCCTCACATACTTCTCTTTAACCTTCCCCCACCCATTTCATGATCACTTACAGATTGATGTAACCCTGGTTGCCTAAAATTTCATTAGAATTCTTTTGTATAACTCACCATGAACCCTGTCTTGGAGTCTTACCTTTTGCAGAGGTAAAGCATGACTGTGACATATTAAGCTGGATAAAGCCGTCTCTGTTTCTTTTAGCTCCAAGCATGGGTGTTTTACCTTAGGGAATGCTTTGGAACATCCTGCTTTTATGATTCGCTGCTAGTAATCCCAGCCTCAAGCGTCAGCTCCCTTGGCTCTGAGCTCCTTCTGTTTTTCCTTTCTTGGGAGATTCAGAAGAGTGAAGATACTTGATTAGGACTGTGTAGACATACAAAGTGGAGACAGAGAGTGTGAATGTTGTTGATAGGAACAGAGATTTCTGCTTTACGTATTTCTTGCCTCTTGGGATGGAAGCCACTGTTTAGGCATCGTAGCCCTCCTCCCCTCGCCCTGTCCAAACAGATGAACACACCCCTTCATGCAGATGCTCATCTCCCCTTCCTCACTCACAGTTTCGTGAGCATCTTGATGTGATTAATTGAAGTCTGGCCTCTGCTTCCAGTTTGTGTATGTTGAACCGCTAATTTTAATTTACATGAATTGTATGGGAAGGCCCCCATTATGCCCATCTATACACATCAGCGCTCATAAATGTAGGTGCCCCTGAAAAAAAGAGTTAACGCAGTCAGTTGGTCGGTGTGACCTCAGTGTGCGATAGCAGGGAAGAGCTTAATGATTACTTCAAAATTCTGCTGACCCTTAGCACAGGTAAACCGATTTATCAGCATTTTGACCAAAAAAGAAAACTATATGAATAATTTATTAAAGTCTCTTAAAATAGTCTTATCTTTTTTTTTTTTTTTACAAAGCTGGTCAAATGTGTTTATGTTCAACACAAGATATTTTTTGCATGTGAGTACATGTTCATGAGTGTGGAGTTGGCTTCATCAATTTGTACCTGTGATGTTTGCTTAAATCATATCTGAATCATTGAAAGAGCATTCCTCTCACAAAGTATGTGGAAAAAAGTCAATGAGCAAGATGAGTGAATATTTCTGGATAGGCAGTTGGCATATGAGGATTTTCCATGGCAGTCAGGCGGCACTGAATTTGCCCTCTGCTAGAGAGCCTTCCATTAGTTCTTAGATATGACTCATCCCAAAATAACCACCATGGATCTTGCTTCTTGAACCTGCAAAAACAAGGAAGGTTTAACTTAACCTTGACTTTTTCATGAATACTATAACCAAGGCCAAGCATTTCATCATGTCCCATTTTACAGATTTTCTTTAAAGAGCAAACATTACCCAGTGGGAACATTCTTAAGAATGAAGTTATATCCAGCTCTGGAATTTTCATCTGTGGATGATCTCCTCAAGAACCTGCCTAGGGCAGAACTGTTTATTATTTCTGTATCACTCATCATATGTCTTAATTGCCTTTCATCATTTAATTTTGATTCAGATAATAAAGCCATGGAAAATAACTGCTAGAGCACTGAACTTAGGGTCAAGGAGACCTCAGCTTAAATCCTGACCAGTCATTTAACCTTTCTGTGCCTCAGTTTCATCATCTGTAAAATGATCCAGAGAGACTATCAGGCCTCTAAGATTCTTTTGACTGTAAATCTGTGATTGTGTGAAACCACTTTTGCACATTTCAGGACTCAGGTTAAATGTAAAAGAATCTGTATTTTGGGGAAAAAGGGGCAAACTATGCACACACTTTCCTAATCCAGAGAGAAATCATGTACCAAAATGAAAAATTATTAGATTTTATTATCCAAATTTCTACTCTCAGTTTAAGTGACTGAGATTAGAAGATGTCAACATTCCCCACTTTTTGATGAAACACACCATCTCAAAGTGAATCATTGTAGCAAAACACATTCTGTTTTCCCTGAGGAATTATTTCAAAACTGTAAATTGAATTGTTGACCAGAACCTTGTTATCAAATAAATCACGAATGTGACCAATACTATGACATTAAAATAAAAGATAAAACAACCATAAACCTCTGATATTTTAAAATAGTGAAAGTATTTTCCAGGTCCTCTAATACCTCTAATATGGCCATAAATATGCTTGTACCCATTAATTATTGCAGGAAGCCCAGTATATAAGCACATAAAAGTAAATTTCAGCTATTATAAATTTGACTTATAACTAACATATACCCAATGATAAGTTTTAAGCATTTAATTAACAGTAACTTACTTACCTGTTCAGACTAGAGCAGTCCTCTGACAGGATGATTAGAGTGGTCATGGTCTCTTAAATAAAGCCATTAAGGAAAAAGAGTAATCATTACATTCTTTCTTCTCTCAATAAATCCTTGTGGAAAGAAAGAAATTGAAAATTATTTGACTGACCTTACAGCTGTTATCAAAATACCATAATAATTTGGGGGATTTAAAAAAAATTTTGTTTTTTCCATTGAAGAATATTTTTTAAAATAAGAGGTGGCCCAGCCTTTCTTCGTTTTCTCCTTTCTTACCTCTTCTGCACAGTATTTAACCCAATAAAATAACCAGGAAATCCTTTAATCACTCCTCAAGCTTCCCTAGGCACCCCCTCCCCAAACTTCCACAATTGAGGACCTTGCCTTGCCAAACAAATAGATGCCATTGCCTAGAGCTCTTTCTTTTCTCATCTGCTTCATCTCATCTCTCAGATGGCTTCCACTGTATTTGCTCTTTCACCCCATCTTGTGTGAGGAGGGAACCCATCTCCTGGCCATGACAAACCCCTCTATATGTACAAATGGTCCCATTCCATTCATTAGCTGGCCCTTCTATCATCCCCATTCTGTCTCTAATCTTCAGTCTCTGTCTACTGGCTGATCCTGCTACCCATAGAAAGGGCTTTCCCATCCTTAAAGACCTTCACTTGCTCTAACCACCTATCCTCACTTGCTGCCATCTCATATCTTTTCTTCCTTTATGATTAAATTTGAGAAAACCTTCCACAGTTACTGCTTCCATTTCTTTTCTTCTCACTCTTTTGCACCCTCATCATTCAACTAAAACTGCTCTCTTCAAAGTTACCAGTGATCTCTTCATGACCAGTCCTTATCTTTCTTGACTTTTCTGCAACCTTCACCATGACAGAACATCCTCTTCTAGATATTCCTCATGAACCACATTTTCCTAGTTCTCTTCTTCGTGCCCTTCCATTCCATCTCAGTGCCCTTTGCTCTATGCAAGACATGAATACTCTGATTATCCCCTGCCTCCTTGACTTGATTTTCTCTTCCATTATCATCCCTGTGAAGATGATTCTCAGATCCACTTACCCAGTTCTAACCTCTCTTCACGTCCAGTTTTTTATCCTCAACTGCTTAAAGCAGACTTCCAAAACAAAGTTCATCATCTTTCATCTCTGTGTCACATTAGACTCTTCCTTGACTCTCAGCTCACATATCCAGTCTGTTGCAAAGTCTTTGTCATTTGGTATCATCATATACATCCCCACTCTCCACTCCCTTAGCCACCACATTGGTGCCATACCTTGGCTATTGCAACAGCCTTGTAATTGACCTTTCAACCTCAAGACTCGGCCTCTTTTAGTCCATTTTCCACTCATCTGCTGGTGATCTTCCATGTCACCTCACCTGCCTTTTCTTCCCCACACTCGGTGAACCCTTGTGATTCTCTGTTAATCTCCAGAATCAAATATAAATCTTCAACTTGTCTTTTAAAGCCTTTTGCAAGTTGTCCTATTCCTTCTTTTCCAGTCTTCACTCCTCTCCATTTAATCCATTAACACTGACTTTCTTGTGGGTACATAAAACACTCTAGCTCCTGACTCTCTGCATTTTCTGTGGTTGACTTCCATGCATGGAATCCTCACCCTCCATCTCCTAATTTCGTCCTTCAAGACTCTGCTCAAAATCCCTCTTTGTGTAGGAGGCCTTTTTCCCCCCACCTGCCAAGGCCTTCCCTCTGAGACTGCCTCCTGTTTGCCCTATTTATACCTTGTATGTACATAGTATTCTATGTGTTGTCTGCCTCTGTAGTGGGAACTCCCTGGTATAGAATTGGTTCTTTCTTTGTGGACTCAGTGACTGGCATATACCAAGAGCTCATTAATGCTTATTGACTGACTTTTTTTGTTACCCTCAATGCTACAAATCCTACTTGATACTCCAGACCTTATCAATATCTTTCAAACCTTATTGGAAAGCTACATCTCAAATGTTACAGACTTTTGTATGTTTTTTAGCCAAGGCTATTCTCTCATAGCATTGCAAAGAGAAACATTTAAGACTGTATCCTGTCAAGACATCTCTACTGTCATGTGTTCAGACATGCACAAAAACCTAGAATCAAATTAGCAAAACTTAATGTGTAAGCTGTTTAAAAAGTTATTTGAGTGGATCAGTGGAATACACAGCAGCAGGTGGGTAAGGACTGTCTGGGTGAGCCTGAAGCAGAATGGGAATAATGGGCAATTAGAGACAATGTAAGACTTCTACTATGGATAAAAAGAAAAGGGGAAAGTGGGAAATATGTTGCCTACCCATATACTCAATAAAGTCAGAAAACATTTATCAAGTATCTGCTATGTGCCAGACACTGTATGAAGTTCTGGGCATACAAAGAAAGACATGAGATAGTCTCTGCCCTTAAGGAACTCAAAATCTAATGGGGGATGATAACACATTTTAAAAAAGAAAACTGAAAAGGGAGAGGAGAAATTACTCAGGGGGAGCATGACCAAGCCCTTTGGGTGGGAAGTGGTCTGAGGAGGTGAGAGTTCCAGGGTTGATTTCATCTTCTTAAGGGGCAGCCAGTCAAGGTTAATTGACCTCCCAAGGGTCATACAGATTTGACCTCAGATCCTCCTGGCCCCAGGGCCAGTGCTTTATCCACTGTGCCATCTAGCTGCTTCTAGAGTTGATTTCATCTTGCAGCAGATGGATTTGCAAAGATCATAAATAAAATCCAGGAGGTCATCAGGAAGGGAAATGGTGAGAAGTAAATAACCTGAGTGCCCCCATGGAAAGGTAAAAGATAAAGGAAGAGCTCCCCAGTACTCGATCTCCACCCTCTCCAGTGAGAGGACGGGAGAAACCCCAGGGGAATGAGGAAGTTGAGAAGGTTTGAATTTCAAAGTTAGTCTCATCTTGCACTGAATTCTGGCAAATATTTAAAAGGCTAAAACTTGTTACTAATCTTATAAAAGTTTTTTTATCCTAGAATTAAGAAAAAAATTGTGTCTGTCTTTCTGAATTTTCAGACCAAATAAGAGAAATCATATGACATAATACTACCCATTCCTTACAAGTCATTTGTTATGAGATATGATTTTGACATGAGAACACTTAGGATATAGAGATAACTTGGTAGGGTTTCCTTCTTCCTTTCCCCCAATCCCACCCTTTTTGGCAAATCAGAGGTTTTAACCAAAGAAAATATGACATTTGCAGATCTCATTTTATCTTTCATTTATCTTTTGTTTCTTCCTATTCACTCCTCAGCGATGTTACGAAATTAATTAGATGTTAGACACCACCTTCTCACAAAGTCAGTAAATAAATATAAGGTAGGATTAAAGACTTGACTAAACAATTAGGGTAAGAAAAACATCTTGAAGAGTTGTATAAGATACATAAACAGACAAATAAACACCTTAATACGTCTAGATCTAAGTAAGATTCAGTGAAAGATAAAAAAATCAGAATAAGTTATTAAAATTTTTTAAAAATTATTTCTAGGGATTAAGATTTCTAAATTTATTCTTTAAGTTTGACAGGGACAAATATTATTCTTCTTTTCACAATGGGAAAAGAACAGAGTCTGCAACTATAGGCCAGTAAACTTGATTATTCAAACATCCATAATTTAGATACTACTATGGTTCTTTCAGATCATGCTAGGCTAAGCTCATTTCCTTACTAAACCAACAGATTAGGGAAATGCTATGGATATAATTTTTCTAGATTTTTGCATAGCTTTTGGTAAAACATCTCATATTATTGATTTGTTAGTCGTGTCTAACTCTTTATAGCCCTATTTTGGGTTTTCTTGGCAGAGATACTAGACCAATATGCTCCTTCCTTCTCTAGATCATTTTGCAGATGAAGATACTGAGGCAAGAAAGGTGAAGTTACTTACCTAGAGTCACACAACTAGTAAGTGTTTGTGGCCAGATTTAAACTGAGGTCTTCCAGACACCGGGCCCAGCACTCTTACCTGCTGTGCCACCTAGCTGCCCTATTTCATACTATCTTTTGGAAAGGTGGAAAGATAAAGATTAGATGATAATGCAGTCAGACAGATTCATAACTGGTTGAATTCTGGACTTAGAAAATAGTTATTAATGGTTCTTCTTGGCAGGAAATCTCCAGTGAAATATACAAGGGATCTCTGCCATATATCAGTGACTTGGATAATGGTATAGATAATATACTCATGAAATTTGCAGATAACACAAAAGTTGGAGGGATATCATTGGGGACAGAGTCAAGATCCAAATGATTTTAACCAATTATAGCAATAGGAAAAATCTGTTAAGATTAAATTCAGTCAGGACAAATATATAGACTTGCTCTTAAATGCAAAAAAGCCAACTTTACCAACATAATATTGAGGAGGCCTGGTTAGATAGCAGTTGTTCTGAAGAAAATCTGGGGGTTTCGGTGACCTACAAGCTCACTGTGAATCACTAGCATGATGTGGCAGCCACAAAAGCTAATATCCACTTGTAGGAATAGGGAGGGCATAGTCTCA
>CM053769.1:497901609-497991055 GCA_028658325.1 Potorous gilbertii
GTAGGAATAGGGAGGGCATAGTCTCACTGGCCTCGCCTCCTGAAGCATCATGTTCTTATCCGGCCAGTGTGCTGATCTAGAGAGCGTCCAGAGAAGGACAAGTAGGATGAGGGGCATTGGTTCCCTGGTGAAGATTGGTTGGATGAATTGAGCATGTCTACCAGGGAGAAAAGGGGAAGGAAGCATGAGAGCTGTCTCCAAGCATAGGAAGGTGCATCACTTAGAGGAAGGATCAAACTTGTTCTGCTTGGCTGTAAAGGGCAGAACCAAGAAGAGTGTGAGGAAGTTACAGAGAGGCTCGGTGTAAGGTGAAACTGCCTGACAAACCTCTCCCCAAATAGAAGAGGCCCCCTTGAGAGACTGTGATGGTCCTTTCCTCAGGCATCTTCAGACAGAGGCTAAACAGCCATCTGTGGAGCATGAGATAGGAAGGATTTTTTTTTTGCCCATGTAAATGGATCGAACAAGATGCCTTGGAGGTCCCTTCAGACTTTCATATTCTGTGATTCTCTGATTCTGTCCTGATTATTTCCTTAGGTTAACATATCATTTTTTTTCCTTAGTAGATTAAAACTTTCTATTTTTGAAAGTTGGTAAAAGAGATAAATGTCATTGTGTGGAGACAACTGTAAAATGAAAGGAGTATTATTAACTGTTAACATAATAAAATAAAAATACATATCACTCTCAGAATCATTGTTTCCAGTTCCTGCCCTTTGCTCCAGATCTCTAATTTGAGCCTGAGCCTAAGGGAGGCCCTTACTCTCTTCTTCAATAGAAGGCTCCAAATGTTTCCTTTTTATGGTTAATTATTCCCAGAGAATAAACATGCAGCATTTTTTTATTATTGTACTTTGGGTTGGTTGTTTTTTTTTGATACGTAAGAATGCTCAGGCCTTTCTGAAAACTTTTCTGTTTCCCACCTTAGTAGGTAGTTACATTGTCATTGAACTTTTCTTTGCTAATTGCGGATCATTTCTCAGAGTCATTATTCCGAGTATCCAGCTAAAGTCTTCCACTTCCAATCAATAATCAACTAGTAATTATTAAGCTGTGAAGACTCAGTGAAAATGCAAAAAACCAAAAAGGCCCCTGCCCCTAAGGAGCCTGTGTCCGGGTGAGGGAAACAACAACGATGCCTAAAAGATAAATATCAAATAAATGAAAAGTAACCTTGGGGTGGATGGGGCGGAGTTTGATCCGAGTCTTAAAGAAAGACAGGTTTTAAGAATCCACGGTTGGGAAGAGGAACGCTCAAAGCTGCCAAGCTAGGCCAGTGTTGCAGGATTATAGAGTTCATGGAGTGGGATAAAATGCTCTAACATTAGAAAGGTAAGAAAAAAACAAAGGTAAGGGAAAAGCCAAGTTGTGGAGAGTTTTAAATGCCCAACAGAGGTCTTTAGAGTTGGCCAAATAAAATATAAACTTCTTAACTTTCCATTCAAAGGCCTAAGTAACCTGACTCCAACCTATCTTTCTAGACTTACTGATCCCTGTATTCCTTCTCAGCATTCTGTGTGCCTTGAAGTCCAGCTGTACTACCTGCTTCGATGTTTCTCAGCCTTGCATTCCTCTCTCTTGCCTCCATGCCTTGGCTACCATGTTTGAAATCTGTCTCCATGTATGGACATTTTTATCCTCCTTCAAAATCAAATGCCACGCCGCCAAGGCGCTTCTGCCACCCTGCCATTCCTAGCCCTTCCACATATTAGCATTGCAGTTCAGTTTTCCCTTGGCTGGGATCAGGCAGTACATATGAGTGGGGCTGAGAACCTTCATCCCCACATCTGGGGTTTCTCCAGAATAAAGACTTCTATTGGGGCTAAAATTCATGGGGGTGTTTTGTTTTGTTTTGTTTTGTTTTTATTAAAGGACCACTTGAATGAGGAGCCTAGACTCTCAGTATAAGTAAAGCAGTTCTTCGGGAAAAAAATCAAATGCCACTTTGATGCTTTTGCACTTAATTTATTTTCTTATTTAAATTATAATTGTATATATCTTATCTCTCTACTCTCATTTTTTATCTTTGCTTCCCCATTGTCTAGTGCAGTACTATGAATGTAGTAGGTGCTTAAACAGCTGTGGACTTCATCCTTTCATTGACTCTTTTCTCATGGAAGTGCAGCTGTACGTGTAGAAGATGAACCAATGAATGAATAAATGAATGAGCAAACAGGTGTTTAATTGCTTAGTGTAATGGGGTCTCTGAGTTCCTTCCTGATGTAGTGGAGATGGATGGGGAGGGTATTGGGGGGTTGGAAGCTGGCATCCATCCAGGAGAAGGAAGGGCTCCCATACCATGTATTCTTTGTTGGCTCTTTTGTGCCCAGTCTAGGATATTAAGCTGAACATGTGCTGAGCCCAGGAAATACCCTGGAAACTACTCTTTTTTTTTTTTAAAGTAATCCCTAATTTAGTTGGTCTGCTTGCTTCTTTTCTCATTTAAATCCGACAGCACAAATCAGCTTCAAGGTATTTACTGGATAGAATTTGTCAAGCCTTTTCAAAATGTACTAGTTTTACTGGCATTTTCAAATAGTTCAAAATTATTTAACAGCGTTGTAGTTAGCTGATCTTTTTCACCATATACATCTAGCTTTCTAATTAACAAACTGAGAATATGCATGGTGTAGGCTATTAGACTTGCTCCTCAGAATCTTGTACCTTTTAGATGGAAATTGGACTAGAGTTCACGGTACTCTTTGCTGCTAATGAAATCATTCTAAAAAATTACTAAGAGACACAACCTTAGTAAAATAGTGCCTTTTAAATAAAAAAGCAAGGAGATTATAGCAAAATATCACAAATATTCTATAATATGACTAGGTTAGATTTATACCAGGAATGTAGGGCTGGTCCAACAATAGAAAAATTATAAATATAATTGACCGTATTAATAACAAAAATGATATCATCATATCACTAGATGCAGGAAAAGCTTTTGACAAGACACACTCATCTCTAAAAAAAAAAACCACCACTAGAAAACATAGGAATAAATGGAGCCTTCTCTAAAATGTTCTTTATTATCTATCTAAAACCAATAGCCAGCATCATCTGTAATGGGGGTAAGCTATAGAGGCCTTTCCAGTAAGATTAGGATGATAAGGCAAAGATGTCCATCATTGCCATTACTATTCACTTTAGTGCTAGAAATGCAAACTATAGCAATAAGACACGAAAAAGAAATGGAAGGAAAATGTATAAGCAAAGTAGAAGCAAAATTATCACTTTATACACACAATATGATGGTTTACTTAAAGAACCTTATAAAATTAACTAAAAAAAAATTAAAACAGTTAAACAGCAAAATTTCAGAATATATAAAACAATCTACACAAATCATCTGTATTTCTATGTATCACCAACAAGATCCAGAAGTAAGGTACAGAAATAGATTTCCATTTCAAGTAACTAAAAAAAAAAACTTTGTTAACTTTATCTGCCAAGACACACGCAAGAGCTACATGTACACAATTATAAAATACACTTTAAACAAATAAAGACATCTAAATAATTGAAAAAATATGAATTGCTCATAGGCAGGCCAAGTCAATGTAATAAAAATGCCAATAGTGCCTGAATTAACTTACTTATTCAATACCATAACAATCAGATTACTAAATGATTACTTCAGAGTGCGAGAAAAATTTTTTCATTTATATGGAGGAATAAAAGATCAGGAATATCGAAGGGGAAAAATGTGGAAAGGAAGGGGCCTGGCAGTAATTGATCTAAAAGTATATTATAAATCCATGATCATTAAAACAATTTTATACCATGTGAGAAATAGAAATTGGTAAGTGGAGCAGATTAGATAGATATACAACTGTGGCATATGAAATTCTGAGAGACAGTTCTGGGTATGAAAAATCTGTTTTATATATAATATAAAATTATATTATTTATAACAATTTTTATATTTAATATGTAATTATTATATTATAATATAATACTATATAAAATACATAAAAATCTATTAATTAGGCCAGCAGATAATTAATAAATTGAGTCCAGTGGGGTATCTGTGACCAGCAACCCCAAGGAAGTGTCCCAGGACAGTTTAAATCCCCCATCTGTCTTCCTGACAAGCAGAAGGCACTGTTGGACGCTAAATGAGGAGGTAGGCTAAGAGTTCTTAGTTCTTCCTGTGAGAGGAATGGGGCATGCTCATGAGATTCAAGCTTCCTCTAGAAATCTAGTCCAGAAAAACTGCTCCATTGGAGATCTACCTGGTTAAGTTTCTTTTTTGTGAGACAGGTCACCCTAAACTTTGAATTGGAAAAGCCAAAAGCAAGGATGACCTGTAATAGTATAGATCTTGAAGTCTGGCTTCTTTTTACAGGGATAAACAGAGAAGCCCAAAGCAGGCCTTGAGAGGGGCTGGAATGTGATCAGATTCCTTAATCAATTCCTAGAAGTAGCATTTTTGTTTATTTTTTTTATGTAAGTGAAACTGAAAAGTTGGGATTTTAAACAGAGAAAGGGATCTTACAAATTAATAATCAGATGATACAGCATTAAAATTAATTTTTTATCAATACAAAAGCAAATAAGCACAGTAGCCTAGTATTTTGATAAACCCAAAGATACCAGCTAGTAAGGCAAGAACTCACTGTTTGAAAAAAAAAATAAGGAAAAACCTTTTGACAAGATACACCCATTTGTGTTTAAAAAAATAAAAGCCCAAAGAAAACGTGGGAATAAATGGAGCTTATATATCTTTTATTATGTAGCTAAAATCAAAACCCAACATTATCCATAATGGGGGTAAGCCATAGAAGCTTAGGAAAACTGGAAAGCTATCCAGCAGAAAGTAGGTATAGACAGACATTTCACACTGTATATCAAAACAGTTCCAACAACAGTTGATAAATGATCAAAGAATAGGAATAGATCAGTTTTCAAAAGAAGAAATCCAAGGTATCAGTAACTATGTGAAAAAATGTTTTAATTCCTAATAATTAGAGAAACGCAAATGAAAACAACTGAGGCATCACCTTACACCCATCACAGTGGCAAAGGTGACTTAGAAAAAAAGGAAAATGACAAATGTTTGTGGAGCTGTGAGAAAGCATTAAACCAGTGTTGGTGAAACTGTGAACCTAGTCCAGCTATCCTGGAAATCAGTTTGTTTTTGTTCCCCAAAAAGTCTTAAACTGTACAACCCTTTGGCCCAGCAATACTGCTACCAGGTCTATACTCTCAAAATAGTCAAAGCAAGAGAAAACAGACCCATATGTATAAAAAACATTTATAGCAGCTCTTTTTTTGGTAACACAGAATTCGAAAACGAGGCAGGGTACCCAATCACTTGGGAATTGTCTAAACACCTAATAGTACATTTGTGTGATGGAATGCTATTCTGCTGTAAGAAAAGATGAAGAAGATAGTTTTAGAAAAATATAGAAAAACTTGTATAAACTGATGCAAAATAAAGTGATCACAGAACAAAGACAGGAATTTATATAATAATAATATTGTAAAAACAAACAACTTCAGAATACGATGGACCAATCTACAGTGGCAGAAGACTCATGATGAAACATGCTATCTACTCCCAGATAGAGAGGTAATGGACTCAGTGTGCTGATTAAGACATGTATACACACAAACATATGCACATACATATGCATGTATGTGACTTAACTAATGAGGGAAATTGTTTTGTTTTACTATGCATATTTGTAATGGGTTCCATTTTTCCTGCTTTCTTAATGAGTGGGGAGGGTAAGAGGGAGAGAATTTGGAACTGAAAATAAAATAGAATTTTGAAAAGAAATAAAAATCATAGTGCCCGTTCTTTTCAGAATGGAAATCAAGATTATGTGTCAGTATTAGCAACTTCTGAGCTCTCCAGAGAAAAATGATTCACAGCAGATTAGCAGATGTGTTAAACATTTCTGTCTGATAGAGCACCCCATTTCACCCCGAGTTTTCTTCTCATACTGCCTGTTATTTGAAGTTTGGGTGTTATTTTGAGTGTAAGACACTTCACATTTAATGTTTATTCAAACATAATGAAAATTAATCTGCATATTTTAGAAAATTTCTGATGGATGTTGTGTTTCTTACCTTTTATCTTCCTAATTTCTTTTCCTAAAGTGAACGAATTGAAAATACCAGCCATCCAGGGGAAATGCAAGTGACCATTCAAAACCTGATGCCAGAGACGGTATATATCTTCAGAGTTGTGGCACAAAACAAACATGGCTCTGGAGAGCGGTCACTTCCTCTGCGAGTAGAGACTCAGCCTGAGGGTAAGCCTTGCCAATATCATTGAAGCTATCGATATGAAGAAGTCCTTGGTGTACTCAGGCCAGTCCTAGGCATTATCAGGGAAATGAAGAGCTACAATCTCTAACTTGAGGAAGCTTATAGTCCAGGTAGTATGAGACAGTTATGGTCAGATAAAATTCATGGCCAAATTATGTGACATCACCAATGTCAGAAAGAGTTCAGAGGATTCTGTACAACTATTTTTAGTTTCAGTGCAACTATAAGAATCAGATCGTATAAGAAGGCAGAGGACGTATGGTGGCAGCGCTGTAGGAGGAGAACATGCCCCCTGCTGTGCAGAGCCTGCAGCCCGGGGCCTGTCCCCAGTGAGCTGGGTCACTCCAACTCTTTGCACTGGAAGTATTGGCCCAAGTGACCTCTAAGGCCCCTCTTTAGTTTAAACTTGTGAGACAAATGTGATTCTTTGTATACCTGTTGTGCCATCAGTATGGTTGTCAGAAGGAGGGTGCTTGATTAACCTTTCCTCATTATCATGTCATTGCTTACACCTCAGCCCTTTATCGTTACTGATTATCCTGTGATTGCAAGCCCATCGGAAAGGAAGTTTTATTGTCTTCTCCTATCAGTAGTGAACTTCATGTTTAGAACTATTGCAGGAGAGTCATTTTTTTAAAAAAATTCTTAGAAAAAGAAGCATTAGTATATAACTACACATATCCTTGCACTAATTGCACATTTCAAACTCCAAATGGAGAAAAGTTGCTGTATAACATTTTTGTAATGCAAATTCCAATATAAATCTGCATCCATGAATTAATATCATATAAAATGGTTCAGAACATTATGAAATTCTGTAGTTCATCCCCACATGGTGTTTGAGGAGCTAAGTTAGAAAGAAATGTTAGCATCTTAGAATCATGCAGTGCCCAAACTGAAAAAAGACCTTAGTCATCCTCTAGCCTACTTTTCTCAAGCATGATAGAGAATGATAGATAAAACTGATAGATGAATAAAATGAACATGATAGATAGATAAAGCATTTTTCTCAGATGAGAAAATTGAAGCCCAGGAAAGGAAAATGATTTGTCTAAAAGTCACATAGATAGTCAGATTCTCAGACTCCAGATTAACTGTTTTTTCCTTACGCTATTCTCTTTCTGCTTTGCCTTTTCAATTAAAGTAGTCAACTTAATGTTATTATCCTTTTGAAAACTATTTCTGTTTTGGCATTCATTGAGAACAGAATCATTCAAAATTCCATTGTAAAATATCATGTAAAAAGCTTAATCACACATTGTTCTTTTGCAGGAAAACTCCCTTTATAGCTTTCCAGACTTTGAGTTTACAGTATTTGCATCTAATCAAAGAGAAATTATTTTCCTTAATCATTTATAAGATGGATACCTCTTAGACTCAACAATTCCTTAATAAATAACATAGTTATTCTGAAATCCAGAAATTATGTATGAACCCTAACTACTTCCACTATGGAAAATAATTCCATGATGTACATTCAGTACAATTAAAGGTCACAATTTAAGGAAATATGTTTGTGAACTGTAAGATATTCTCTGTAGTAATAATTTTCATCATTTGCTACCAAAAAGAGGTATTTAACGTACTTCCTCTTATTAAAAAATGCATATATCTTAAAGCTTAGGATCATAGATTTGTAATGAGAAAGAACTTCATTTGCTTGTTAATCACATTTCAGGCATGCCAGTTGCTTTCCAAATTTTATTTTGGTTTTTTTTCTTTGTTTTTTGACATGTGTTATACTAATGACAGAAAAATTAATTGGTGGACTCAATGAATTTACTCTTTTTTCTTATTTCTTGTTCCTTTCATTTCAGTCCAGCTCCCAGGCCCAGCACCTAATATCCGAGCATATGCTAGCTCACCTACCTCAATAACTGTCTCATGGGAAACACCTTTGTCTGGCAATGGGGAAATTCAGAATTACAAGTTGTACTACATGGAAAAGGGGGCAGACAATGAGCAGGTATGATGTAGCCGTCTGTAAAGTGATTCCCTGAAATAAGGCGCAATGAATATCATTCCAAATGCTGAACATTCACTTGGGTGACAGTTTTATAAAAAATGATGTATAGAGATAATATGGTTTCATATTGGTGAATAATAATAAATAGGAAACCCATGTAGGAAGAGACTCTTTCTCTGCATACTACTTTTTAATCTTTTTTCACCAATCGTAGTGAACTGTTGATAAATTTAAGCAGTATTTCCAATCATCACTATTTATACTTCATCACCATCTGTTATCAAGAAGTAGCTTCATATAAAAAGAAAAATCAGTGCCTCACCATACATAACATAGTTAATGTGCTTTGTGTAGGAGATTTATTTAGTTGCAGTGTTTATTTTGGCTTGATATGTATGTATGAGTTATTTTCCTTTATGGACAGGATGTTGATGTTGGAAGTCGTTCCTACACCATTAATGGATTGAAAAAATACACAGAGTATAGTTTCCGAGTAGTAGCCTATAATAAACATGGTCCTGGAGTCTCCACACAAGATGTTATTGTTCGAACATTATCAGATGGTAAGTTATTCATTTCCTTTGGAAATTAGGTACTATTCTTGGTTTTTTTGTATGTATGCTTGTGAAAATGCTCTAATTGTTAATCACACAGACTATGTCTGCTCTAACAGCTCTAAGACTGACCCTTTGGTGAATATAGTTATACTTTTTCACCGGCAATCAAGTTTGCATGCGAACTGGAACCTATGAGAGTTTTCTTGGAAAATGATACTCATCATTTATGGCAGCTTTTCCATCAAAATGGATGATTACCTCCCACTGCCTAAAGTTCAGTAACAGTAGGGTCTAATAGTCTGAAAAATATGTTGTTTAAAACTGTGTGTGTGTGTGTGTGTGTGTGTGTGTGTGTGTGTGTGTGTGTGCATGTGTGTATGTGTGTGTGTGTAAAGCTTGAGGTTTCTTCTCAGCTTCTGATTCAGACATTCTATATTATATCAATGCATATGTGTGTAAAAATGTTTTCAAGTGGAGACTATGAAGCCTTGAGTGAACTCTCACCTATAGCTGTAAGCACAGTATATGTTTTTCAATTTAAACAAAACAGTAATCTTAGGCATAGTCAACTTAAACCAACAAACATTTGTTAGGTACTGACTCTGTACATGGCCCTGGTCTTGGTGCTAGAGGAGCATGGTCCAGTGGAAAGATCTTGGTTCTGAAAATAGAGAATCTGGGGTCTAGTCCCACCTCAGACCTCACTATGTGTACCTTCGGCATATCATTGAGTTCTCTCCACTATAAGAAGAAAGTTAGACTAGAAGACCTTCAGGATCCTTTCCAGTTCTATGTCTGTGTTCCTTTGACTGTATAGATGAGATGAAACTACCTTGTCAGAGAGCTTCCATTCTCCCAAAGGATACTATATGTACACAGTTAAATAGATACAATGTGTGTATGTGTGTGTGTGTGTGTGTGTGTGTATTATACACATACATATATACGCGTATATTTATACATATAGTTAAAAGTCATTTTGCGAGGGAGAGATGGTATTACCAGTACTGACAGATTTAGTAGGAGAGTCAGCAAGGCTTTGTTTGTATAGAAGATAGCACGTGAGCTGTCCTGGGATTAAGCTGGGTGTTCTGAGAAGTAGAGATAAGGAGGAAGGGCATCACAGTCATAGGGGCCCATCTCAGCAAAAGTAAGAGATGAAAGTCTGCATACTGGAAATAGCTCTCAGGTCCAGTTAGTTGGCATGGAGTGTTTGTGAAGGGAAATAATGGGAAATTGGCCTGGAAAAATTGGTGGAAAACAAAGGGTAGAAGGCTTTAAATTCCAGACTGAGGATTTTGTGTTTTATCCTAGAGGGAATGGTAAGCCTTTTTTTGGTAAGGGAGTAATATCATCAGGAAACCATGGTTTAGATCTAATACTGCCTGCTTTGTGGAAGATAGATTAGAAAGGGGAGAGCCTGGAAGCAAGGAGACCATGTAGGAGACTTGCAGAATTCCAAGTGAAAAGCAATAGGGCCTGGAGCTAGGAAACAGTGGTTCTGTGAGTACAGGGGAGATGCATATGAGCTATGATATGAAAGCAGGTAGACTCAACCAGATGTGGAGAGATGTTGGAAAGAGTCAGATGAAAAGTGATTCCAGCTTTACAAAGCTAAGTGGTAGGAAAGATGGCACTGCCTTGATTTTGGAGGGAAATACAGGGTATCCCAAAAGTCTCACTGCAGGTTTAAGAACTTCAGAACAGTAAATGCTAAAAACTTTTTAATTTAAAAGATATTAATTATTTAAATTTTTTAAATTAATGTTTCTAATTAAAATTCAACATATCCACCTTCTTTGGGTATAAAACATCACTAGCTGATTTTGAATTTTGTAAAAACTTTCATGAGCTACAGACTCAGTGAATGGAAGAATTTCCCTTTTAATGCAAAGAATGAGATTTAGATGCATACACAACATTATGTGACCACACAAGAAAAATTCTAATAGAGATAGGTCAGAGACCGAGGTGGCCAAGTGAGAGGACCACCACTTCTGTTGTACCTCTTGGATTGAGAAAATGTCCTTCAGAAATTGCTGTGCACACAGTGCATAATGATAAGATGCTCCCTCTTGTTAAAATTTAAAAAATGTTTTTCAAAATTCACAAACCTAAAATAAATGTAAACAATTAAATTTTCACATGATAGTTTTTGCAAGTTTGTAATACATCATGTTTCTCAAGTTATTAGAGCTTAAAATTACACTAAGGCTTTTCAGAAATCCTGTGTAATTAATTCCATTTTCAACATGTTGAGTACTGATAAGCTCTTGGGGCATCCCAAGAGTTAGGCAGTTGGTAATACAGGACTCTAATTCAAGAGAAAAATTAGAGATAGATTTATCTCTGTCATACTCTTCATAGTATTATGTACATTTTAGAATCATCTGCCTAGTTTGGGATTGAACGAGATCATGAGAGGGAGAGCATGAAAAGAGAATTGGCAAGGGCCCTGGCAGAACCTAAGTGCATGGGAACAAGATAATGAAGCAGCAATCAGACAGGAGCGGGGAAGGGGAGGTGATACAGAAGCAAAGATAAGGGATAGAAACAGCTTCAGAGAGTTCAGGTAAGACAGTGGAGATCATTGGCAAACTTGGGCACAACAAATTCCAAGGGATTAAAAATAAGGAGGACGTGAGGAAGCCAAAGTCATAGAGGATTATAGCTTGGGGGAACACAAGGTCATGTGGAGGTTTTTAGCAATAGGTAGAACTAAATGTGTTTATCATCAGTAAGGAAAGAAAGAAGATTTAAGGAAGAGAAGGAATAATCCAGGGGAGAAGCACTGAAGGAGACGATGGATTAGGATTAAAATCACTAGTGAAGGCGTTGGATTTGTCAGGGAGAAAGAGGACAGAATGGGGAAGATATAAAGATATTCAAGGGTAGGAAATAGGGGAGAAGAGAGACCTCGTGACAGAGGAGGTTCTTTGCTGAGGAGAAATAGACAGAAGTGATGAGAAGGTTTGGAGAAAGGAGACAGTTTGTAATAACCATGCAAAGAGTGGTTACAGAGTCCGTCAGGGAAGGATAAAAGATTGCCATGTCTCTGAGAGGCCCCACTGAGATTAGGTAGCAGAAATGTAGAAGAAGCCACTGGTCATGGTGTGAAGCCTGATGAGAACTGGAAGAGATAAGGCCTATGCGGGGTAACTCTCTCTTCGGAGTCTGGCAACCATGACTGGCATCAGGAGAAGGAGACAAAGGAGTCAAGGGAAGCTGATAATATGGTTAAATTGGTCGTGCTTTAGGATCCAGATCATGAAGGAGAGGAAGAGAGGCCAGGGCAAAAATAGTAGAGAGTGGGAGAACAGGGAGTCATTTCAGAGTTATATAAGTAACAGATGTTGACAGTATAAAATGTGCCCAGGTAAGTACAGTTACAGAATAAGGCGTGAAAAGGGCCCAGAAGGTGCTGAGTTCTAGGAGAGTTCACAAAGAGCACTGGACATGAGCAATGTCAGTGGACTTAGAAGTCAGAAATGTGGCCAGTAACTATGATCAAGAATAAATACACAGTAGACACACTGACAGTTATTTGGGGCTTTCTTTCAGTCTTGAATAGAGAAATAAATGAAAATTCACGTTGTAAGCCTTAGCATCGATCACATTAGTGGGAGAAATGGAGTTTAAGTGTGAATGAAAGAGGAGTATTCTCAGGATTGTTTGACTATTCAGAAGGTCATTATGTCAGGGGGGGAAGGTGAATTGTGTCAGTTGTTTTCAAGAGGATGGTGGGACCTATACTATGTAATATATAAAATAATAAAACTCTTCAGTAAACACAACAGAATGCATTTACAGATGAAAAAAAAAGGTGAGAACACACAAGTGACATCTTTTTCCCCATTACACAAGTAATTTGTGGCAGACGTGGGGCCAGGCCCCCTGATCTGACTTCTCATCAGTTACTCTTTCCATAACCTCAGGAAGCCTCCATTTATATCTAATGAGTATTGGCCATGCTAGGGTTGAAAACATTTTTAAAACTCCTTTGGGAACTTTCTTCAGAGTCAGCATACAAATCATATCCAAAAATTGGTTGCATCATTTTGTTGTTACAAATGCATTTTAATCAGAAAAACAGTGTTCTCTGGCTTGATACATAATCTAGGTGTGGTCCTGAATGACCCTTGGTTGTTTACAAAAACTAAATCCCTTCTCAAAAGACAGATTTGTCACCACTGAAGACAAGTCAAAAAGTACTAGTTTCCAAAGAGTTTGAAAAATACTATTGAGTGATGGCAGCACTGCTTAATCTAAATATGCAGCCTTCTAAATGTCTTCCTTGAAGAAGGCAACTGTGACAACTTAGGGAAATCCTAATATTTGTTAGCCACTTAGGAACTAAAGGGTCACTTTGCAACTGAAGGGCTCTTGATAAATGCATCTGTATATGAAGTATAGAGAAACAAGTGGCCTGGGGGGTGATTGAAGATCTAACTTTTTCCTTTTTATTTCACATTTCTAGTCCCCAGTGCTGCTCCTCAGAACCTGTCCTTAGAAGTGAGAAATTCCAAGGTAAAAGTGTGTGTGCCAGACTTTCCATTTCTACTAGTCTTTCTCTAAACCTCTGGGGATTGCCTAGAAAGAAGGCCTGGTGGGATACTTCCAGGATGTGATTACTGTACCATGATCGTCTCTTCTCTAATGTGGTCTTACTTGCGTGATGCTTGTAAAGTATTATCAGAGAGAACGCAAGAGCTAAGCAGGGCCCACTGTGAGAGGAACAAGGCTGTGAGAACGGCAGCTCAATTTGCCCAGTTACCTGCTGTTCTCAGGGAGCTCAGCCCGAGATCTCTGCTCTCTGGACTCCCCAGACCTTGGCTAGACTGACCTTCTGCTAGGGCTCAAAAGCACCCTGAGGAGGCCATCAGAAAGAGCTCCCAGCCTGGCCCCTCTCTCCTGCTCATTACCTGGGTGACCTCGGGCAAGCTGCCTAAGCTTCAGTTTGCCTTTTTTTGTTTTTTGAAAAATGAGGATAATTATCATTGAACTAACTATATATTTCACAGGGTTGGTGCCAGCACAGCATGTAAACTCTGAAATGCTATGAAACAGGAGATATTGTAGTTCTCAAAAGGAGTAGCTCTTCAGAAACAAAAAGGAAGGAAGGAAAAGCCTGTAGAAGTAAACCGTGGTATCTTCATTTACCAGAGGCTAGGGCTCTAGCAGAGTGAGAAGAGACATGTCCTTCTTCAGACATCTATTTATACGGTTATACTGGGGAAGGCACTGTCAATATGCAGGCAGCTCTGTAAGGCTGTAAGAGACAGAGAAGCTACATATCTGTGCAGATACAGGCAATTTCCTCCCTAGGTAAGAGCCCTCAATCCAACAAAAGTACAGGACTGGTCCAAAAATGATATATGTATAAGGCATAATCACAGCATTATGTAATTTGCAGTTAAGAAACCTGAATTTTGTGTCTGAACACTTCAGTTCAGTGCTGACTTCACCACTTACTTGCCTTGTGACCATGGACAAGTCAACCTCTCTGAACCTCAATTCTTTCATCTATAAAATGGGAATGCCTATTCTGCCCCCCCAACAGGGTCAATATGAGAATCAAATGGGCTTAAGGTCATGCTCTGTGCTAGGCTCTGAAAACACAAATACAAAGAATGAAACAGTCTCTGTTCTCAAAAGGAGTTTGTAACCATTAAGTGTCATGTAAATGTAAAGTCTTTATGGATGTAATCCCAGCTTTTGATTTATTTGTGAGCATCAATTGACTGGAACATTGTAAAACTCTTCCTAAACCCCTCAGATGCAACAGTTATTAGGAACATTAGTTTTAGGCCTCTGATATATCTCCACTTTACTCCACAATCTTATCTTCTCCAGAGTATTGTGATTCACTGGCAGCCCCCTCCAGCAAGCACCCAAAATGGGCAAATTACCGGCTACAAGATTCGGTACCGGAAATCCTCTCGCAAGAGCAATGTTACGGAGACCGTTGGAGGAACACAGCTGTTCCAGTTAATTGAGGGTAAACTGCTTAGCATTTTGGAAACAAAAATGAAAATATGATAGTTTCTGAATGTATAATTGCATTAATTGACATGCAAATAGTTTAAACCATTCCATTTGCTTTTGCCCTTTCAAAATTTTGTGGCAGTACTCTTTTAATAGTTTGAATAAAAGGAAAATTGAGAAAGAATTCTTGTTTTAGTAGCTATATTGACATTCTACATTTGATTATCATGACTCATCTTCCTTTGAATTCTATAACTTGTCTAGCAACCCAGAAGTCTTAAGAGCATATGATTGTAAAATGGGGGGACATGATTCATATATATAGTTTTTCTGTACAAGCAAAGAAATTTCTTTATCAAATCTACCTTGAGTGACGGAAACAGACGTAAGCTTGTATATGTTTAGTCAAATACAGTGTTATTTTTTAAATGCCTTATGAATTATGGACACAATAAATACACAAAATGGGTGGAAATTTTCTTTATAGATGAGCCCTTTAAAATTGTTGTCTTTTATGTCAAAAGATGATTTACATAGTCTTTAAGCGTTTCATCAGCAAATGTAACTGAAAGGGCAACAAAGTGTGAAAGCCTCTGTATTATGAGAAATTTGGCAGAAAATGAGAATTTCTAACCTCATTTGTGATGGTTCTGATATATTTCTCACCGGTTCCCCAACTCTGGGTTGTGGTTTCCATTGCATTCTTCTCTGCTAGCAAACTATTCCATGTGCTACATATATGTTCTTTGCTTTTCCTTTAATTTACTCAAAAATAACTTAGGTTTTTAAAAAGGTTTTTCTTAACAATTAATGAGAAGAAAATGTAACCTACTTTAATATAAAGTACAAGTTGCACTGGGCTAACTAGCTCCTTTTCCTGCTAGGTGAAATCTCTCTGACCCCATTATTTTGCTTCGAAAAATGCCCCCTCACCCCCAACCCTCTGCTCCAACAAACCTAAGCCCAATTAGTTTTTTTTTTCCTTTTTGGACCCTACTGTCTTTTCTATCCCTTTTCACTCATTTCTGAGCTAGCCCCTTGAGGCTTCTTTGAGTCAGTCAGTTTAGCATGACTTCAACTAATTCCCCAGAACAGTGGAAATGTCACTGAGCCCCTTGCCCACAGTAACGAAACGTTCACATCAAAGCCCTTTACAAGTTTGCCATATGTGGCATGGGGAAGGCTGCCATAAATTCTCCCTCCCTCTTCCAAATGAATAACTAGGAAAACAAGAGCATGTCTGCTGGAGGATGGACCTGTGGAGAAGAAAGAGCCAGGAGTGTGGAAAGAAGAGGAAGCTTTTCAGGTGAAGACAGAGTCCACTAGGGGAGAGGTGGAAGCCTTGAGGTTTTGCTCACTTCTTACATGCAGACGTGACAAAGAAAATCAAGAGCTCACTCAAGACTCCTCATCATGTTGCCTGAGCTATTCTGGGGAGCTAAAAGTAGCAGACAGGGCACCAGCAAGTTGGAGAGAAAGAAGAAGCAAAAAACCACTCTCTCCTCCCAGCAAAGAACTCTTAGCCTAGACTGTGCTACCTGGGGTGGAAAGAATTTTGCCAAAGGAGGCCCGTGGTGGGGCCCCATAAGGGACTCTGAGCATCTGTCTACATCATCCGTACTAATTATCTCTCACTCAAGCTTTTTTCTGTAATGTGATTAACTCTAGTGATATTGACCCATGTTGCAGTAGGTATGACTCCCACGGCTGTATTCCATGGTCTTGATAAGCAGAGACAGCATACACATAATGCATGGGATCACTGTCTAAGTGACTATGAAGTACTGACGTCATCAGTAATCTCCTACACACACAGTTAGGACTTCCATTTTCAAGGCTTTAAATCTTAAAGGGCAGTCAGTAGAATATAGAGTGAGGAATAAATTAGATGTGAGGACTAAGACATCCTAAGAAACCAAAGACATATATGTCTCCCAAAAAATACAGACATAGTTTTTCTAAGATGGAGTTACATGGGAACCTTCTTTTTCAAAGAAACTGCTGAATTTAGAATTATGCCAAGAAAGTGACTAAAATGTTTATGCCCTGTGATCCTGAGGTTCCACTACTAGAAAGATTGTATATGCCACAAAAATTTTATAGCAGTACTTTTCGTAGTAGTAAACAATCAGAAATAAAAATGCCCATTGATTGTGGAATGACTAGAAAAATTGTGGAACATGAGTGAATAGATGTTACCATTCTGTAAGAAGTAACATGATGAATACAGCGAAAAACATGGTAGAGGCTTCTGGGAACAGATGCAGAATGAAGCAGCTGTATCAGGAAGACAATATACACAATAACTACAACCATGCAAACAAAAGAACAACAATAAAACTGTTGAATCTGAATGATGCAAAATTGTAGTCACCAAATTTGAGCCCAAAGAAGAGACACGAGAAGACACTTCCCCAAACCCCTTCATCCAAGTTAGGAACAATTGATATGGAATGCTAAATAGAACATCAAAATTTTTTTATATGTAAAACTTTTTCTTTTCTCTCCTTTTTTTGGGTTCATTATTATATAAGATGTCTTTCCGGGAGGACAGTGAAAGAGAAGAATTCAATGAAAAATGCAGATGATGTAAGAACAAAAGATGAAAATCAAAATTTGTTTTAAAAAAATAAACCTGAAGTATAAAGTAATATCTGAATCTTTTAGGTCCTATTAGTTTTCCTTGATACAAGCACACACTTCTTTTTACATTGAGGAATTAATTTTGAAAACAAAAATCCACAGATATAGGCATTATAAAAGTATGATTTCACAACCATTCATTTTTTACACTAAGGAAAAATGTTAAGGTTTTTTTTTTTACACTTATTCTTTACAGGTCTTAATTAGCCTTCAAGGCCTAAACATGTAAGGAACTCTTATTTATTAAGCATTTTAGATTAGTGTAAATTAGCCAGATACAGTGTTTGGCAGTGACTTTAGTTACCTTATTTTGTAGCTTATTATTTTGTAGGTAAATATTTTTCCCTTTGAGATTCATTAATATTTTTATATTTACATTGGTAGACATGGTAGCACTAAAAGTTCAAATTATAGAAGCAGATGAGAGTGAAAGTCCCCATCCAGGAGTTCAGTGGACCCCAGGACCAGTACCAGAAAGCTGGGAGACAGGAAAAGACAGTGTCTGGGGAAGGTGTGCTTCAGCTACACTTTGAAGGAAATTCAGAGGCAGAGACTGGGAGAAAGTGCATTCCAGGCAGGGTAGATGGTCTTAGAGGGAAAGAAAAGCCGTCAGACCAGTTTAACAGACTGGAATGCTATACAGGGGAGTTTGTACCTGATCTAGAGGCAATGGAACATCATGGAGCTTTTTCAGGAGAATGATGACATGGTCAGATCTTTGCTTTAGGAATGTCACTTTTACAACTGTGTGGAAGATGGACTGGAGAGAAGAAATATAAGGTAGAGATACCAATAAGTAGGCTATTGCAGTGGTCTGTCCAACAAGTTAAGATTGTGTGTCTTCCAGAGCCAATTGGTGAGTGCCTGAATCCAGAACATATAATTGGTTTCAGCTGGAGGAGTAGAAGAATGCTTCTTTACTTTCCAGTAAGGAAGAATGTAAGGAATGTAAGGAAGAATGAATTGTTCCTTGAAAAGAATAAAATGAATGCTTTAAGAGGAAACTAAACTAAAGAAGTAGAAATACACTCAGAAAAGAGATAAGAATCCAAATCTGTGTTGGGATGCTGAAGAGTAGGAACATGTGACCCA
This sequence comes from Potorous gilbertii, assembly GCA_028658325.1. NCBI lineage: Eukaryota > Metazoa > Chordata > Mammalia > Diprotodontia > Potoroidae > Potorous > Potorous gilbertii. The sequence continues at coordinate 497,920,129 of CM053769.1, forward strand.
GAAAAGGAAGGCTATAAAAGAACCTCTGTGTCATGGCAGCTAAGCAGGAAGCTGAAGGGAACGGGGACAAGGAGAGTCTGACTGATGAGCTTCCACAGGTTGTGACTAAAAGGAAAACCACGACTGGCCACTAGAAGAAGAGATGCTTCTGTCTGGTTGGTAACTCTGGGCAAGGCTACAAAAATGTCCACAAAGTTCAGGAAGAGTACGGAGAATGCGTGAATCTTCAGAGGACTAAGTAGGCTCAGGAATTTTGATACCATGAAGTAAACATCATGTAGGTATTGATGAGCCTTGACCGGATATGGCTTGTCTCAGATAAACCATCTTATCCCCAACTGCTTTGCTTCTGGAACAGAAACTTGCCCTTGAGGGGTTAACCCTTTTCTCTCCAAAGCTTTGGCCATGGGACCCCCTCTTCATTGCTGACAGTTTCACTTGGCACCCACTATTTCAAGTAGATCCCAGCCATGCTTCACTTCTATCCCTGGGCCCCAGCCACACATTCTTCTCTTTCCTCCACAACTCTCTTGATGGGACCATGAGCAAACAAATACGACCCTTGTTCCTAGAAATATGCTTTCCAAGGATGTCCTGTAATGTTAGATACCCTCATATGGCCCCACTCACCATCCAAATAACATGCTGGACCAAAGTGTGCTTCCCAGCGGATGTAGCCTCTTCCTGCCAGTTCTATTAGCATGTGAGCTCCTGGAGGATGGGGACCATCTCTACTGTTGCATTTGTATCCCCAATACTTGATGAATGGTAAATGTTGGGAATTGTAGATAATATAAAATAGTCAATAAAAATATTTTAGAGATAAATGTTTTCATTAACAAAGATTAATATTTCTGAAAAGGGCATTAGGAACATTCTATAACAAGATGATAGACTTTTTTGTAAATATCCAAGAACTGGAAGGGATGGGGGGAGTATAGGTGAGAAGCATTTGAGTGAGATTCTAAGAGGGAAGGATGACTGATGGGGGGACATCAATAATCTAGAAATTTTCTGAACGTCCCAGGTTCGTAAGATTTAGGTCTAGAAAAGAACCATAAAAGTCATCTAATCCAGGCTCTTCATTTCAGTGAAAGAAGCTAATCCCCAGCAACAATAAGTATCTTTCCCAGGGTCACACAGGTGTTGAGTGACGGAGCCAAAATTGGAATTCAGGTCATCCTACCTTTAACTCAGTGCTCTTTCTCTGGGACACTGCCAGTTCTGTATCCTAACAGATAAACCTGGGTGATGGAGGTTTTTCTGTTGGGCACATGTCAGCTATATAATTGTATTTAAAATATTGAATATGCTAAATATATTCAGTAGTCCTTACTTAAAATATCTCATGGACTGTGCATATCAAAAAACAAATCAGTTTAGTATTTTGAATAAGTGTAGTCCAATACACTTGTAAGACAGAGCATAACTTTTTCTGAAATATATACTTCATACACTTGCTTCTTCATCAAGTAGCATTTTAGAGCCAGAAGGAAACTTGGAGATCGACCAGTCCTGTTGTCTTCTGGATGAGAGGATATGATTACGAGGCAGATATGTAACAGAGCCTGAGTTAGTATTCACGTGTCTTGGTTGACTGTCCAACATTGGGCCAACTCAACCTGCTGTCACAGGAGGATGCCTGGATTTTAAGCCACAGCACCAGGGCTTAAAGCCTACTTCTGAAACTTACTTCTTACGTGGCAGTCAGTCAATCCTATCTATGACATTCCCCTACTATTCTGGGGAAAGTTCAGACAACTACTTGGAGTAAAGGAGAGGAGAGATTAAAAGCTAGAAATCCAGTTGAGGGAAGGGGGTAGGGAGTTGGCTGCCTCTGGCTGGGAGAACCAGGCTTTGTTCTCAGAGAATACAGATTTACTATAGGTGCCTGTAGTCATGTCAGGTGGCCCAGGAAAATTAATGAGAAAAGTATATTTGGCAGAAAACTTAAGAGAACCTGAAAGGAAACATTCTGTTCTGTTCTAGCTCTAGGCATCTCTAGGGCCAGCTTGACTCTGTCCTTGAGTTCTTCTTGAACCACTTACTTACTCCGTCCTCTGGGCTTTTAGTTTCTTTACTTGTAGAAAGGTGAATGGATGATCTCTAAAATCCTGCCAGACCTAGAAAAATTAGCTGTGCATTCTCCTGAGAGCCTTGCCCATTACAGTTTCTGTCCCTTGGTTACAATTGTAAATATCTTTCATCAGATTGACTCTTAACTTTGACTTCGACTTTGTCAAGACAGCAGTAGCCTAAATATCTTGGTATTGAGTGAAATATGAGAAGGTCTTACATATAGAATAACTGCTTTTAAGACTAAAAATCATTAGCCTGTTTGTTCTCCTTAAGATTTCCCTTTGCAAAATTTTTTATTATCTGAATAATAGCGAAATATAAGATCTTACCACCAAACTAATTGTAAAATACAAGCTTTTAGAATGACATTGTTTGTATGTTTGTTCTCTCTCAGTGTTCTCTTTGCTATATCACTTTTGTTGTTTGAACCCTAGGTCTTGATCGGGGTACTGAATACAATTTCCGAGTGGCTGCACTGACAGTCAATGGGACCGGACCGGCTACAGACTGGATGTCTGCAGAAACGTTTGAAAGTGACCTCGATGGTAAGTGATGGTGGATAGGACTTGTGGGGAATGCATTCTGGCTACCTCTGTTACAGAGCTTATTACAAACCCAAATTCATGAACAAACAAGGCACAGGGAATCATTTCGTGGAAATTTTAAACATCAGTGAGAGTTGATTGACTTATTCTTTCTAATTATTCAGCAGAGGTGTAGGAATGTATATCCCATGGTGTTTTGTTAATGTGTATGCCAGGAAAGAACAAGAATAAGACAAACATGAAAACATGCTTCTGTACTTTAGAAGATAATGTATAAGTAGATGTTGTAAACTTTGCATCTGATCCCACTTATTTAAATCTTGCCTTCCCGTAGTCCCAAATTCCCTTCCTTCCCAACTCTAGGCTCCATGAATTTGTTGAAAATTGAATCTCCATATGAGTCTTGTCTGCCCAGCCCTGGCTCTGTTAACCTGCTAGATTTGTGACCTCAGGCAAGTTAGTTACTTCCTCCGGGCTTCATTCTGTACTGTAGAATGTGGCAGCTGGACTGGATGATGTATGAGATTCCTTCCAGGCCTAATGAGGTGTGACTCTTAGGTGAGGCCTTGTGGTACAGGGGGAGGAGCCTCTCCCTGAGCATCCAAGCTTCCTGACTGGCATTGGAAATTCCCTTCATCCCTCTGAGCCTCAGTTTCTTCATCTGTAAAACATAGCTTCTAAGTCTATTCAGACTATAACACAAGAAGACTTGTGTAAAGTATGGTCATTTAAATGTTTTCTGTTACTACTACTAATAGGTATGTATGTGTAAATATATATACGTGTTTGTGTGTGAACTGGAATTTCAGGGATACAAAATAATGGAGTGGGGGAAGGTAAAGCACTTTTCTTATAACACCCCTGTGAGACAAGCACAGCTCCTGTTATTTTCCTCATTTTACAGATGACAGAACCAGGGTTCAAAGTCGTCACATGTTTTGTCCCAGATTAGTCAGTTAATTGTTGGAATCAAGACTCAAATCTATGTCTCCTGCATCCTAATCTCAACACTTTCCAATGTACTACGGCACATTGAGAAATTGTGCAAACCACTAGCAAGCCACACCTCAGCATTTTGTTTTCAGTTGTTTACTTGAATACTTGACTTTATTTTTAACCTGAAATATTAGCCTTTCTATTATACTGACATTTCTTGCTTATTTGAGAAAGTAATACAAATAGAGATAACAGTGAGGTGGTTAGTGTGGTAACCTTGCAGTAGAGAAGATCTGGGGGTGTATTCCCGCTTGACATGTCACTTTTTCTCTCTGATGAGCCTCATTTTTTTCATCTGTGAAATGGGGATTATGGTAACAATGAAAATAAAATGCTGCAAACACTTTGCCTTACTTCTTAGCAGGAAAGGAGAACAGCTTTAGAACACTATGTGTGATGTCAGTCTTTTCAATAAGTGATTTTCTATTCCTATTTTTCTTTTTTAAACATTATTTGTTATAAAAGATGTCTTTCTGAGAATGAAAGGGCAGCTAATGGGGAAATTCAAGTAATATAAAAAATGAACAGCCAAAAAAAAAATACCTCTTAGAAAAGAAGGTAAAGATCGGTAGCTGCTTTTTAGAGAAAAATCCTCCAAATTGCTACAGTAGTATTTTGGTCCTTTAAGATCCATTGCTTAAATTCTATTGCTAACTGTGACCTAGTACTAGAATTTTGTTCTTTGAAAGGTTTATTTCTTATGAGTAGATCCAGTGCCTTTAGGAGATTCGGCATGGGGGTAAAGGCAATTACCAAAATTATAACTGTGTTTATTTTACAAGGAAATGGAGAAGGTATTTTTATTTTAAGTATTAGTTATCAGGCTGGAGAACAGATTGGGGAGATTTAATCTCTAGACAAAGCAATTTGCTTAGAGCATAAAAGACTAATAATTATTAGAAGACATTGAGCGAGCTGTGTTTATTCCTGCTGCAGTTGTTTTGGATTGTGCCTGTTGGGGAGTTGTTCTTCCTCATTATTTTAGACCATTTTCTTATATTGCTAATTCTTTCCCAAGAAAGACAACCCAGGCTAAAACAGCTCACTTCCTTCTTACAGTGGAGGGCAGGGCATTCCAAAAGAAGATTTGGGGTGAGCAGAGTAGCCATAATGCACTCATTAAAGCAGTTTCTACTGTTTAAAATACCTTTAGAAAAACTTTCCTGGAAAAAAAAATGGTTAAGAATTTAACTGTGGTTAAATTCCGGTAGCATAAGTACAAGAGATATCTTAGGAAAAGCAAAAGGAAAGAGATCAGTATTTTAGTAGAAAGCACTGAGATAACATTTATTGTTATTGAAGTAGGAGAAATTGTCCCTGCCATATAATTGAAATTTTATTTATTTAGCTTTTCTCTACTCTGCTCTTTAAAAAAATAAATAAATAACAGGTAACATTCCAGGGGGAATCTTCAGTATGGTGACTTGCAGTTTCTACTGTCACATTTAAATCCTCTATGTTTTATAGCTAAGTAGAATACTTTGGCATTAATGCTTAAGACAGCTGACTGACTTATTTTTTTTCTTCATCTCTCAATGAGAGAGAACTGTGGGCCAAATTAAACAGTACTACAAGTGTGCCTACCAGCATCTGCTTCAAACTCTGCTCTTAAAAATGCACGTAGAGAAATAGAGGTCTAAACCCAATTTGAGTAGTTGCCAGCTGTTTGAGTCTAAGGTCAATCACACCTTGGTTTTCTCTTTTCTTGCACAGAAACTCGTGTTCCTGAAGTGCCTAGTTCTCTCCATGTTCGCCCTCTCATTACCAGTATTGTGGTGAGCTGGACTCCTCCAGAAAACCAGAACATTGTGGTCAGAGGCTACGCCATCGGCTATGGACTTGGCAGCCCTCATGCTCAGACTATCAAAGTGGACCACAAACAGCGCTACTATACCATTGAGAACCTAGGTAAGTAGGAGGAGTCAAGAAGATGTCATTTATGAAACAGAATACTTTTGAGAATTGTGGCAATATTTTCTTATTTTTATTCAGCTTTTAAAATGCCAGCAGAAATCCACCTTCTCTCCCTCTCACTTCATCTTTCCCCCACTTGAGAAAGAAAGGAAAACAAAATCATTGTAAACATTCACAGTCAAGCAGAACAGATTCCCACATTGGCCATATAACCAAACAAATACATCTCCCCTGTACTCTGAGTCCTTCACGGCTCCACCAGGAGGTGCCCAGCATGTTTCATCAGAAGTCCTTTGGAGTCATGATTGGTCATTGTTTTGATCAAGATCCCGACATCTTTCAGAATTGTTGATTTTTACAGTAGTATTATTATTACATACATTGTTGTAGTTCTTGTCACTTCTCACTGCATTCATTCATTCGTATAAGTCTTCTCAGGTTTCTCTAAAACCTCCTTCAGTATTTCTTACAGTGTAGTAGCCTTCCATTATATTTATATATCACAGCTTTTTCAGTCATTTCTCAAATTTACAGGAGTCACCTCAGTTTCCAATTATTTGCCAACACAAAAAGCATGTTAGAGTTTGTTTTGCTTGGGACTAATTCTTTTCTTAATGTATACCCCACCCCCTCTTATTCCTTTATCTTCCTTACCCTTCTGTTTCCTTGTAGAGTGAAATTAGTTTCTGTATGTGGCTTTATGCACATGTATGTTTTTTCTTCCAAGGATTTTAAATGAGAATGAGGCTCAGGTTTTACCCTCTTTCCCACCCCTTCCTCCGTGTATAAACTTCTGCTTGCTTGCACCTATTATGAGGTAGTTTTTCTCATCCTTCCTCTCCCCCCTCTTTCCCTCCCTTTCAGTCTTCTTTTAAGATCAAGATATAACACAGCCACTCCAGATGCCCCTCTGTGACCCCTGGTGATGATAAGGTTCTGAGGGGACACGTATCCTCTCCCCACATTACAATGTAAACATTTTATGCTTGTTTAGTCCCTTATAAATTGTTTGCTGATTTTACCTTTTTATGTTTCTCTTAACACTTGGGTTTGCCCTTCAAAGGTTTTATGCATGTCTTGTCTTTTCATCAGGAAGTCCTCTGTTTCATTAAAGGTTCATTTTCTCCCCCTATAGGATTATACTCAGTTTTTACTGGATAAATTATTCCTGGATAAATATATGCATATATATTTACATATGCGTATACTACATATACATCCTTTGTTCTCAGGAATATCATATTCCAAGCTTTCATTGCTCCTTTTTAGTGGTAGCAGATAGATGATGCTAGCTTCTCAGTACTTGGATTCTTTCTTTCTGTCTGCTTGTAGTATTTTTTTATTTGCCTTGGAGGCTCTGAATTTTGGCTATGATGTTTCTGGGAGTTTGGGTTTGGAGTTTCTATCAGTCAGGAAGTGACTGGTAGATTCTTCTGTTTCCACTTTTCTCTCTGGTTCTAAGAAGTCTGGACAGTTTTGTTGCTGGGTTGTTTTTTTTTTTAAGATTTCTTGAAATATGATATCTACGCTCTTTGTTTGGTCATGGCATTCAGATACTTCAATGATTCTTAAATTTTTTCACCTCACTCTGTTTTCCAGGCCAGTTTTGCTATGAGATACGTTAAATTTTCTTCTGTTTTTCTAGTCTTTTGATAGTGAGTTTTTTGGGGGGTTTGTTTGGTTTTTTTGAGGCATTCGGGGTTAAATGACTTGCCCAGGGTCACACAGCTAGTAAGTGTCAAGTGTCTGAGATCATGTTTGAACTCAGGTCTTCCTGACTCCAGGCTGGTGCCCTATTCACTGCGCCACCTAGCTGCCCCTTTTAATATTGTTTTAATATTTTTTGTTGTCTCATGGAGTCATTAGCTTCTATTTGGTTCATTCTAATTTGCAGAGAGTTTGTTGCTTGGGTAGTGTTTTGTGCCTCTTGTGCCAAGCCATTAATTCCCTTTCCCATTCCTTCTTTCATAGCTCATTTCTCTTCCTCTTGTCCCCTACTGCTCTTTTAGAAAAAATATTCTCAGTCTTTGTAAAACTGTTACTTCATCCCTTCCGGCAGCTCTAGTTGGACTTGGGCCTGAGTTGTATTGTCCTTTGAGACTTTGCTTGTAATTGTTTTGGAATCATTCTATTTTAGCTTTGTGAGTATCCATGTCCTCGTGATAGCTCTTTATGGCTAGTACAGTGGATACAGTGCCAGGCCTGAAGTCAGGAAGACCTGAGTTTGATTTGACCTTAGATGCTGTAATAACTGTGTGAACCTGAGCAAGTCACTTAATCTCTGTTTTGCCACCTGCAAAATGGGGATGAAATAAGAGCACCTACTTCCTAGTGTTGTGAGAATCAGATGAGATAATATTTGTAAAACAGGTTGAGCACAGAGCCTGGCACTTAGAGCTCTAGTGATATGCGCTATTACCATTGTCATCATCATCACTATGGCATTCTTTTTTTGTTCAGTTTCCTAACTCTGGACTTTATGTACTATTATGCCAGGCCTGGTGTACTTTTGGAGTTAATACCTGAGTTTGTCTTACTGATACTTTAGTTTGGAGTATTAAATGCTATATTTTTCCAGGAGCAGTTCAGGCTGGTGACCTGAAAGCTTTCAGTGCTCACAGATGCATTCTGATAAGGGATAGAGTATGGTCTGAGCAACAGGCCTGCAGACTTGCCACTGTTGGAATTCCAGCAGACTGCTTCTGGGCTCTGCCACTGGGGGCCATCTGGAAAGTATGCTGGTTCAAAGTGAGAGAACTGAAGACTTGCTTTTGTTTTGGAAGCCATGTCCTGGTTATTCCACATTGGGCTATAAATAGGGCAGGAGATGAAACTGAGATTGAAAAGATGCTTGATTCTGAACGTTCTCCTTCCTCCATGCAGAGCCTAGGCCTGCTGCTCCTCACCCTGGAGTACCAGCCCTAGGCCTCTTGGACCAAGAGCTGGCTTGTGAACAACAGACTTGCCAGTTGACCTTTGTTCCTGTGGCCTGTGCAAGTGGGGCCCTTTCAGTCATAGGGGATGTTGTTCCTCTTTCACTTCTCACACCAGAATATTTAGCACAGCTGATCCCAACAGGGCACTGTTCCTAGTGTCCACAGACCTCTTTGCTGTTTCCCTGTGCAGAGCTTGACTGGAAAATTATTTACTGAAATTTTCTTTCTTAAATTTCCCAATCAGTCTGATGTATTTTCTAGATTTCTCTAGAGACTTGGATCTGCCCTTTACCGTGGGAATATTTTCAAGTAGAAAGTTTACTCATTCAAATAAACATTTGTATTTCCCAAATTAAGTTAATAATACATATCTTACTTTTTAAAAACTTAAGATTGAAAGTTGCCATCCTTAAATTTATACCTTGAGCAAAGCTATGATTAAAGCCCATTTATAGCTCATTTATTTTTTTACACCTTTTCTGAAGACTTCCAAATACTGAATGATCTAATTACCTTTATCAATTCCATGTACATCAAAAATAGGAGTATTTTTTCATCTTCCCAAAAAAGAAATTCTGAAAACAATCCTCCAGTATTTAAGTGTGCTGTGGGCCACTTTGTTTTTGGTCAGAAATAAAGAAGATATTTTCATTCCTGTAGGTGGCATGGCAGAGAGCTGGTTGGCCTTGGAACCGGGCTTGGTTTCAACTCCTGCTGTAATGTAAGCTGGGTGCTTGGTGCAGGATATGGATCAACAAAAATGAAGTAATTCTTATTCTCAAGGAGTTTGTATTCCATCTAGGGAAATGAGGAATGCATCTCTTAATACATTCGGAGTCAGTACAGACTCTGCAAAGGCACAGAAACAAGACTGTCCCGTGTAAAACAAGATTTGAAGGCTAAACTCTATGGTCATGAATCCTAGCAATAGGTCAGAGATGAGAAACAAGAGTAAGGGAAGCCCTTTTTAAAAGTGAGGTTTCTTCTGTTCAGAGGAGCTTTTCAGTTTTGAAGGCTTTTCAGGACTAAAATACACAGAGGAAAGGAAGGAAGGAAGGTGTTCTGGCATGCTCAGAGATACAGGCTGAGAAATGACATACACATAAATAAAAGTGTATGTGCATGTAAATGACGTCCTCTCAGACTGATTAATAATTTAATAAGTAATTTTTAAATTCTCATAAGTTGACTTTTTCCTTTAGATCCAAGTTCCCACTACGTGATTACCCTGAAAGCATTTAATAATGTAGGTGAAGGCATCCCACTCTATGAAAGTGCAGTTACCAGACCTCATACAGGTAAGTCATAATTTTTTTCCTTAAATTTTATCAGAACAAAACAGGTATCAGAAGCTAAATTTACAGTCAAATAGTATTTCTTTACAACATGATGTAATGAACAAACATGTTATTAGTGCTGGACAAGTCATTTTAATGTCTTGGCTTAACTTTTGGAAAAAAATGGAAATCCCAAAGTCTTTAAAACAAAGACATCTGATGTGGTCTACGAAGTCTTCCTGATTCCACCTAGTGGTTAATGCTCTGTCCCTGCACAAATGGCCTTGGATTTACTATAAGCTCCAGGATGAGGACAGCAATTGTTTCATTTGTCTCTAAATATTCTTGACCCCTGGAACATCTTACACATAGTGAGTGTTTCTGAATGGATGTGGAATTGAATGGAAATTCTTTGTAGCTGATGATTGTCACTGTGGTGTCATGATGTTAATAGATCCTACCAAGTGAAAGAGGTTTCCAGTAGAGACCCAGGGCCAAATTAGATGCTTCTCATCCATGCCCAGCCCAGCTAGGTTCTAAGTGACAGGTCATCACAAAGCTTGGGCACCTGCTAAAATGTAAAGAGAAGTATAATCTGTATTGATTGGGTGCATACCCCACACTGATGAAATCACAGGTCTTTAAAGAATTGAGAAGAAATAATCTTGTGTCAGCCAGTTTGATGAGTGTGTAGGTATAGCATTTAAGGCATCCCACTCTTGCAAGTATGGCCCTCAAAAAGTTATCCCATGTTCATTTTGCTTTGAGATCCACTCATATGATATGGATGATTCATATCTCGTGTGATTCCTAGCCCATAAGCCCCTACCAGTGCGTTTACATTTATTAGTGATTCAGAGAACACAACTAATTCAAAGAAAAGTTTTTATGAAATAAAATGGAAGGAAAAGTAGCAATGGAACATTTCCCCTACAAACCTCAGCCTACTCTCCACAAATACACATGCTAGGAGTGGGGAAAGTGGACACATGTGGAGACCCAGATGTGGATGGAGAACTGCTGCTGATGTCTTCTGATGATATCATCGTGAAGGTCTCTCCTGACCACACCCCCATCAGGCCTGTATTTGGGCACTATGGGGCATCTCAGCTGTTAGGTAGTTGCTACTCCTTGATGATTATTTCCTCTCTCTTCCTCCCTACTTTTTTCTGTATCCTGGGCTTCTCTGATTTCCAGTGGCCTTGGCATTCTGCTGGTCTCCATTGAGCAGTCATACCTGTTTCCAGAATCCAGGCTTCCTCTCTTTAGTGCCATCCACAGGCTGTCTCAGTGCTAAATGGTCACCAGAAAGTGTCTCCATTAAGAAGGCCAGCTGACAGTTCCTTAATTATAGTCAGAAGCAATGAGCCCCTACCACACCCAGCTTGCAAAAGCTAGAAAGAGTACCTCCATGCTAAAATGATATCTTTTCTTTTAACCTTGGTTTTCGGTACCAAGAGAGAAGTCCATTGTTCCAGGTGTTTTCTAACTTTGAGTTGAAAATTCCCATTGTCCTCATGGCTTGTCATGTAAATCAGTATGACTTAGAATAAAAGCTGAGGAAGCCAAGCCATTGTTCTTCAATGGGGCAGGCCATCACATGGTGGTCAGAAGAAGTGATACGTGGACACTCTCAAGGTCTCTCAAGAACTTTGGATTTGATTGTGGGGCATGGGAGACACTGGCACAGGACCAGTCAGCATGGCATGCCCACATCAGAAAAGGTGCTGTGCTACATGAGCAAAGCAGAATTGAAACAGCACAAAGGAAACATAGGATGCACAAATTTGGAGTAACTACCTCAGATGTTCACACAGACTATCTGTGGTAGAGCATTCCAAGCTCATATTGCTTGATCAGGCACAGTGATACACACTGAAACTTCACTTTATCATGATGATGTCATTTTGGTCCTCTTAGAGAACGAAGGACAACAACCAACCAACTGCTGTGTTTTTTACCACAAGAGGCTTTGTATTCTCCCTATATAGAAAAATGTGTATAAGGTTTTAAAAAAACATTCATTTTAAAGATATGTAATTTTAATTTTTATTACTTTAATTTTTTGATTAATTAGTTCAGTTAATTATTAATACTCCATATTTTGAGATATGGAATAAGATTGCTCATAACAGATAGTCTCATTTTTCTTAATAAAGTCATCTACTGAAATGACTGTGGCATGGGGGAGCCATGGGAAACTTGAGGAAAGAGGAGAAGATTTAGATCAGCTATTTCAAGGAATGTGATAGAGAATTCCTTGAATAGATATAATTTCTTCAGAATTGTGTCATTTTTGAGCCTTATTCTCATCTCTGAAACCAAGACCAGCAGAACATTTGACACTTTCCACAGTCTGACATAGCATCAGTAGGTCAGTCTAAGTTCCAGGGCTGAGACCATGTCAGAGTTGATTTGAGCTCATGATGGATGGTTTGGAAGCCTAGACTGATTGATTGATTGAATGAATGAATGAATGAGGAGCTCACATTCTAATAGAAGAGACAACATATATAGAAAGTTTTAGCTCCAAGTGAGTTGGAATTTCTTCATTTCATCCCATGGTCCTTAGGATGCAGCAACCAGGAATATGGTAATGCCTTTTCTTTAATGTCATTTCCACTGATAAGATCAAATTAGTTTCTCAAACTGAATCATTTGACAGTGCCAAGGACTTTGGTAGCCAGAACTTTCTTTTCTGAATCTTCGTCAGCTGTGACTGCAGCACCCCTAAAAGCAGCTCCCACGCTGACTCTCCTGAGGGTTTGTTTCCCAAGGTGATGGCTATGTAGGCTGGGCTTGAAGCCAGACCTGTAGTCTGGGAGATACTGACACACTCCCAAGGATTCATTGGCGGCAGTTAGGGACTCCTCCATGCTGATTTCTTCCCTGAAGGATGCTGCACCACTTTGGCTGGAAGCTAAATTGGTAATCTTAGGGGAACTGCTTTTCCCCTCTGCCCTGGGCTTGCTTCATCCAGATTTCGGGGGAGGTAGTAGTTTTATTTGCCTGGCACAAGAGGGATTCAGTTCACATATGCTCAGTGGCCGTTATAGGTTGGAACATCATGACACTCTGAAATCCTGAAAGGTCAACAGCATTCACTGGATCAGCGAATTTTTTATTCTTTATTAGAAGAAAAACTGGACAGGTCATTTTAACGAATGTCTTGGTACATTAGAACATTTTAGTACACTTATGTATAGCTTGTTGAGCCCCTAAGCTTATGCATGTTTTTTTGCCTTGAAGAACAGTTTGGGTTGGGTTTTAAAAATTAATTGTGTATTATTGATTAACCATGGATTCTTTCTTTCTCTTTCTCCATTTCATTCCATTATATTACCCTACATTTCCTTTTTGTTTTGTTTTGTTTTTATCTTTAAATGTCCCCCCTCCTTTTTTTTTTTAATTAAAATGCACTGTTTTTTGCCCATCAATCCCCTAGATACTTCTGAGGTTGATTTATTTGTTGTTAATGCTCCATACACTCCAGTGCCAGATCCCACCCCTATGATGCCACCAGTGGGAGTTCAGGCTTCCATACTAAGCCATGATACCATAAGGATTACATGGGCGGACAACTCACTGCCAAAACACCAGAAGATCACAGACTCGCGATACTACACAGTCCGGTGGAAAACCAATATTCCTGCTAACACCAAGTATAAGGTATTAACAGCTGCACTGTATATAACAGTTGAGAGATGAGGGAGACAGAGGAACTCTGTGATTGGAATTTGGGAGACACCCAGGTCACAACTCCCATCTTACGGTTTCCCATAAAATTGTTACACTTGGGAGTGTCAATCTCCTGCTTTCAGCAGAATTACTATGGTAGCTGCTATTGAAGTGGGAAGGAAAATTTAATACAATAAGTGTAATCTTCTGAGGGATGTCAGTTATCAAAAAACATTGTGTTGATGTTTTATTAACATCTAATTATGATAAGGAATGGGGGTCAGAAGAATGGGAGTGAACTTAGTAGATAGAAGAAAGGAAATATCAATAGTATTCTAATTGCTTTAACTACATATAGAAGAGTAATGTTTTTCCAAATTTTTTCTTAGAGAGTGAGGCATTCAGAGCAGAGAATTTTAGGATGTGATTATCTATCCCAGTCCCCTCCCTCTGATTTCTAGAGAAGGAAGCTAAGGACCAGAGAGGCCAAGTCACTTGGTCAAGGTCAGATTGCTGTTTAATAACAGCTGGTGCAGAGCCTCTCCTTACTCTCAGTCAGATGTTTTTCCACTCTCCCATGTTGCTTCTCATTCAGCAAGAATGGTGGCATGAAATGAAAACAGACTTCAGGGAAAAAAATAGTTAGATCACATCGTTCCAACTACAAGCCACATTCTCAAAATGAAATGTCTTTGAAAGATCTAAAAAAAAAGTGTATACTGAAAAATAATGGCACAAAATCATCGTCTTATGCATATATATGTACATACATATATACATACATGGGACACTGAGGGGGTAGAGAGAGATATACTGTGAAAATCTCATCCTAATTCATGCTTCTTCTAAAAATAAAGTTTTAAGCTGTTCTCAGGTTTATACCAACCAAATTCAGGGACAGAAATAATGTAGCTTTTTCTCATACCAATGAATGTATTGGAAATACCCTTCTAGGTGACTGTTAATGAGCTACCAGGTGTAGATGGCAGAAGTAGGAGATTATAGTCAATTTTACCTTTCTCCTTGTCGTGGTTGATCGGATAAGGGCGTCTTTTCTGAAACGTACATAAAAATGTCAGTGATGCAAGAAGTCCACTAAAAAGTATACAAAACCACATTGATTCTTTTCAGATAGAAGAAAAATGTCTCTAGTTATAGGCCACTTGGTGGTGCAGGGCTTGGCGTGCTGGGCCTCGAGTCAGAAGGACCTGAGTTCAAAACTGGCTTCGGACACTTATTAGCCAGGTGACTGTGGGCAACTCACTCAACCTCAGAGTGCCTCAGTTTACTCAGCTGTAAAATGGGAATATTAATAGCACCTGCCTCTCAGAGTTGTTGTGTGAATCAAAAGAGGCCACGTTTGTAAAGCCTTAGCACAGCACCAGGTCTATGTCAATGCATCATCACCATCACCATCATTGTTCACTGACAGTGATATTTTTCAATTGGAGCAGCTGGATGACAATGTAAACTATTATATCCGTGGAATTTGCTTGAATTATTGTAATAAAGACATGATGTTTATTGGCACTTTGTATCTTTCGGTTTCTAATTTAAAATAATTAAGAGAATGTGGTTATCCTTAGACAGTTTTTCTGCAAATGGTTTTACTACCACTCAGTGCCAGGAAGCTTTAATCATATATGGTCCTGAGAGCTAGATTTTAACCATGAATTTTACTGACCATATTAATCAAAAACAAAAAAAAGGTTTATCAAAATAAATTAGTTCTGTTTAAACAGGAGGTCACGTGGCACAGCAGAGAAAACATTGGATTTGGAGTCAAAGGACCAGAGCTCACACTTTTTAGCAGTTCATCTGTGTGAGCCTAAGTGAGTCATCTGGCTTCAGGGCTCAGTTGGACCAAAATGTGTAGAAGGTCCCTACCTTGGGAGGTGGAAGACTATTAGAGCAGTGTGTTCAGATGTTGTCATGATATTAGGTGTTTTTACTTCATTGTTTCTCTTTATTATAGGTGGGAGTGGGGTTTTGTTTATTTTTTTGTTAATGTTTAGGGTCTCTTTTTTAAAAGCAAAAAAGAGCAAGATGTAAAAAATACCATTAAAATGTATTTTGAATTTTTTTTAAAAAGCTTTAACCTGATGTTTAAAGATGATAACTTTTAGAGCAAATTTGTTTTAAGTGACTAGTATGTAATTTGATTCCTTTCTCATTGATCTTTGACTTTCCTTTTAACGACTTATTCCAGCAATGACTTTAATTAGGATTGACCTTTTTGATGCCTCCCAAGTCCTACCATAGATACATGACTTACAAGGGTTTGTGTTGAAATTCCAAACTCTAGGCCAAGTTGGCATCACAATATTCTGAGGACACTGGGAAGCTCGTGCCTTGTATAGAGCAGAGTGTATGGTAATTCTGAAGTGTTGAAAGCTCTGGGACATTGTATTCCACTTGTCTTCACAGATATCTACCACTGCTCACAGGCCTAGGCACCCAGAGAACTCTTGCTGAGGAGAGAATTCATGAGTTAAAAAGTAGAAGGGATATAAGGTGGCATCAAAGGTTGGAGTCAGTCTTACTTGGAGAAGGGATTCTGGATGTGTTAGATGCATTGATAGAAGTGGAAGAAGTTAAGGAGGGTGACGTCAATGATAGGAATCTCTTAGGAACTTTCCAGCCAAGAGAAAGTGCAGCATCTGGCAACATCTTCTACAGAGGAGAAGTCAAGGCCTAGTGGAAAGATCACTGTTCTCAGAACCCAGGGGTTCCAGCCTAGACTGCCATATACTGCAACCTAGAGACAAGAATGTTCATGCTAACCTAACTCATAGGGTTGTTATGTCAAATGAGTTGATGAATATTTTTAAAGTGCCTTTAATCTAGTTCATTATGCACATATGAACTAGTGACATTAATATTTTGGGGTCACAACAAAACAAATTTCAATAGTAACTTAACAAAGATTTATTTAATGTTACTGTGTATTAGATATCATTGGGGCTATAAAGGTGGATAAGATCTAGTTCCTGTCCTTGAGTGCTCTGTCACTGCTGATTACAGATAATAATTTTTATCAACCAGGCAGTTTTAGACACTGAAAGTGCAAGTACAAAAGCGGGGGATGTGAGGGTGGTAAACATGCAACATCTTTACAGATAAATAGGGAATATAGATATAAGTTATCAGTGATGGGGAGACACTAACAAGTGGAGGAACCTAGAAAGGCTTCTTGAAGGGGCTGGCACTTAACCTAAGACTTAAAATGAGGGAGAGCATGAGGAGCAACAGCCTATGCAAAGGATTAGAGGCAAGATGGAATGTCACATGAGAAATGGCACAGAGTAGGTGGCCGTGGATCCAGATTGTCACAGAATGTTGATAGGGAACCTTGTTACTGGGAAGTATCTGAGGTTGAATTTGAACTAAGATCTTCTGGACTCTAGGCCCAACATTCCATCCATTGTGCCACCGAGCTGCCTTAATGCTGTCCCCTCCCGTTGGGGTCTCCTCAGCTTCTTTCTCCTAACAGCCTTCCCTTACTTTGGGTTCCCATTGCCTCTGCCCTCAAGCGATACATACATGATTTTCTTCTTGCTGTGACTGTCAGCTCTGATATATCCTGTACAGCAGTAGTGTCAGACTACAGAAAAATAAACATGGGGACTACTGTGCCATACTCACGGATCCCCGTAGACTACACATTGACTTAATTTTTAAATGTAATATTATCTATATTTTATTGTATTTTTATTTATTTTGTTAAGTATTTCCCAGTTACAAAGTAAAAAGTCTGGTTCAGGCCACTCTAGGAGTGTTGTGGGCCACATCTGGCCTGCAGGTCATATGTTTGACATGTGACTTCTGCTATATAACACTGCCCTATTAATCACAGCTAAAATACAGTTAGGATCATGTCTCTCCTGTCTCATGGGATGGACCACTTTCGGCAGCTATTCAAGGCCTGTGTAATGAGGCCCTCTCTGATCTAGCCAGGGCCTGTGTTTCTAGCTTTATCTCTCTGCTACAAAATTGTACTGTTTTCTTTACCATTCTGCTCCCTTGTCCCCACTTATATCTTAACACTATTTGAAAGACCCTCCTCACACCTTCAATCCTTTATCCAACCCACCTCCATTTCAGCAGTATATTTACTTGGCCTTTCCTGGAAGCTGTCTTATATAGCAGTTATTTGTTTATTTATTTATTCACCCTGTTCTCTAATTAGATCGAAAGAGACCATATTTTATTCCTCTTTTTGTCTCTCACAGCATTGGCATCATACTTAGTTATGTAGAAGACACTGGGTAAATATTTATTCATCTATATCTTTAGCCAAAAAGTAAAGGGGCAGCAGGAGGGTATGGTGTTTAGAGTACCAGGGCTGCAGTCAGGAAGACCTGAGTTCAAAACCAGCCTCAGACACTTCCTAGCCATGTGACCCTGAGCAAATTGTAGCCTCAGTTTCCTCAACTGTAAAATGGAGGTAATAATAGCAGAGTTATTGGGAGGGTCACATGAGATCACGTTTGACGCTGTCAGCCTAGTGCCTGGCGCAGGACGTAGCACAGGGGACACAGAAAGAGACAACAGACAGCCCTTATCTTGTCTGCAAGGATCTCACAGTCTGAGGGACTCACATGACTTTATTAGTTTAATTATTTAATCAATAATTGTAAGAGTCCCTTCTAAATGCAAAAATATTACTCCCCATAGTAAGCATAAAATCCTTGTCACTAAGTTCTATTTAGGATCATAAAATTTAAAGCAGGAAAGACACTCAGCTGTCACCTAGCCCACGCCCCTAACTTCCCAACATCAGAGATAAAACAGCAGTTCTGAAGGGGTGATGGGACTTGCCCAAGACCCTCATCTAGGTTCATCTTTGGTTAGTCAAGTTGGAAAGATCCAATCAGAATCAGAGAACAAGCTTATCACATCAATGGTCACTTGCATTATCAATAGAAAGACAAGTGTTTTTATTCAGCTCATCTTCATGTGGTGAATGCTTCTGTTTTCTGCTTCTAAAATGCTGTGTCCCTTTTCTCCAGACTGCAAATGCAACGACTTTGAGTTATTTAGTGACCGGGCTAAAACCAAACACTCTCTATGAGTTCTCTGTGATGGTGACTAAAGGTCGGAGATCAAGCACGTGGAGTATGACTGCCCATGGGACCACCTTCGAACTTGGTGAGGGTCTGCAGCGTTTCCTGGCTCATGTTGTTTAACCCTCTTTCCTCCCCCTCTTCATCACATGGGGCTGCACCGGCTTTCCAGCACTCCGTCTTTTTCATCATAAAGATTTTGAATAATCAACCAGTTAATTTTATCACTGCCTCTTTGTAAGAGCAAAAATGATCATCTTGTCCCTGCTGTATTCATCACCTGAGACGATAAGGTTAAATAATTTGCACTTGAGCAAGAAGTAGCTGGTGCTGTATTTGCAGTAGAAGTAGACTCACTGGCTTAATCCCTTTCTTTTTGTCAGATCTTTCTTTGCATGTCGATGGGAGGGCGCATCCCAGTGGGGTGTGCCTTGGCTGTTTACCTCTGCCCTGCTGCAGGTTGAGGAGTCATTTGGCTTCTTACAAGGTTTCACTTCAAGATGTCATTAGGGTGTTTTTTAATGGACTTGAGATAAATAGAAAGTAACTCTATAAAGCTGTTGAGGATCAGTGCATTTTCATCTGAACTCCCATTACTTCATTATTCCTTTGGTCACTTGTTAGTTGGCTGCCCCTCAGGTTCTTCAATGTTACCTTCTTGGCATGTACTTTAACCAGGGGTGATTCCATCTGTATGAAATGATTGTTTCCTTCTCTCTCTACTGGGATATTATTGACAGGTTTGTTTTTTTAAAACAACCATAAAATATCACATTTCTTTATTTCCATAAAACTTGTTGAGACCTCTTCATGAGAGGAGGGCAGTATGATGAAATGAATTCATAAATTTTTTGAAGTTTACATTTCTTTTCCTAAGGCTTAAGAAAGTCTGTTACTTTGACTACAACCCAATGGCAAATGGAAATGTTTGTGTTGTTAGAAGTGTGTTTAAATTTCATAGCCCTATTTCACACAAAGCAAATGTGTTTGTGTTTGGAAAGGGAAGGGTAAAGCATAATTCATTAACTTTCTAACTGTTCTTCCCTTTGTACACACACAAGCTGCGCAGTCATTTAAATTTGATGGTTTCTCTATTCCACAGAGTTTTTCTTTTAAAAGCTGTAACAGTGTGTTTTGCTAAAAGCAAAAGGAGGAGAAAAAAAATTCCATTTCCAAATGATGTATTCATTAAAGGACTGATGAAAGTCTTAACTCTTGGTATGGTGCCTGCATTAAGTTAAGGAGAACTTTTTGACATATAAAACACCCTGACCAAAGTAGTTAGAATTTAAGGGATAAGGCTTTTGAATTAAGGTATTTGACAGCTAGTTTCTTAGCCATGTCTGTCTTCTTGAGCAAGAAGAGGCATTGTGTAATAGAGAAAGCCTTGGACCCAGAATTAGGGAAAACTTGGTTTTCAGTCATGCTTCTAAAGCATGGCTACATGACTTTAGGTGAGTCTCAGCCTCTCTGAGCCTATAAAATAGAGATAATGTAGGCATTACTTTAGTTCTTCAGAAGACTGAATAAGATCCTGTTTGTAAAATGTTCGATAAATCTTGAAGCACTGTGTGAAGGTCAGATATCCGGCCTGACAGCTATTTTAGAAGAGTAGAGCCGTCTTAGATTGCGTGTCTGGAGTTTTAATAATCATGAGATTTATAGATGGAAGGGACCACAAAGATGATCTAATCCAACCTCCTTTTTTTTAAAAAAAAAATGGTTGATGAAACTAGAGTCCAGAAAAAAACTCATTTTGCCCAGGGACACATAGATAGTAAATGCCCATGTCTCCCGACTCCACATCCAGTGTTCTTCTCATGATCTCCAGATCCCCTTTATGATTAAAATGCTTTCCTCATGACAGACCTGTGGAGTGGGTAGTGAAGGTTATCTTCTTGTTCCCATTTTATAGCTAAAAAAACCCTGAGGTTCAAAAGATGTTGAGATTTTCCCATAATCACTTTTCGCCATAATTCAGTTGTTTTTTAGTCATGTCCAATTCTTTGTGCCCCAACATGAGAATTTCATTGGGAAGGATGCTTAAGTAATTTGTCATTTCCTTCTCCGGCTCATTTTAAAAATGAGGAAACTGAGGCAAGCAGGATTAAGTGACTTAACCAGGGTCACACAGCTAGTAGTACAACTAATATGTGGTAGAACCAGGACTCAGTTGGATTCCAGGTCACTCTTCTTTCTGATATGCTACCTGGCTCAATATAATAACATTTTAGAGGAAATCACTAAAAGGTATATATGTGAAACAAGTGAATATATTTTTCTTTCTAGTTCCTACTTCTCCACCCAAAGACGTGACTGTAGTAAGTAAAGAGGGAAAACCTAGGACCATAATAGTGAACTGGCAGCCTCCTTCAGAAGCTAATGGCAAAGTTACAGGTATGGAGCTTTTCTGAGCTTGGGGGTAGGGGTAATGGGCTCAGCCTCAGGGACCTTGAGTTCTGAATGAGACAATCCCATTCATCCCCATGATTCTAACAAAGCATAATAAATTTTGTATTTGCCACTTGGTAAGCATGTAAAAAGGATCATGACAGTAACTTAGGAATTTTCTTTTTCTGTCTCTCAGTCTCTCTGTATATACATTACAGTTATATATTAGATATATTTTATATTTTATTTCATTAAATATTTCCCAATTACATGTTTAAAAAATTTTAACATTGATTTTTTAAAATTTTGAATTCCAAGCAGTTCAATATAAATTACGCATGTGAAGTCATGCAAAACATAATTCGATATTAGCCGCATTGCAAAAGAAAACACCGATCAAAAAATAGCAAGAAAGATAAAGCTTAAAAAGTATGCTTCAGTCTTGATTTAGAGTTCATCAGTTTTCTCTTTCTGGAGGTAGATTGTGTTTTTCTTTATGAGTCTTTTGGAATTGTCTTGGATCCTTGTGTTGATCAGAGTAGCTACATCTTTAACAGTAGCTCGTCTTTACAATATCATTATTACTGTATACAGTGTTCTCCTGGTTGTGCTCACTTCAGAAAGCCTCCTTTTGGCTTGTATTCCTCAAACTGGCTCTGTATTCCATGTACAGCATAGGCTGCAATGAAATGTGGGTTGATGAAAATGTGAAAGAAAATGCTAATCTTAAAACTCTTCAAAAAGATTCCCACTGTTACACATAGTTTGGTAGAGCTGCTCTGTGGTCTCACACTTGAAGTGACCTTATCATGTGAGAACACAACATAAAACAAAGTGATCCCATTTCTACGTAGCTGTCGGGCTAAATTGTTTTCTTCATGAGAGCAAAGGAAAAATGGTTTGAGTATGTAGTGTTTGCGGGAGATTCCTCTGTATTCCTCTTGTTTTTCCTTCAGTTATTTAAATGCCTGGCACTTGAAGGAATTGTTCCCTCTTTCCTAGAGGGCTAACTGATCTCACTGACTTGGTTTTTTATCAGAGGAACGGGCTAAGCACCCTAGACCAGGGGGTATTGGTGATAAAACATTCTGGAGTTGTCCCCTCAAAAATACTATAGGATATTCTGAAGAAGGCATAGAAAAGGAGTGAAGGATTTGGGGTAGGGGGAGAACACAAAGCAGGTACAAGAATTTGATTATAGAAGACTTGGGGGAGGCAGCATAGTGGAATGAAAAGCAGGTTGCATGGGAAGGAGAGAAAGGTCTCATCCTTCCTCAGCCAGCTTGAGTTCCTAGCCTTCTCCAACCCTCCCCTCCTCGCACAGTCACCCATGTGCAGACGCACACACGCCCTGGCATTGTCCTGGAAGACTCCACCCTCAGGACAATGGCAGCCTATCAGAACTTGTTGCTCAATGATGATGATGGGCTTCCACCTTGTCAGACCCTTTTCATCTGTAGTTCTGAACCCCCAGTTGTCCTTCTCCGACCTCTTTCTCTATCTCCCATCAACTACTCCATTATTCCCATACCCTTCAACGCAGCCTCCTTCCTCTGTGCATTCTGGAATGCCTGCTTCATAGACAGCAAACTTGCTTTCATCTTAAACCTTTTTCCTTTCTTCTGTCTTCCATCTTTTTACACTCATTGAATCCTGGCTTCCTCCTAGTGACACACATTCTTTGGCCATCCTTTCCAGCACTGGTTGCATTTCACTTATACCCCCTAATTCATTGGTCCTGTGAATAGAATTTAGATACCCTTTGCTCCCCATTTCTACTTCCAAGCTCTCCCTCATTTCCCATGATCCACTCCTTCCACACAGGGATGGCCATGTCCTTAATCTAGCCATCACCCTCAACTTTTCCGTTTCCATGTTCATGAACTCTGATCGTACCCTGTTGTCATCCACTTCTCTCTCCTACTTGCAATCCCTAGAACTCTTCCTTATCTACACTCTGATTTCTAATCCTTCTATTCTTTCCCAGGCTATCACCCATACCCTGTCTATCCTCTTATCTTTTCCTCACCTTAACTCTGCTCCACACTATCTTCTCTTCTTGAGGCCCTTGCCACTTAGTGCCTCCCCTGCCAAGCCTCAGCCTTGGCTTCCTCCCATCATTTGTTACTTCTGCCCCTATTCATGTGCTACTGAATGGAGCTGGAGACAATCACAAAACCATGATCGACTCTTTCTTTTTGCTGTATAATCTCAGCTGAGCCCTCTCTGCAGCAAGGCAATCTTCTCACCTTCATACTCACTACAGCAGATTTTCCAATCTTGTCATCCCTCCTCCCCCTCCCTTTACCTTCTCTGTTCACGTATTTCTCACCTCACATCACTCAGATGCTTTCTGGCACTCTCTCCTCCTTTACCTCTGTCTCACGTGAACTGGTGGCCCTTGTGCTCCCTAAGGCAAACCCTTCTCCAGCAGGCTGCCCTCCTAATCATCCCCACCCTCAATCATCTTCAGTCTTCCTGTCTGCTGGCTGCTTCCAAATGACTTCTAGACATGCCCATGTCTCCCCCATCCTCAAAAAACTTTCACTCGATGTATCTCTTCCCACTGGTTATCATCCTGCATCTTTCCTCTCTTTTATGGCTAAACTCTTGAGAAGGTCATCGACAACAGACACCTCCACTTCTAGCTTCTCCCTCTCTTAACTCTCTGACTTTTATTTCTCATCATGTAACTGAAACGACTCTCTCCAGAGTTACTAACAAAGAGGGGAAGAGGAGAGGAAGGAACAAGCATTTTATTAAGCACCTACTGTGTGTCAGGCACT
This sequence comes from Potorous gilbertii, assembly GCA_028658325.1. Classification (NCBI taxonomy): domain Eukaryota; kingdom Metazoa; phylum Chordata; class Mammalia; order Diprotodontia; family Potoroidae; genus Potorous; species Potorous gilbertii. The sequence goes on from CM053769.1 coordinate 497,943,797, forward strand.
CTGCTAATTGCTTTACAAATATTCTGTCATTTGATGCTTACAGTAATCCTACAAGGTAGGTCGTATTATCCCCATTTTACAGTTGAGGAAACTGAGACAGAACCTAAGTGACTTGCACAGAGTCACACAGTTGTTAAATGTCTGAGGACAGATTTGAACCCGTCTTCCTGACTCCAGGCCCAGTGCTCCACCCCCTGCCACTGCCTACTTGTCATCTAGTAATGGCCGCTTCTCTATTCCCCCCTTGACCTCTCTCCAGTCCTTGACACTGGCCACCGTCTTCTCCCTAGGTTTTCGTGACACTGCCCTCTCCTGGTTTGCTCCTACTTGTCTGACCACGCCTTCTCTTTCTTCTTTACTGTATCCTTATCTCTTCTCCTCAACATGCTTTCACTTTATCGAATCAGTTCCCATAGGTTCCATTATCATCTTTATTCAAACAATTCTCAGCTCTGCTTACCTAACCTTTCTGCTGACCTCCAGTCCCAACTGCCTGTTTGGCATCTTGAACTGACTGTCCTGCAAGTATCTCAAACTCCACATGTCCAAAGCTGAACTCATTATCTTTCCCTCAAAATTCTCCCCTTTCTCTAACTACCCTAATACTCTCAAAAGCACCACCATCCTCCCAATAACCCAGATACCATCCTTGATGCTGGGCCACCCAGGCCCAATCATTTGCCAAGTCCCATCAATTCTACATTTGTAACGTCTCCTATATATGTCTCCTCTCATCCTCACATGGGTGCTGACCACCTCATTTCTAGACTGCTGGTCACTCTCCTTGCCTCAAGTCTCTTCCCACTCAGCTGTAGATTAACTCCCCCTGGCACTAAGTACAACTATTTTCACTTCATCCCAAACCTTGGTCCCATTATTGGGACATGATTGTGTGACATGAGAGACACTAGCACAGGACTACTTGATAGATCTGCCCTTATCGGCGAGGGTGTTGTGCTCCATGAGAAAAACAGAAATGAAGTAGCTCAGAAGAAAGGTGAGATGTGCAAATTCAGAGAATTGCCCCAAATATTCCCATGGACTATTTGCGCCTGATCTGTGGGGGAGCATTCCGAGCTTGTATTGGGCTCTCCAGCATAGTGATGTCATTGTGGTACTCTTTGAGAATGAAGGACACCAGCTGACCAATCCATTTCACACTGCTGATCCATGGGGACCAACTTCGGAATTCCCTCGAGTGTTCTTAATGTAGAATAGTAACAGAACCCTGGTTCTTCTTAGAAGTACCAGGGCTTGGGATCAGACCCAAAGGCCAGGTCAGAATTCCAGTTCGCTGTTTTCCTAAAATCTTCTGCCTGTAATTACTCTCCGTTTGCAATGATCATCACTATTGCATGTCTTTAGCTAGACCTTTGGCTACAAGAAGTTGGCATTCTGATTTCTGAGACAGAGGGGACACCACAGAGTGAGGATTCTCTCCTTTCCATCTTATTCTTGGGGAATGGCATGCTCCATTTATTCCATTTTAAAGTGCTTCTTGAGAGGGGAACTTGAGGCCATTCGTTATTCTTTTCAGGAACAGGAGCAGCCCCTGGGTTTCTGTAAAGCTGAATGTTGGTTTTCTCTGGCTTTCTGTCATTTATAGTCAGAATGGGACAAAGTGGTATTTTGTGTATTGGTTTTTTTATTTGCATCTCCTGGTGTGGAAGTGGCTGTAGGGTGGCAGTCTTTTGTTTCTATTGTGCTTCATCAAATGCCCACTGTGGTGTTTGAGCTCAGTGGAGCAGAAAGAAATCCCCGATAGATCAGGTACTAAAAAGACCCTATTTCTGCGTGTAGGTGGAACACGTGTATTTAGTGCCCTCTGGTGGAATTAGTAGAGAAACAAGGACATGGAGCCAAGTAGCTCTGGATTACTGACAAGATGTGGCTGATATTTCTTCCCTGTTCAGTTGGCATTTTGCCATAATTCTTTTTCGTGTCTTAGGCAATTGCCAGATTTTCGTGTGAATTTTCTGCAAATTTTGGTTTTAAGGAAAATTGCATTGTTTCCTTTGTAAATGACAAAGCCTCAGTTTGGTGTTTAAAGTAGCACTGGGTCTGATGTTGCTCTTCTTCCTCTCTTGCTTCATCTGCCACCCCCTCTTGTCCTCAGAGTATTGCCTAAGACATCAAAGTTACCTTTGAAATGTCCTAGAAAATCAAAGGGAGGGAAGAGCAGATTGAAGGATGGCCCTTCTCTTCTGCTATCCTTTACCTTACTTTCCACAGGATGTGAAATAGGCCAATTCTCCATGATTCTAATCATCACACCTCTCTAGTTTTTCTTAACCTTCTGCAGCCTGTCTCCAACCTGCCTTTCCAGCCTTGTTTCTCACACACTCTTTTCAGTTTTACATTTCAGTCAAACTGGACCACCAGTCATTCCCTGGGCCCCTCTCACCCTTGCCTGTATGCATTAGTCTGGACCATCCTACCAGACTCACCTTTGATTCTGAGTCCTCCAAAAGGCTTCCCTGATTCCCTTCCATTAGAAGAGACCCTTCCCTCTTTCACTGATCATCTGCAAATAGTATGCTTTTTTGAAAGTTTATTTAATTAAACTGAATCTGGTTGAATGTTTTACTCAATCCAGACATTTTTTCTTTTAGTATTCCTGAAATATGACTATGTGGCTCTTTGCTTAAAGCAGGATATTATATATATTTTTTTAAATTATTGTGTGTCATCATCACCTGTAAGATTTTCACAACATAAAAGATCCCTTCAGCTGGTGACCACATTTCTTGTTTTCTTTATCATATTGTTAGCTTTCCAGATTATGTTTGAGTACATTCTTAGGATTCCCTTTTAGTCATTTAAGTTTGTTTTGATTTTGATTGTTTCTTTTCTACTTCTCTTAGATATTTAAATTTGCCTCTCTAGGTAGAGAAACAGTAGAAAAAATATGGAATTTAAAGTCAGGAAAGACCTGAGTAAGAATCCTGATTCCATTTGCTAGCCTGTCTGGTCCTGTCTCATCATCTGTAGTACTTAGCAAGCATGATACTTATGAGGATAAAATGAGATTAAGTATGTAAAGTGCTTGGCATACATTATTACAGTGCTATATAAATATCAGCTCTAATTTTTAACCTGTAGAGAAAAATCATCTAAGATTTCTTCCCTCCCTAAATCCTTTGGGCAGGATACATCATTTACTACAGTACGGATGTGAATGCAGAGATTCATGACTGGGTTATTGAACCAGTGGTGGGAAACAGACTGACTCACCAGATCCAGGAGTTAACACTGGATACACCATACTACTTCAAAATCCAAGCCCGCAACTCCAAGGGCATGGGACCTATGTCCGAAGCGGTCCAGTTCCGAACACCTAAAGGTAAAGTGCCCTAGCTCATCCTTCACACATTCATACGGGCATGGCAAGCCCACTCCTTAATAAGAAAAATAAAGGGTCACATAGTTGGAGAAGATGGAGAGAAAATAGGATGTAGAGCAGTGTGAGTTTATTTTTTATATTTCTCTTAGGAATAAGTGTATGAGCCCCCTTATTCTCAGTCTTGTGTGACAGTTTATCTCATAATGACTTATCACCCCTAGGTAACCCAGGCAGACTTCCTTAGGTTCCTAGTGTCCCAGTGTGATCTCAGGGCCCACCCTCTGCATTCCCCTTACTCCAGGAGGCATTTTACAAGATTGAAACCACAAGGTTTACAAAACAAGTTTGAGTCTCCTGGTGGCATGTAGGGTGGACGGTTCCATTTTAACAAAGGCAGGGCAATCACTTGCCTCTGGGAGCCAAGAAGCATTTGGGAGTGGGTCTGTGGGGGATGGGAATTTGGGGGAGACCCACTACAATGATGTGTGACTCAGGCATTAACTGAGCATAGGACCAGGGATGAGCTGCACAAACTTTGGGCTTTGCCTCTTCTTTGCTGTGTGTTCTCCTTCCTTCGCACTGGTGACTTTGCTCTTGTTTTCCTTCCCCGTGCTTGGCCTGGCAGTGGACTCTTCTGACAAAATGCCTAATGACCAAGGTAAACGAGCCGAGAGCCTCTCTGTCCTCTCTTTCTTGTCCTATTGGTTTTTCTGTCCCAGAAACAGCATGTTTGTAAAGGAACCACACACCTGTTCACCTAGAGCGAGATGAATCTGTGACTGGGGATCTTCAAGGACCAAGGGAGCTGCAAATCCTACTTAGGAACCAAATGTGGAAAATAAACACTGAGCTCTCTATTGAGGGAGCTCATAAAAAAAAAAAATGGAATCATAGTGCTACAGAGGTTTGGCACTTAGAGTGGGTGACAGGATGGCACGGTCAGTGGTAGGAGCAGATGCTGCCCCCCACATTCTGGTATAAAGTTTATTGTGGGGTAGATTTGTTATTCAAACATTAGAATGAAGCCAAAGCTGCTTTCTTCCCCCTCTTGACACTCAGCACCCATATAACTTTAGAAATCATCTAACCTCTCTGGGCCTTAGTTTACTTATCTGTAAAATGAGAGGGGTTGGATTAGTTAACCTCTAAGGTTCCTTTCAGCTCTATGTCTATGATTCCATGAATCCATGATTTCCCAAAACTGAAAACTTGAGCCTCCTAAACTTTACTTTGAGCCTATAAAGTTAATCTACTGTTCCAGAGCTGTGTTTCTTAGCTTCTTCACTTAAAACATCTGATAACTTTGAAAACAAAATCAAGAATGTTTTAAAGGGAAAGTTTAGTAACACAACCTGCTCAGTGTAAGTACTTAAAAGGTGCCTGCATGTAAATCTGTCCTTTTCTTACTAATTAGGTTGTTTTTCTTTAAGTTAGTGGTTATTTATTGTGAAAGGACCAAAAAAGTGAATTTTGTCAGTTTAGCCTCTAAGATGCTTAAAGGATAATAAATTAAGAAATAATAGGAACATGTTTAGGCTTCTGTTAGAAGTAAGAAAGACTCAGAACTTAGGATCTTGAAGAATTGCATTTCCGTTTCAGACTTCAGTTCTCTTTCAGGGAGGTAGCTATCTTTGTTAGTCTTGGCAGCAGAGCAACAAGTGGAGGATGGATGGAGGAAGGAGGGGAAAGGTAAAACCAAAAGGGAGTGAGTTTTCTAGCTCTAGGACACTTTCCCCCATTTCTCCAAAATTTAAAAAAAAAAAGAATTCGTCTTTCTCTACATTCAAACTACAAAACTCTAGCTTTAATCTAATGGCAAACATTGAGACTCACAGATTTACAGTGATTCAAAGACAGCTTTGTCTGTCAATCGCAAGGCTGGATTTCTTTAAGAAACACATCCCAGTTACCTACTGCCTTTCAGAAAGAGTTCTAACATTTTACATTCCTTAGTTGTTTGAATTTCTGTTAACCTGTTCTTTCTTACTTCTGAAACCTGCTGCTTTATGCCTATGTGATGTTGTGAGGGCAGGATGGGGAATGTTATTTTTCCTTTTAGGTTTATTATGCGTGGAGAACTGTTATCAGAGACACCTTTAACATTGTATTTTTACCAAGCCTCCTCCAAAGTGTGTTAACACTACCATTGACTGGTTTTTGAGACATTAATTTTAGTAATATCAGAAATGCTGGATGGCACAGTACTGAATGACAGCTTTAATAGTGTAACACTATATAAAAATCAGGACTGGTCCACAAATTCTTTTCTAATGATTTCCTTTATTTGTTAGAATTTTACCTGATTTTACAGTGTATTAGATGAGTTTAAGGGACATTCCACTGCTATAAAATAGGGGTGGCATGGGGAAGGATCTTGTCCTTTTTTGATAGGTCCCCATAAACCGTTCCTCCCAAGAAAAGAGGGTCACAGATACTAAGACACAAAATGAGGTGACAATCTTGCTTTTTTCCTTATAAGGCCCATCTCATTCCCTGTATAATCTTCGTAGAATGTTGGACAGCCATGTAAAATTTGTCCCAAACTATACCAGAAATTTCCTTCCAGATGCCAGGGTAGTAGAACTCCATGTGAGAACCTTTCCACCTATGGAAAACTGGCATAATGCCCATTCTATAGAAAACATATACTTGCTGTCTTTGTACAGCTCTGTCCTCCTTGGTTCCTAAGCGCAGAAGACCTTCAGCCATCAGGCTGTGCAATGTGATGAGTCCACTCGATAAGTGATTCCTACTTGGTTTCTTCCTCAGCTTCAGGGGCTTCAGGAAAAGGAAGCAGACTACCGGACACAGGATCTGATTACAAGCCTCCAATAAGTGGTAAGAACTTCCACCCCTCCAGCTTGGATCGGTGGGCCAGAGAAGTGTTCAGTGTCAGGAAGCTGCCTCTTCTAGGGCCTGTTCTTATACTCTTTACGTTTAGAAGTTGTGGACTTGGGCATGGTTGAAAACATTGACAACTTCCTCCAACAAGGATAGAATATTAAGTTAAAATCGTAAATAGAAAGCCTGGGTTTCCATCCCAGTTGTCCCAATAATTAGTTCTGTGACCCTGGACTAGTGACTCAGAGCCAGGTCCTCAGGTGATGCTGTGGCCCAGTGTTCTTTACCAGAGTGTCTCCCAATAACATGATGTCTTGGTCCATAACACACTATCTCCCATGGCCATCCTAGCGCCCTCAGAAGCTAGCCAGGGAAAATCTTGTTCCCATTTTGTGAGGAAACAGAGGCTTCAAGAAGTTCCATGACCTTCTCAAGTGCACACAGAAGTTATTAGTGAGCCTCCTTTCCACTATAACATGCCCATCTTACCAGCTAGTATGTATTTAATATGCTTCTTTCTTAAGAGTTGGTGCTGTCTCAGTACTGTTTCCTGTAACATAATAATAAAACATTAAATGCTTCTGAGAGAATAGCTCCCATTTCTTTTGTCTCTCCTTTGACAGCAGGACTTTTTAGCCTGGCTCCCACTGACTGCCCCTTCTCCAAGGAATTCATGGATAGATTTCAAGGGCTCTGTGAATTTGGATGGGAAGAAAAGAGATTTTTATTTTCACTAACCTCTCCTATTATAAATTTTTAAAAAGGGGGTCCATAGGCTTCATCAGACTGCCAAAGGAGCCCATGACCAAAAGCTTTGCTTTAAAACTTATTGTAGTTGCCCGAGTCTGCTCTAGTTGCAGTGCTCTACACGGTCAGTGTGGCTGGTCAGCCAAGACACAACCGGCATGCAGCTAAGTAGTACCACTTTTCAAAAGAAATCTCTTGGCCAGTTAGAATGTTAATGATAAGATACATTCTGAGGCATTCAATCAAAACTGCTTAATTCAGTCCTTTTACCCTCCAAGGGATCCGCCACTTTGATTAGTTTAAGACGACATGAATCTTTCAGTCCTGAAATTAGGGATTGCTCTTTGACAGGATAGAAGACAGCAAATTCAGGAAATATCTCTAATAACACCATGCATGTACTTTGCCTGTTCTATTTGTAATATCCATTCATTGAACCCTGTAAACATTCCACATTTACTCTTAACCCAAGGCTCTTTGATTGGTTGATTACAGTTGGTGGATTGATCTCAATCCACTAGCTGCTCCTATGAACTTATTTCAGTTAAAAGGCTACCATTAAACTTAATCAGCATGCTTTTAATCAGTGTCTGCTGTGTGCCCTGTTTTTGTTGTTTAGTCATTCAGCCATTTCTGACTCGTTATGGCTCCATAGACCACTCTGAGTATGGGGTTTTCTTGGTAAAAACACTGGAGTAGTCTGCGATTTCCTTCTCCAGTGGACTAAAGCAAATAAAGGTTAAGTGCCTTTCCCAGGGTCACACAGCTAGTAAGACTCAGGTCAGATTTGAACTCAGGTCTTTCCTGACTCCAAGCCCAGTTCTCTGACCACTGAGCTGTTTAGCTGCCTACTATGTGGCACTGGAAATATAGAGACAAGATTGACACTGTCCTTACCCTCCTGGAGCTTACGTTCTATCAGGGCCTGAGGCACTATTCACATAGATACATACAAAATACACACAAGTTGGCTGTGTGAGGGAAGGTGTTAGCATCTGGGAACCCAGAAAAGGCATCATGCAGAATGTGGAATGTGTGAGATCTGGAGGAAAACAGAAATTCTGAGTGGTGACATTACCTGATGGAGAACAGTCAGCAGAGAAACAAAGACCAGGGATATGTAGCAGGAGATGGAGGGTAGAGTCAGCAAAAAAGCCAATTGGACTGCACTCAAGTGTACAGGAAGGGGACTAGGGTACAGTAAAGCTGGAGAAGAAGGTGGGAGCCATGTTGTGAAGGGACTCAGTGTATGTGTTTGATCCTGGAAATAATAGAGAACCACTAGAGGTATTCAACAGGAGCGTGACACGATTTGACATTTGCTTTAGGAAGCTCGTTTTGGCAGGTGAGCATAGAGTGGATTGGAAAGGAACAGACTGGAGGCAGGGAAAACGAGGAGGCAATGTCAGGAGGTAATGAGGAACTGAGGGACCAAACTGGAGTGCTGGCATCCATGGGAAGGAAGAGATAGTGCAGAGGAAAGGCGTGAGACTTAGAGGTAATTTGGATAGGTGAGTTAAGGTAAAATAAAGGATTGAAGATAATGCCCAAGTTACACAAGTGAGGGATTGGAAAGGTGGTGGCATCCTCAGCAGCAATAGGGAGAGTCAGAAGGCAGATTTGGGGAAAGAGGTTTAGATGTGTTGCTCTGCCTATGGGACATTGCATTCAAATTGTCTGATAGTAGTGAAGTGGAATTGAGGGAGGGAGACTAAGGGTGGAGATACAGGTGTCCCAAAAGTCTTACTGCACTTTTAATATAGTATAAATTTAAATGTAGTACAGATGTAAGAATAGATCTGTATGGAGATAATGTCACCCGGTGCATCTGAGGTCACCAAGCAAGTGACAGAAAATAAGAGAAAAAAAATACCTCATGAAATAGACTTGGGATACGCTCAGAGTAAAGAGGAGGGCATATTATGGATGATGATGATCCATCAAAGGAGACAAAGCAGGAACAAGTAGACAGAAAGGTAGGCAAACCAAAAAGAGAGCCATGTCCCAGAGGCTCAGAGAAGGAGGAGTATCCCAGGGGAGAGGATGGTCAGCAGTGTCAGATGGTGCAAAGAGGCCAGGAAGGATGAGGATCAGAATGAAACTTTGGAGACAACAGTTCCTTTCCTCTTCTCTCCCTTCTGCCATGACATGAGGTGCTATTCAGTGGGTCTTAACATTTTGGGAGAATAAAAGATTCTTCTGTAAAAAAGGTTTTGGACCCCCCAACTACAAAATGAGCACAGACCACTTGCCTACATTAACCAGTTCAGTTCAACATTTATGATATATGTGTCATGTGAAGAATGTCATGATGGATGTTGAAGGACGACATGGAGAGTATATGGGAAAATACACCGGCCAGCTGTGTTACCCTGGGCATTTCACCTCAGTCTTCCTCAGTCGCAGGAAATAGATTATCCTGAGATAATCACAGGGTGGGGGTCTCTCTCTTAGTTATTGCTGGCAAGATTCTTGCTGGAGTCCTCCTTAATAGGCTGATTTTTCACCTGAAAGATGATATACCTGAGAGCCAGTGTGGCTTCGGAAAGGGCTGAGAAATAGTTGATATGGTGTTTGCTGCCCGACAACTCCAGGAGAAATGCCAGGAACAGAACAGAGGTCTGTACACAGAGTTTGTAGATCTGACCAAGACCTTTGACATTGTTAGTTGTGAGGGCTTTTGGAAAAGTATGTCAAAATTTGGCTACCTGGAGAAGTTCATTGGTATTGTACGTCAGTTTCATGATGGCATGTTTGCCTGGGTTCTGGATATTGCACAATGCTCTCGTGTCTTCCACATCACCAATGGAGTGAAACAGCTGTGTTGCTCCCATGCTTTTTAGAATGATGTTTTCAGCCATATTGTCAAATGCTTTCAATGAGTATGAACATGGCATCAAGGTCAACTACTGTACTGATGGTAAGTTCTTCAATTTGAAAAGACTACAAGCCAAGACCAAAGTGAAGGGGGGTGGGGAGGTTGGTGCATGATTTTCTGTTTGCAGATGATTGTGCAGCCTCTGAAACTGAGATGCAACAAAGTAGGGATTAATTCTTTGCTACCTGTGCTAGTTTTGGCCTAATAATTAGCACCAAGAAAACACGGGTGCTCCATCAGCTCACACCATCCATACATGGAATAATCAGTGACAACAAATGGAGAAGTTTTGAATGCTGTGAATAAGTTCACTTACCTTGGTAGTGTACTTTCCACATTGACAATGAGGTTGACGCACATGTTGCCAGAGCTGGCTCAGTATTCGGGAGTCTCTGAAGAAAGTTTGAGAGAGAAGAGGTATTAGACTGGCTACCAAACTGTAGTTTGTAATGTGTAGTCGTTGTGCTGACCTCATTGTATGCCTATGAAACATGGACAGTCTACCAGCATCATGCCAGGAAACTGAATCACTTCCATTTGAGTTGTCTTAAGAAGATTCTGAAGATCACCTGGCAGGATAAGGTACCAGACATTGAGGTCCTTACTCAAACTAAACTGCCAGGCATTCAAACTATGCTTCAGAAAGCACAACTCCAATGGGCTGGCCACATTGTTTGAATGCAAAATGTACACTTGCCAAAAAGACTATTTTGTGGAGAACTCGCATAGGGTAGGCGATCACATGGTGGTCAGAAAAGGTGATACAAGGACCCTCTCAAGGTCTCTCTCAAGAACTTTGGAATTGATAGTGTGACGTGGGAGACACTGGCACAGGACCGCTCAGCATGACGTGCTCACATCAGAAAGGGTGCCATGCTCTATGAGCAAAACAATATTGAGACAGCACAAAGGAAATGTAGGTTGCACAAAGTTGGAGTAACCACCCCAAATGTTCACACAGACTATCTGTGCCCAAGCTATGGTGAGCATTCTGAGCTCATATTGGTCTGATCGCACAATCAGACACACTGAAACTTCACTTTATCATGATGATGTCATTTTGGTCCTCCTCGAGAATGAAGGACAATGGCCAACCACCTCAATTTCCTCAACTGTGAAATGGGGACAGTAACAGCACCCACCTTCCCAGGTTGTCATGAGGTAACATTTGTAAAAAGTGTCTAGCACAGTGCCTGGCACATAATAGGTGCTTGCTTAATAAATACTTATTTCCCACACACACACAATCCCCCAAAGTCAGAGGCTCTGACAGAACAGAAATGATGAAGGAAGACTGATACTTAGGATGAGTAAGGAGCCAGTATAAAAGCACCCATCGCTGATTTTTTTTAATAGGTCCCTGACTTATTTAAAATCACCTGAACCGGATCTATTACATCCTCAGGTCCTAAAAGAACTAGGAGAGTTTATTTCTGAGCCTAGGTCATGGAAAATCAGAGAGGTGCCACAAGATTGAGGAAAAATATCCAGCTTTCTAAAAAATAATATCATCATCATCTTAGGTAACATTGCTGTAGCACCTGCCTAAGGACTTCCTGACTCCAGGCCAGCACTCTACCCACTGTGCCATCAGCTGCTGCAAACCAGAGACCAGGGAGCTTGACTATGCTTCCAGGGAAGGTCTAGAATGGATCATTCAAGACTTAACAATTGCCAAGCCCTTGTTTAGAAGTAGCAGATCACCAGAAACGTGTGCCATGCTACCAGCCTGTTATATTATCCAAAGTGCTCCATATTCACTGCCTTGACCCTGCCCCCAGCTTTATACCTTCCCTCTTTTAGAATATAAACCTTGAGAGTCAGGACCATATTGTTTTCTTGTTCTCTGATCCCACAGTGCTTAACTCAGCACAAATTTGAGGCTAAGCATATAGTAGATGCTTTATAAATTCTCTATCTGTAAAAGCAGACTGCGTAGAAAGAGAAGCAGCAGCTTTTATCAAGAGTGGGGTACACCTGTGTAACCTCGTTTTCTGTTTTAACAGGATAACTAAACCAATAGATGAAGAGAATGACTAGTTGCTTCCAGTTCTAAATTCTGAGGTCTTACATGGATTCATGTATTTTGCCCTTTCTGTGTTTTATGTTTCTGGCCTATATGTTGAATGAGGTGTTACAGACAGGTCTTAGTTCTTGAAAGAAGGTGGGGCTTTAGTAAACAGGTGAAAAAGCACCCTGAGCCTAGGATGGTATGAGTCAAAGCATGGAAACCAGAGAGGACAGAATGAAAATAGATCATTGAGTTAATATGCTGTGCATTAATTCAGTTATTTAGACATTTAGCACCTACTGTGTGCAGAACTCCAGACTAGGCAATACAGTTACAAAGGTAAGTGTTAAAAATAGCATTTTCCATTGTAGCGTATACATTAGATTGGAGGAGAGGAGAGACAACATGCAAGCAGTTAAGCAAATAAGAGAAGATTGGAAAGGAACCTCTACTGTGTGCCAGGCACTGTGCTAAGTGCCTTACAAATATTATCTCAGTTGATCTAAAATGGGTGCATTTTGATCTACATTTTATAGTTGAAGAAACTGGCAGATAGTGGTGAAGTGACTTGCCTAGTGTCACAAAGCCGGTGAATGTTTGAGGTTGAATTTGAATTCAGGTCTTCCTGATTCCAGACCCAGCCCTCTTATTCACTGTACCACCCACTGCCAAATGAGAATGATGATCCTTCTCTCCTCCCAGATTCTCTTTCCTCTCAGGGTTTTCATGACACTACCCTGTCCTGGATCTTCTATCTGACCATCCTTTCTTGGTCTCCTGTCCACACCTTCAGCCCTGCCATACCTATTAACCATGTGATTCCTCTTCTCCCCGACCTTCTCTTTCTCTGTCCCATCTAGTCAAGACTTGGCCTCTTGGGGATCTCACCAGCATCTCTGTCTATGCAGGTGATTCCCAGATACTATCCTGGCCTCTCCTGAGCTATCATCACACATCACCATCTGCTCCTTGGACAGTTTTACACCAGACATCTTGTAGGGGTCTGATGCCCAATGTGTCTAAATCAGAACTTATCTCTCCTCCAGAACCTTGCTATTATTTGTCAAGATCCTGCCAGCCTCCCGGTCCTACCAGCCTCCCAGTCCTTCAGGCTCACCCCACACAGACAGGCTGTTATAGCCTCTCTGTCTTGTGTGTCCCTCCATCATACCTTGACAGCCCTGGTTCAGGCCCCCATGACCTCTGTCGCCTAGACCATCCATCATAGTAGCCTTCCAACTGGTCTCCTGCATATAGCACTGATGTATATGACCCTATACCTGCTCTCTCCTACCCCTCCCTGGGAATCTTCCCTGGGCCAAATAGAAGATGCTCCTCTGGCCTTTAAAACTTTTTAACTCTGCTCCTTCTAACCTTTCCACACTGCTTACAAATCATTCTCCTCCCTGCATTCTACAGTCCTGTTATAGAGCACAACTCCCTTATCTCCTGCCACCAGGCCTTTGCTCTGGTTAATCTCTGTGCTTAGAATGATGTCATCTCACCTTCACCTCTTGGCTTCCCTAAAGTCCCATCCTTTGCAAAGGGTGTTTCCTAGTTTGTCTTCTACATGAATGTGAGCTCCTTGAGGGAAGAGATTTTTTTTACCTTTCCTTTCTTGCTCAGTGCTTCACATAATGGCTGGAACGTAGGGAAGATTTAATAAATGCTTATTGACTGACTGACAGTGGACAGTGGAAGGGCTTAATGCACGTCCTTGAAATGTCATGAGAAGGCATCCAGCACGTGTGATACATTCATGGAAGGAGAGAGGCCAGAGGCACACAGAATGCACAGGCACTTTGGGATCAGGGGCATTGAAGGGAACCTCCAAACCAGTAAGGCCACAGACTCACCTGAATTGAGGTTTTTTTGCATAGGGTCTGCTCATCCAGAATGATTGATGCTCTAACTGTGGGTTTCATCCCACCAAGTCTCAGCAGTACTTGTGCGGTCAAGTGTTTCTTTCAGCCTTAGGAGCTGTATTTCATTTTGATTATTGCATAATTTGAGGTGTTTGTGTAGAGACATTTCCTACAACAGGTTTTTAATAACCTTCCCAGTACATAGCAGGTACATAAAATACTATGTGAAGTTCTAAGATCAAGGAAAGTTTCTTAGAGGGGATTGCAGAGTTTCCTTGAAGTAATGGTGCCATTCAACAGAAATTGAGAGACTGGCATCTTAGTCTTAGCAAATGGCAGGAATAAAAGCATGGATGTGGAAGATGTTGGGATGTATTCAAGATGATGAGTTGTGTAATTTGGTGGAAATAGCACTCATGAAGGTATGCAATGTAACCTGATACTAAGGATGCTGAGTTGTGGAATGCTGTAGATAACCAGGCTACATAATTTAAGCAGCCATCTGCCAGAACCTTGGAAGGCTGCACCTCTAAGAAAGGAAGAGAATTTAGGGGGGAATAATGATAATAGTTCCACAGTACAGTCAGCATCTTAGGAATTCCAGGAAATAGCATGGAACATATGAATGTGATTTGGAAATAGATGGAAGTCAGCCTCGCTGTTGTACCAATATGAGAAGAGACAGTGGTTGAGTGCAGAACATAGTTTTGGAAGTTGCTTCATTGCATTCAGGGACTAGGTCTGAGAGGAGAAAACTGACCACGGTGAGATGGAGATGTTGAGCCTCTTATTTGTTTGAAGAGAATCAGGCTGGTGAAAGTGAGAGCAGATCCATGCAGAGGCTGGGAGCCTTGTGCCACCGGGCTTACCGTGGCATTCCCCTCTGCTTCATGTGTCTCCTCCTAGGCATGATAAACTTTCAGATCAGATTTTGTCCACTGCATCTTGTCCAAACCATGAGCAACTGAGCTTGCCCCTGTGTTCTGAACCTGTCGGACAGCGCTAAGGTAAATGGAGGAACTTGGCTAGGATAAACCATTGAGGAGTTTTGAGCATGACATGATCACATCTATGCACGAGGACTGTTCTAGCAACAGTACAAAGAGAAGCAGGGACATGGTGATCAAGTTGTGTGCACTCAAATTGACTTGATAAAAGCAGTGTTTCTTAACGTAAAATCAGATGAAATTTTGATGATGTGTTTGGAGGGGGCCGGAAATTGGACTGAGAACAAAGGATAACCAGTGGATAGTCTGTGTTTCCAGTGAGATATTATTTGTAAAAGCATTTAGCCCAGTGTGTAGCACATAGTAGGTACTTAATAAATACTTGTTTGTTTACTTCCTTCAAGATGTCCAGAGAATTTAGGATTAGTTCCAGTGTGTTGGATGAGTGTATTGTTGGCAGACTTATAGTAGGAAGTGGTCAGGAGTCACGAAAATGGGCAGGCCTGTGAGAGTTTCAGTCTGCATGTTTTTTGGTCCAGATCTATGATTTAACTGGTAGAGGGAACTGTCTGTGAGGAAGCTCCTATACCAATGAATCTTAGTATTTATTCTGCAGTTTAACATCCTAGTTGCCTTAGACATTGAGACATAGTCACCAAACCACGTGTTTGAAACAGAACTTGTCTCTCTAACTCAAAAGCCAGCTTGGTATCTGCTATCCTACACTGCCTTTGCATAGCAGAAGGAAATGCCCACATTTTGTTTATTTGAGAATTGGGAGTAGGGGAAGGAAAAGTTTTTTTAAGGAAATATGTCTTTGAAGTTATGATTATTAAAGGTGGCCTGGTATGTAGAAAGACTACCAGATATGAAGTCAGAAGACCTGGGGTCAGACCCCAAAATAAGGTTCCTTACTGTCTGAGGGACCTCAGGTAGCTTCTCTTAGCCTCCTTTTCATTGTCAGTAAAAGGAGGAGGGCTTAGGTGTCCTCCAGCTCTACCTTCTGTGAAAGCTGTAACCTGGGAAGAATATTTACAGTCATCCCAGGATTAGTGTGAGAGCACAGAACTTAAAAAGCGTCTTTTTAACCATAAAGTAGTATATCCATGCTATTGGCAGGTTATTGTCATGTGTTATTGAGAAAGTTGGTGAGAATATGGCTTGAATCAAGTTCTGTAAGATCAGCCTGTGTGGCAGAGGTGGGGCTTTATCTGTTCAAATAGGACAGGGTAGGAAAACTTTCTAATCGGCTTTTAAATGCCCTTCATAGTCCTGATTGTGTTCAAGACTCCCACACACATTAACCAACATGCTTTTTTCTCCTCCCTTCAGGTAGTAACAGTCCTCATGGAAGTCCCACCTCCTCTCTAGACAGTAACATGCTCTTGGTCATCATCGTTTCTATTGGTGTCCTCACCATTGTGGTGGTGGTGATCATTGCTGTATTCTGCACTCGTCGCACTACCTCGCACCAGAAAAAGTAAGCATTCCTGTCCTGGCCACTTCTTTGTTTTAGCTGGGGAAGAGGGAGAAAGGTCGAAGGATCAGTGTAGATAAGAGTCACTTAAGAGGATAATGCATGACCATTGGGATGAGTGCTATTGAAATACAGTTTTCCCATGGGCTACTTCATGTTTGTATGGAGGAGCAACAAAATTCATTCCAATGGAAAGGTTAACTGGAAAATAGCAAGTCAAGTAAGGTCCCTGAATAATTTGATAAGAAAAAATTTTTAGTTCCCTTTAGATGTTTTTAGACCTTTAGTAATTCATTTCTGTGTACATATTAATAAAGTACACCAAATGCTAAAAAAAAAAAAAGGCATGGGTATGTAAGTATGTGACCTCTAGGATACAGTGAAACCTTACACATTTCACCTAATGGAGTAAAGGCCAATAAAAACTAGTTTTAAATATTTTTAAAGAAAGTTTTATTCCTTTCAAATATACATAATAGACTCAGCAAACAAAATGTTTCCTAACAAATATTTGGAAGAACTACTTGTATTAATAAATAAAAGTTATATGTAATTAGTATCAGTTATAAATTATTTACTAAATATTAGGGAAAATGATGCTTCCAGTGGCCTACTGTGTAATTTTAGGACCTGAAGTAAGATTAGGAAGAAGAACTTTCAAAGGTGGGAGACTGTTTATCAACAAGCACCATGAAGTGTTTGGGGTGTTTCAGCATGATGGCCTGGTCATTTGGTCCCTCTCTTAGAGAAGCTTTTTTTCAATCCCCTTCACCTTGGATTGCAGTTATCTAACCCTACAACCATCAACCTAAGTCTTTGACTTCCGCCCAAGACTTTGATGTACCTAAGCCCACTGCCTGGCATCCTCCTTTAGTCATTCTATGTGTACTACTTATAAGTACCAGAAATGATTAAAAACAATTTTTTCTGAATGGTTATTAGAATGCCCCTGGCCCAAAGGACATTTTCCATGAGCCTGCAGGGAAGGGTCATGCCTTTTTTAATATGCTCAGTCAATGTGAATCAAGATTTTAGAGGATATGCTTTCTGTTTTTAGAAACCCCACAGTTACTAGTGGGAGCTTCATGTAGTTTTTTTTCTATGCTTTTTGCCTCTACACCTTTCTTTTTCCTTCCGAGTCTTAGAATCATTCCCCAACAGAGAATACAAACCTCTTCTTGGTTTCCTTTGACATATATTCTGATGGCTATCTCTCATTTTCTTCATCTCATTAAAGTTTTTAAAATTAAACTTCTTTCTACTTTAAGTGACTGATTCATCTGTCCCTACAAAGTTAACATTTACTATATTCCATTGCCAATACTTAAAATTTTGAGCTCCATTTTTTTTACCTCAAACCTAAAATCAGATAAGCAAATCCATCATGCTTTTTTTAAAAAATAGCAGGTGAACTGGACATCATCCACACAACCTGTCGGTTAAAAAGTACCTCATAAAAAAATGAGTACTGTAGATAGTAGTCAGAAGACAATGACAGGCAGGGAGAGGGTGTTTCCACCTGTAATGTTGCCTCCTAAAGAAAAGAGGATTATTAAAAGCATTTTTAAATACACAAAAGAAAACAGAAGGAAACACATAAGCTAGGTTGCTTTGCAAATAACATATTGAATTTGTTATATATAGTTTTTCAAATTGAGGTGTACATAATAGAGGTTTGTGATTTCACATATAATCCTATTTTTCTGTTCTAGTTTGTGTATGAAAATGGTGATTTTTTTACATTAAGCTCATAATTTAAAAAAAATGTTTAGATAGTACATATATGTATAGGTACTTCAGGCTTATATCCCCTGTCTTAAAAAAATCTGTTAGAAGGGAATCCAGAGGCAGTCTAGTCCAAACCATGCCAATTCCTCAAAGACTTTTAACAAAGGTGTGCCTGTTACTTTCCAGAGCACCTGTTACTCCACTTTTGGATAGCTCTGGCAATTGGGAGGCTTTTCCTTACATCAAACTGAAATTTGCTTCTTTGCAGCATCCATCCATTCCTCTTAAGTCTGTCTTCCGGAGCCAAGCGGAACAGTTCTAATCCCCAACCAGTCACATGGAAACTGTAGACTATAGTCAACTTACTGACCTTGCTGGTCTCTAGCGCAAAGGCTCCACTGCCTTTACCCTTTTGGAAAATGGAGCTATTTGCTCTTCACTTGTCCTGACAGTGACCCATCGGGCCCATATACCAATTCAGTATTCTTGGAAACCATCCGTCTAGGTTTGGTGACTTGAAGTCAAGAACAACTATTCACTTTCTTATGACCACCCTCATTACCTTGGGTTTCAAATCCCACATCCCTGTTTGTATCCAGCCTTTTCCAATCCAGAGATCGTCGTTCTTGGCAGAGAAGACAGAAATACAATGAGAGTTAAGTAGTTACGTTACCATCGCATTCACCTTCGTAAGCAGTCTGATACCCCTTTGGATTGTTATCTTTTCCTCAGTACAACTTTAAAAGAAAAAAAAAGCTCAGTGTCTTTTGAGAGAAGTGTCCAGGATGAGAGTCACGAAGACCCAAATTCAAATTCCACCACAAACACTGGTTCTGTGTCCCTGGGCACGTCTGTTAGCCTGTTGATGCCTCAGTTTTCTTATCTGTAGAGTGAGGTGGCTTGACTTGCCATCCCTTGAGATCCCTTCTTGCTCTAAGTCCACAGTTCCTACAATGCCTTTCATTTGACTTAACATTCTTCAGCAGCCTCATTCAGGTAATTCTGTACCTTAGCATTGCTGACACTACTATTCATTCTTTTTTGAAATATTTCAGTGATAGATTTTGTCCCTTCTCAGCCCCTCCCCCAGCACACACACATGCACACATGCACACACACACACACACACACGCACATGCTGGACTGAGAAGCCAGCCAGCCACTAATGCTGACAATGACAGCACAGGCAGCGGTCACCATCTATGAAGGTGGTCATGCTAAGCTCTCTGAGAACAGAGTTGGTACCCTGAACTGTCAGAATCCTGCTGTCTCTTTCCATTGTTTTCTTTTATTCTCTAACCTTCACTTGTGCCCGTCATTCTCCTGCTTCTGCATCCGTTCATCCCAGCCTTCCCAGCTTCCTCTCACAGTATGCCCACCACAGTCTCACCGGTCATTTCCAGGACATTGTGTGACACTTTGTTTCCAGTTTTTTGCTCCTACAAAAAGCACTGCTATGAGTGTATTGGCATATAGGAAACTTCTGCTTCCTTGGGCTTTGTCCCTAGAAGTGGAATTAGAGGATCAGAGGGTACAAATTAATTCCCAATTGTTTTCCGTCAGTTATGTCAGTTCACAGCTCCATCAGCAGTGTGTTTGTGTCCCCACTTCTCACAGCCACATGCTGTTTTTGTATCTTTTCTCCTTTTGCCTACCTTTTCTTCTGTCTGCTGAACATGGACTTTTAAAATATACATTGACCAATAAATTCATATCCTCCCTTTCCACATTATTCTAAGTGTTTCCTTGTGTGATTTTACAAGTTCATTCTTGAGTGCTTCCAATCCTCCCTGAGATAACTTCCCTTGTAAAATGTAAAATGTTAGGTCATTTCCTTGTTTCTTTCCATTCTCCAGACCCACTAATATTTTTCCATCTAACACAAATTCTGATTTGGAGTTTTCACTTTTCTCTATGCAACACATCCACTCCAACAGCCAATTCCTATTTGTTGCCTGTCTCAAATGAGCAAATTTCGTGTTTACATATTATAGACAGGAATCTGATCCATTTTTTTGTTGACAGAAAAGTGTTATAAGTAGTTTTGATCGCTTGTTTAATTATTATTTTGTTTTATTTTTTTTTTACCATAGGAAACGAGCTGCCTGCAAATCTGTGAATGGCTCACATAAGTACAAAGGAAATTCCAAAGATGTCAAACCTCCTGACCTTTGGATCCATCATGAAAGGCTGGAGTTAAAGCCCATCGATAAGTCTCCAGACCCAAACCCAATCATGACTGATACCCCGATTCCACGAAACTCCCAAGACATTACTCCTGTTGATAATTCCATGGACAGCAATATCCATCAAAGACGGAATTCATATAGAGGTACTATTTTTAGTTACAGATTTTTTTCTGTTATACGAAGATTGTAGGTTTTTAATTAAAATTGTCTTCAACTCTTTGTGGGTTTTTTTCTTTGTTTTAGCAATGTTTGAAAAATTGAGTTCATAAAATCTATACGGTAACAGAACATTTCCATAGATGGTCTTGGGGATAACTTGTTATGAGTCATGAGCCAGCAGGGAGTTAGCTTCCCTGCTCACTTTGTTTAACAAGATTGATCTCACCAAAGTTGTATTGAAAGGAAGAGATCATTTGATGCCCATAACACATTCTCATGTCTTCTCCCTCACTTTATTGAGATTCACCTAGCATGTTTTGACTCAGCAGTGATGCCATCTGTGAAGGCCCTATTTTCAAAGAGCATAAGTATACATGCAGAGAACTTTGACCATGTAGTCAGTCTTCTAGCCAGTGGAAGAAAATAGGGTGCTCTTCAGTGCCACTTGTTTTTCAGAGAGGGCTGTCTTGAGTTTCTCTCATTCCTTGACATTTTATTTCAGGAATATTTTGAGAGCCACTTTGTTTATCAGTGTTATCAATGTTGTCCATGTTTTTTGGTTCACCATTAAAATGATTTCTAATCAAGCTTCTAAGTGGTACTGCTGAACTGACTACTACATTGTAACTAAATTTGATCTTTGGTATGTAGGACATGAATCAGAGGATAGTATGTCTACACTGGCTGGAAGGCGAGGAATGAGACCAAAAATGATGATGCCTTTTGACTCTCAACCACCCCAGCGTAAGTTTAGGATATTCTGTTAACTCATCAGTTGTGTTACTAGATTTGGAAAGAGCTATGAACCAGTGCCTAACTTTTGTTTTGTCTTCATATTAATGTTCATCAATAAATTTAATGATGAGAGCTTAAGGCAAGAATGTCAACTACCTGCCAATCAAAGACCTACCAAGAATCTAAAATTGATGTTGTTTTGTAAGCAAGCATTGCTCACCTGGAATTTTTAAATCAAAGGTTTAAAAACCACTGAAGTAGTCATCCTTTCTCATGTAGTGAGGGAGCCACATCCTCAAAGGAATACACTGTCCACATTAAAAGAAGATGTGACCATCCAGTCAGGAAGCACATGGTGGAGATATGTAAAGAGTGGATCAGTATATATGAAAGCAAGGGTTGTTTTGTTTGTTTATGTTTTTTTAAACAACTTTTGGCCTTCCTAATGTCGGTTCAATACTAATAAGCTTCTTAAGAATATTTTATTATTTTAAAGGCAATAGAGTCCTTTATACCTGGGCTTATTAGGAATTTTGAGAAAAATGACTTTTTCCATGTGTCATGGAGTGCCCATTCCAAAGGCATGAGGAAGCCATTTTAATTGAATAATCATGAATTATCCTTCTCCCAGTAATAAGAAAGCCATTTTCACCCTGTTCCTTGATGAGCTCAGTGAAAAGTTTCTCCCATCTACTCGTATATGTATCTGATGATAAATCCTAAAAACTTGCTTAGCAAGAATGAGAATCTATACATTAGCTATCAGTTTCTGTTCAAGAAAAGCTATTTCCTGGAACCTGTGAAAATGGTATAGGTAGAAGTAGAGAGAAGTAAATTATCTTTGGCAGTCTAACATCTAGCTAGAGAAGATAGAAGGATTTGCCTTTCACAGGTACCCCACAACTATTGACGTGTCCCTTTTTTCAGATCATTCATTAATTTATCAATAAATTTCAGTTTCTTTTGGTTTTGATTCAAATGGTAATTCATTTATTTATATATTAAAAACACACACATACTGATAGTTTTTCCTTTAGAAATAACAAAACAGTGATTGTCCTTATTTCTGAATTTGTTTCCATTTTATATATGTTGGGGAAAAGTGGTCATCTATTCTTTGGGGAGAGATATAACATGCTTAAGTGTTTAGTCTGCTGATTTAGTTCTTATGACTTTACTGTTAGGTGGAGGGAAAGAGAACAGATATGAGTCTTCTCTCTTAATTCAGTAATTCTTATGGCAATTACCTAAGTATTGTTCCTTTTGTCTTTGGGTTTTAAGAATCCTGCAGTCCCATACTTCATCTTAAACCAGGAGGCACCTGTTCAATCTGGTCACCAGTAAAATGGGGCCCTCTCAAAGGAGTCTGAGTACTGCTGAGGGCTAAAGAATCCAGCTGACCTGGCTCCTCCTGAATAAAGAAGTTGTTAATAGGGTGGTTAGGTGCAGGGACTTAGATCAAGAAGGGTTGTCGGAGAGGAACTTTGCCTTCTGTGAGGTGTCTCAGTGAACCTGAGCCTTCCAGTGAGGAGTCCATAGAGTTATCTCCAGATCTCCCTCTTGCTTGGCAAGGGAAGCAGCATTTTTTTGCCGCTGCTGCTAAATCCACATATCCTTGGCACCACATCCCAAAAGAAGAGTTTTTCAGGCAACAGTTCCCTGGCTGCTCTGTCCCTGTGACTTTTAGAGGTTTCCGTTTTTCAGCATACATCCTGGTCCTTGAAAGGTGTATTTAATTTAAAAAAAAAAGCACAGGGTCCTGACTGAGCTGCAGTATTTAGTCTGCATGTTCCTTTTAAATGGACATCTAAATTCTTCCCTCCGAAACCTGTGATTTCATCAGTGCAAAGACCTCCCCAAGCAGGCAGTCAGACTTCTGGGCTGGAGCGGGGAGCTAAGGATGGCCATCTAAACCTCAAACTTAATGGACTAGACCCAAAGCAGGGGCATAGGATTGCCCCTCCACGTACCCTCAGGCTGTATATGCTACCATTCTTTAACCACTCCTCCTCAAGGTTGCCCTCAACAGCCATTTTAACTTGTTTTTGCCTGAATAAGTAATAGAAATGGATACATAGCAGCCCTCTAAGCACGGTCCTTATAACAAGTCTCAGAAAGGTAATTAAGCTTCATTCAGCACAGTGATCCCAGAGCACTGGTACAAAGAAAAGAAAGGGGGATGCTTTTTATTGTAGTTTAAACGGTGAAAAGAAAGAAAAATCATTTTTACTGACTAAGCTGGTCATTTTGTTCTTAGTCATTCCCATTGTATGGTTGATGTTTAGCTGGCCATATTGAAAAAATGGATTTGAGAACTCCTATGGATTGTTACTCCTCTTGAGTATTTGGCTTCCTTGTATAGACCCTGCTTCTTTGAGCCCAGTTCATATGTAGAAAGATCCTTCATTAAGAATTAAGTTCACTTTTTCAAAAGTACATGAAATTCCCCTAAACTAGAAATGTGGATTCTTTACCCAAAGTAGCTAATTCATCACAGGCTCCCCTCAGGCAAATGAGGAAAGATTCCAATCAGACCTCAAAACAGTGATATCTTTAAATGAATATTTAAATATTTAAATTTAAATTCTCATCCCTTCCTGTGAATTGCCACTACCAAGGACGGCTTGTTAAGTTGTTGGCAGTAGCTTCTTGGGTTACACTTCCGGTACCACATTCCACCATTTCATATATATTACAAATGTACCACCATCCATTCAACTAATATTTATCAAGTGTGTTGCTCTCCAGCCAAAAAATAGCAGAATGGTTTAATAATTTTCATGAAGGAAAGACTTCTATATTTATATACCTTTATAGCATAGGAGAAACAGCTAAATCAGTATTCTTTTTGCAAGTAGTTTTCAAAGAGAATATGATGGCATAAAAATAAAAGCAAAACATAAGTGACTCTCCCTTTTCATAGGGCCTTGAATTGTTGAATTGCATGTGGGAGGGAAGGGGCTGGTTGTAATGTTACTGTAATGTATGTGTGTCTGTGCAGGTATGTTAAGCATTTTTCTGTCTTGTGTTCATCCACAGCCGTGATTAGTGCCCATCCCATCCATTCCCTCGATAACCCTCACCATCATTTCCACTCCAGCAGCCTCGCTTCTCCGACCCGCAGCCATCTCCACCTTCAGGGCAGCCCATGGCCCATTGGCACATCCTTGTCCCATTCAGACAGGGCTAATTCTACAGGTGAGAGATGAATGTTGAGGCCCAGCAAGAATCCATCTGCAAAGAACTGGGGAACATAGAATTCTCAGTAATTCCAGAAGTCACAATTTAGACATGGGTTTGGGGAGCTTTCTTCACCCTTCTATGGTATCTGACCAGAGAACTTGCTAAGTGAAACTTAGATTTTCCTAAGCGGAGTCTTTTTTGTCTGTGAAGTTCATCTCCAGCCCTTCTCCTGTTTTGAGTGTTCTTTGTAAGGTATGTGATTTTCATCAATAACCTCACTTTTGTAAGGTCATAAACTTGCATTTTTATTCACTCTTCTCACTTTCTTCCATTGTTTTTTTCCCTTTTAAATCCATGAAAACTTGGAAGGAAAGAACATACCTGGAAGTTAGCTGATACTTCCAAATTGGAGTTGTTTCTCCTTTTAGATAATTGTGATGTTGGGTTAGTAGGATTAAGTAACATAGTAAACTGTGTCTTCCTTTGAATTCAGGTCGGTTCTTGAAGTTGTTTTGCCATTTGTGAGAACATCAAAAATGCCAGGCTTACTCAGGCAGCAGGTGGGGCCAAGCAGCCAGTCTTAGGCAGCAGCAGTGAGGATGTTCTCCTCTGCCCCTTCTGCATTTTCACCTTGGCCTTGTGTTTGTGGGGCTGCCTTGAAATGTGAACCATGCAGCCTAAAGTGTTAGAAAGCCTCACATATTCTACCAGTGATATCTCAGCTTGGAAATCAACTGACAAGCATTGATTAAGTGCTTACTGTGTGCCAGGTACTATGCCAAACACTAGAGATACACTGAAAAAGCAAAAAATAGCCCCTCTCTTCAAAGAACTTAGTCTAATAAGGAGATAACATGAACACAAATAGTTATGTAGAAAATAAATGCAGATTATGTAACAAAGAATAGTGTGATAAAAATAGTCCTGAAGGAAGAGTGGACAGTGGGTGAAAGGTCACAATGCCCTAGATGTGTTTTCCTTAGTAATTGGGCCCCTTAGGATGGAGTCTCCTTTATTATCCACATGTCTGTGTGGCATGGCATTTCTTCATCTGAAACATGCTTAGCATTAATCACAAGAATGTAAGAATACTAGAAAAGTGGAAGAGAATTGAGTATGTGAGAATCCATTTACCAAACAGAAAAATTAGAATAGTTTGCTTTCAAAAGGATTCTTTACTTGAGAAAAGAATTTGCTTCACTGGCTTTTAAAGTGGCACCTTTTTAATGTAGTTAAATCACTTAGACACAGTAGCTTTCAAAGGCAAAGGAAAGTCAATAGTAGGTAGGTGCCGATGAAGATCAGCTCCAGATCAAGAGAAAGCAAGTGAGAAGTGGATTTTGATGCACAAACATCTGCTTGATGTATTTTTCACAGTCACAGTTCCTTCTGGAACTTAGGCTTGGGCATTCGTCATATGGTTGTCTGTCCCTGATATGCCAAGCTTATATAAGAGGGGATTTACTGAATATTATTTTACAGTCAATTTTTCAAAGGATCTCCAGCCGTTTTTAAACTTCAACATCAGAATCATAAGGTCTTCTAAAACAAAGGGGCCTCCAAGGCCATCTGCTCCAGCTGACACCTGGACGGAAGCCTGCTGTACAGCCGGTTCAGCCTGGGCTTTTTGGAGGAGTAGCCTGCCACCTCTGGGTGGCTCCCGATCATGGCTAGGTGACTATTTTGATGTCATGCCTAAAGTTGCTTCCGGGCCTTTTCTTCCCCATCCCCCTCTGCCGTGAGGCTAAGTAGGACAAGTCCAAAGTCCTTCTGTCCAGGGCCTGAACAGGCCTCCCACTGGAATGAACCTTCTCCAATCTGAGCACATCCTCCCTTCATTAAATGGGGTGAACTTGAGGTCCTCACCCTCCCCTTGTCCTGCTCTGAACACTCTGCAGCATATTATCAGCGTCCTTCTCAAGATCAGAAGAAATGACTCTGCCTCTGATTGTATTGTCCCTTTCCTGGTCATAACTGTGGCCTAGTGTCATGTTAGCTTTCTTTGGGGAAGGGAAGAGGAAGGGAACAGGCGTTTTTTAAGTGCCTCCTTGTGCCAGGAGCCATGCTGAGTTCTTTGCACTTGTCTCATTTTATTTTTATTACAACCATGGAAATAGCCACTATTGTGACCACACTTTTTACATCTGAGGAAACTGAGGAAAACCTAAATGACTTGGCCAGATTTACTCAGCTAGGAAGAGGCCTGATCTGAACTCTGGTCTTCCTGATGCCAGGTGCAGTGCTGTGCCCTCTATACCACCCATCTGCTGTGATCACACCTGTACTGTCAGCTCTGGGGTTCTCAGTCTCCCTAGGACTCAGTGCTGCCTCCCAATGGCTCCCCCTCTCCCTCTGTCAGCCCCCAGGTTCTGAGGTGTTACTCTATGCTGGTTTGGGGCTGCCTCGGCCTTGGAGGGGGATGTGTGATATTTGTTGTAGTGTGTGTAGCTTTGATTACCTTTGCTTCTATGACTATGAGTAAAGAACTGTCTCTAAGTAATACTGGTGTGTCTCCAGAAAAAGAGCATGAAGGGAAGCAGGTGGGGGCACCTCATTCATAAGACTCTGATTGACTGGATCTATGCCCTTTATATGACTAGGTTCCAGCTCAGGTAGAAACAGGGTCCACCACCATGGACCACATGCTATCATTATCTGTGATTTATTGTCTTTTTACTTATTTGGTTAAATATTTGCCAATTTTATTTTAATCTGACTTGGTCTGCACTCAGAGGTGTTTTGACACCTGTGTTCTAGCTTTCCACATGAGTGAGATGAGCACTGCTGCCCCCAGCAGGGCCAGACCCCAGGGAAAGGGGAAGGCAGCCCTCAATGAGCCAGGGCCTCCTGGTACTTCGTGAAATAGCATCAAACAACCAGCACCAAGCCCTTCCCCATTCCCCACCTCTCCCTGATTATTAAATTGGTTTTCTGAGTGACTTTTATCTGTTCTCTTACAACAATGATGATAGCTAGCACTTGTGTACAACCTTAAGATTTACAAAGTACATTATCTCATTTGATAAAAACTTGGCTAGAAAACTCAGCCTTCTCAGCTTAAACTTCATGCTGAAAATTTGTAACAGACAAAATAGGAATATATTGTCTAAGGGAAAGACCTTAATAAAACCAAGCTTAGGAAAAAATGGGAAAGGACTGTTGAGCCCTAGGTATAACTTCTGGCTCTTAGTCCCTGTGTCACCCTGGGTTTCCGTTCCCTCTTGGACAAAATGAGAGAAAGAGAGTTATACTCGTCCTTCTGAATCTGTGACCCTAAGACTTTATATTGATCCCCAGTGAATTTTCTTGTCTGCCCAAATATCTAAGTATACTTACCAGCTTTGTGTAATTCCCAGATTTTATGAATATGCAGTCTGCCGCTATGCATTCAGTAGCACGGAGTCAGACTAGCCCATGATGTTTTGGTTTTGGTTCATTTTAACCGAAATCTTAAGGAGACACTTGAGATTTAAAAGGACACCAAGAACTGGAAGCACAGAAGGAGACATAGGGACAGATAGAACCAGAGTGGTGAGTGAGCCTTGAGAAGACAGAATGGAAGGGATGTTCAGAGACGAGTCCCTGTGTCTGAGTCGCTGTGCCTAAAGTCCTCACATAGACTAGAAGGCATAGGGACACACGGCTGCTGTCTTCCAGTACTTTGAAGGACTTGTCATATGGACAGAAGATTAGATTAGGGGGAGCAGAGGGCAGAGCCAGGAGTGATGAGAATAGATTAGAGGTTGAGAAAAACTTCCTAACAATTTGAGCTGCCCAGAGTTGGATGGTCTGATTCAGAAGGCTGCAAGTTCCCCTTCACAAGGTATCTTCAAGCCAAAGGAGATTCCCAATTCTTCTCCAAGTACACACTGGTTTCAGCCCCCTCAGACTCCTAAGTGAGGGCTGGGGACCCTGTAGGCGCTTCACAAGTGCTTAGTGAGTAAAAGTGGATAGAATAAAGCACACAAGTTACCATCTAAGGCTGTAAAACAATTAGGGAGAATTAAGAATCATTAACTTTTATATATGAAGGATATGGGTCATCATCTTTTCCCCATTTTCTTACTTCAGAGTAATTCCAGTTTTCTTTTCCAGTTTTGCATTCCCATGGTTCCTGAAGCAGACATTCTCTGGGACTCTTTCCTTGGTCCTTTCCTCTTCTCTCTCTACACTTTCTTTCTCATTCCTTGACTATATCCCCTCCATAGTTTTAGTGATCACCTTGCAGCTACATTTGTGCAGTCAGATACAGACCAGAGAAGCAGATTTCTTGACAGTATCCTAATGCATATGGTTCCCATATCTACCCTGTCCCCCCATTTCCTTGGCCTGCTGGACATCGCCTCACACTCGGCACATCCAAAGCACTGCCCACCTTACCCTCTTTCCAGCCTCCTCCTCCCCACTGGTGATGCTATCCTACTTCCATACACATGATGTATCCACCTCTTGCATCTGCCTCCTCCTTTGCACTCCCCCTGCTGCTGCCCTATTTCAGGTTCTGCTGTCTCTGTCTGGTCTGACTGCAACAGCATCCTGACTGCCCAGATCTGACAGGGTCACTTCCTGACTATGATTCTCCATTACCTGCTGGGAGCCTGTCATTCAGGACTCCATAGCCTGCCTTGCTGGCCTGTCACACCACTCCATTACCTGTGCCCTCCCTTGGCCCTGCCTTTCCCTCCTTCTTGCCTTTGTACACTTTCCCTGTCCAGGGTCCCCCCCTTCCCTGCCTCTTCTTCCCTTTCATAAATGTTTCATTTGCCCCCATTTGGACTTTTCTCCTACACGCATTCTGCTATGATGTCTATCATAGTTATTTATGGGTTGGTTTGGGGGGCCCCCTCATAGAATGAGCACGAGCTCCTTCAGAGGAAATCTTAGTCCTCTTATGCTGATGGACTCCGCATCTCTCCTGGTGCTCTTTGTAGGGCACAGAGATGCTTAATGGGTGATTATTGGATTGAACTTATACAATATTGGCTAAATAGAAAAAGCAATAGGGATGGATCTTCCTGCTGCTAGGATTTTCTTAGAACAGTTCATCCTTAATGTCACCACTGTTGAAAATGCATTCCCTTGGGAGAAGGGTCAACCCAAATGATCTGGCTGACCCCTGCATTAAAAGGGGCCTAAAACCTAAGCTTTAACATCCTCCTGGGTTCAAGAACTGCTGATGTTTGTCTTTTTTTTTTTTGGCATAGAATCAGTTCGGAACACCCCCAGCACCGACACCTTGCCAGCTTCCTCATCTCAGACGTGCTGTGCTGACCATCCAGATCCAGAGGGGGTGGCTGGCACCTCATATTTGGCAAGCACCCAGGAAGAAGGCTCTGGCCCCAGCCTTCCCACAGCCCATGTCCGGCCCTCTCATCCATTGAAGAGCTTCGCTGTGCCAGCAGTACCACCCCCAGGGCCCCCCGCCTATGACCCCGCCTTACCAAGCACACCTTTACTGTCCCAGCAAGGTGAGGACTTGTCTGTCAGGACTCAGAGTCAGTGCAGGCTGACCATCCTTTCACTTCCCTCTCTTGCCACATGACATTTCAGGCTCCACATGCACACACATGTGCACGAAGTCAGTTCCCATGAGCTCCCAGCCCCATTTGTGGCCATTAGACAGATACACCCCTCTAGTGACAGGTCCAGGGCATTGTCAGTGTCATTCTCTGCCCCTTTTGGCCTCCGAATCCCCACCACTTGTGGTGTCTGTGCCATCCGAGCTATGGGAACCCCCTGCTCCACTGCTAGGTGCTTGGCCAGTGGCCTGCAGTCATTTGTGGGGTGTGACTAAGTCCATTCTTGATAATGCAAACTTTTCTTCTCAGGTCCTAACCATCACCTTCACTCAGTGAAGACGGCATCGATTGGGACTTTGGGGAGAAGCCGGCCTCCCATGCCAGTGATCGTTCCCAGTGCCCCTGATGTGCAGGAGACCACAAGGATGCTGGACGACTCAGAGAGTGTAAGTGGACGGTGTTCACGCTCAGTGCCATGGCCTCTGTCAGTACTGAGCCTCACCCTGCCCACACACAAAGAACACAAGTGACTCATGGCGACTGAGCTTGGACCGAGTGGTCACGGCATTGTGGTGGTTGACCTTTGGGCACTCCTATCCCGTCCCTTCTGTCTGCTCCTTTTCCTCAGGTCTTCTTGGTCTTCCTCTTTCATTCTTGAGTCTGGCTTCACATCCTTTGGTGAGCTGGCAGGATTGTGTCTGTGCCTGAGTTTGCAGGTCACAGAATAGGTGGGGAACAGGAGGGCCTTAAGTGCTAGGTCCTGCCTTCTATTTTGGGGTTTCTGCCTCTGACCATCAGCATCTTGGCTGCTCTGAGCTCAGCATCCCTTAAAACAAGAATACCAAAGCACAGAACACATCAGGACTTTGTGGTGCTAAGATCACTGGCCCCAGTTTGGGGCTGTGATTGCTGATGGTTGTTGAAAACCCCAAGTGTGTCAGGGAAATGCCTGTCACTGTCAGCCAGCCAACAAGCATTTCTTGAAGCACCTGCCATGTGCCAGGCTCTGTTCCAGGGAGACAGGAATGAAACTGTCCCTGCCTCCAAAGGGCTGAGGTTCTGTGGGGGAGAGTATGAATGTGTATAAAATATGATCAGAATAAAGATGAGGTCATTGCAGGAGGGGGAACACTGAGACCTGAGGAGCAGGTAAGACCTTGGACTGAGGTCCAGGTGAGAAAGAAACACCATCCAGAGACAGGAGAGAGAAGGTCACGAGAGGACCCTTAGGGAGGTGAGTGGAGCTGCTGAAAGAGGACAGGAAGGCAGCCACAGTGGAGGGGGCCTGAGATGCCAAGCAAGAGTTTATTTTTGATCTGAGAGGAAACATGGAATTGGCTGGAGTTTAAGTGCAATGCCATGATGAGCTCCTGGAAATGTAGCCATGGGAAGGAGGAATGGGAGGGGAGACTGAGAGAATGGCCATCACCATCACACAGGCAAGAGGGACCAAGTAACTGAAGACAGGTGCAGAGATGAGATCTACACGTGTGTGTGTGTGTGCACACATAATGTAGATACATGTGCATGTGTGTGTATGAGATCAGGGAGTATGAGGAGCCTGGACAAACCTGACTGCCTAGAAGAATTATAGTGCCTTTGGCAGAAATGGGTAAGTTTCAGGGGAAAGCTGATGAGTTCAGTTTTGGAAATGTTAATTATGAGAAGCCTGCAGGACATGCCACAGCAGGAACTAAGCAGCCCAGTGGAGAGAGCACTAGATTTGAAGTTAGGAAGACTTATGCTCATGAGTTTAAATCTGGCTTCATAGACCCTGGGCAAGTCACTTCACTGTTTGTTTCCTCATTTATAAGATGAGCTGGAGAAGGAAATGGCAAACCGTTCAAGCGTCTCTTCCAAGAAAACCCCAGCCGGGGTCAAGGAGGTGTCAGACATGATCGAGACGACCCAGCAACAAGAGGCTGGCCGTGGGAAATGTCCAGGGGGCAGTTGGTGAAGTCAGGCTCTCGGGAGCGCACCACTTCCTGTCCAGCCCTGTGAGTGGGACCAAGGCAGTCCCTCAGGGAGGCAGGTCTTGTTCAGCTGTTGATCCACATTAGGAAGCGAGTTCACCTGCCGCTGCCCAGCAGCACCACTTGGCTTTTTGTTACTTCTAGCCAATCTTAGAGAATCATGGTTTCCCAGCTGGAGGCAAGGGGGGGAACTGGGGCAGAGAGGGCTTCCGTGGCTCAGCCAGGCTCTCACAAGTGGTAAGGAGCTGCATTTTACTACACAGTCCTTCAGGATCAGGGCCTCCACCACTGTTTGGAGCACTAAGAAACATTTTAGCCTCTTCTGTTTCCCAGGTGGGGATCAGCGATGGGGGTGTAGCATTCAGAGACAGAAATGTTCAAGGGACTTTTGTTCTTATCAATTGATAGAACTGACCAGACTAAAAGAAAAAGAAATTTCCATTCAGCATAAGCCTACATACATCAATTACTGGGAAGAATGTCAGTCTCAGCACCATTTCCAACAGAAATGTTGAGTATGACTCTAGACATACTCTGTCCAGACTTAAGCAAAGGAGCAAGCACAGACTCCAGAATTCTGCAACGGATTTCCTCATCACTAGACTGGTTTCTCTCTCTTGCTTCTGCTGAGGCAGCATCAGAAAAGTGAAAGAATTTGGGTTTTCTTTTACACTTCTTAGGCAGAATGCTGAAGCCCATTTGATTCAGTTCATTTTCATTAGTTAAGGGGGCTAGACAATAATTTTGATGTTTAACAACATAGAAAAGTTCCTCTGTATTTTGCCCATAGTGATGCAAAAATGTTGCGGCGCATTTATGGTTATCAAACAATCATACGAGTTGGAGAAAAAGAAGAAAATATCCTCCCACTATCGCTGTGAACACCACAAAGACCCTTGAACTGGGGCCCAGTGATCCTCAAGTGTGGTTAGACCCAGAGGATGTGGGATTCCTCAGGTGGTTGAGGAAAGGGAGGTTTTACCTGCACAGACCAGTGTGGGAGCAGCTTGTATGGAAGGATCCTGATCAGCAGAAGCCTTCAGTGAGGGATTGTTTTGTTGCTTTCTTCTGGTCCTTAACATTTTTCTAAAATCTTCTTTATAAAATAACTAATACAATCTGATATTATCAATAAAAATGAGTTGGGGGTGGGTCAGAGAGGGGGAGCGCAGACGTCAAAGCAGCAGGTTTTGTTCTCTTTGCCCTTTTGCTCCTTTAGGTGGAGCATAAGTGACTTCTCACGCACCCATCTGAGTTTGCTCCCAGGTGCTGTGGAGTGACAGACTCACTTGCTAGCCTGGAGTCTGCCCATTGCTCTTGTTTCCTTATTCTGCAGTCTTTCCCCAGGGGGCTCAGGAAGCCAGGACCCTCATTTCGTCTCATCTCCTCTACCTCCCAGTCATGGGGCGTCTGGCTGGCACTTGTGGGATAGCTTACATTTTTTACCTAATTCCCTGTTTCTTTTAAAGGCCCCACCATCATTCTAATCACCCACATCCTCCTCTTCTCTTTCTTCTGCCCCTCACCCCATCTGATGTCAAGTCTTTGTGTTCGACTTTGGTGATAGATTTTTTTTCTCCATCACTTCTTTCTGTCCACCTGGGTTTTAGCCTAAACCCAAGTCAAGGCCACTGTCACCTTTCACTCCGACTGTTGCACTTGCTTCTTGATTGATTAGCATCCTCCTCTCCTCCTTCAAGCACCGTCTCGTTTCTAGGACAAGATGTAACTCCATGGTTGGTCTCTAAAGACCTTCACAAGCTGCCTCCTGCCCATCTTTCCAGACTTGCCGCATATTGCTCCATTGTCTATCCAAACAGGCCTTGTCGCTGCTCCCCAAAACATCCCATTTGTAAACCTTTGAACAGACTGTCTGGCCGCCTTCCCTGAAATACACTTCCTCCTCCCTTCTTCCTCATGGATTTCTCAATTCATCACCCTCTACAAGGGGTTCTCAACACTGGGCACTCCCCTCCCTCACCTCCTGGACAGGGCTTTGTATCTGTTCTGTATCCTTTACTTACCTGTGGATGTGATCGCTCCCAAGGGAGCACATACTCTGTAAGGCTATGCTTTTGTCTTTGTCCCCACAATATGTAGGTGCTTCATAGCTCTGTTCATCTGTGTCCCCAGCACCTGGCACATTGTGGGGGCTTTGTATAGGCCTCTGGATTGATTGACCCAGGCACTAACTCAGTGACCTTTTCCACAGAGCTATGAACCGGATGAGCTGACCAAAGAGATGGCCCACCTGGAAGGACTAATGAAGGATCTTAATGCCATCACAACAGCATGAGCACCTTCAGCAAGACGTGACTCCAAACCCCATCCCTAAGTCTTGGGACTTGGCCTTGGAAAACAAGGAATTGTACAGAGTGGGAGGACAGCACAGGAGAGCGTAGGGGTCAAGGACGCGAGCCAGCCGGCGCGGCAGCGCCGACCACCTGCGTTGTCGTCGTTATCGTCACAGATGAAATCATGGGCAGGGCAGCTTACGGCCCTCTGCCTGTGACGCCGCATGGAGAGGGCATCGTATGCCACCACGGAGCGTCCTGGGGAAGGCCACGGGTGGCATCTGCGTTGAGATTCCCACCAGGTTTCATCTCAGTGCTGCAACCGCACCACCTTTATTGAGTGTTGGACATTGGCGTTTGTGTACAATTTTATTTGTTTCTTATTTTATTCTTTTTTTTTAAAGGGAAAGCCTTTTATGTAATCCAAACAAGAAAGAGAACTTAGAGTGTTGTTTTCCACAGCCTGACCTGACATTTGACTGCTTGTTTCTCTTGTGTATGGAAAATCATTGACAGTGTGGCTTGTTCTAGGGGTTCTGAATTTGTTTTTTATTCTGAGTAATAGGTCCTCTGCCAAGAGTCAGTCCATCACTTGGGAGGGAGGGGGGCAGAGGGAGGGACGTGCATTGCTCTTTGTAAGCTTTTTTATTATTATTATTTTTTTATTATAATTATTAAAGGCCTGACTTTCTTCTCTCATCACTGTGAGATTACAGATCTATTTGAATGAAATGTAACATTG
Organism: Potorous gilbertii; assembly: GCA_028658325.1. Classification (NCBI taxonomy): domain Eukaryota; kingdom Metazoa; phylum Chordata; class Mammalia; order Diprotodontia; family Potoroidae; genus Potorous; species Potorous gilbertii. The sequence continues at coordinate 497,978,428 of CM053769.1, forward strand.
AAAGATTTGTTTGTCACTTTTTGTGCAGTTTCAGTATTGGGGAGAAGGGGGTAGGGCAGGGTGGGAGGAGGGTGGGTGGGGAGAAGTGGAGGGGACGGAAGGGCCCACCAGGGGTGCCATGATGACTTCAGTTTTTGTCCTCTCTTCCAGGATCCTGCAGAATTTGGAAGCATTTTCTAACGTCCTTCCTCTTTTGTTACTAATTTATAGTCAATTTCATTTGAATTTGCTTAAGAAATGCTCTTCATGTGTGGCTTGCCTTTGGATTCAAGCAGCTTTGCCTGCTTAGAGACTCTTCTTTCAGCCAAGACCTCCTCATCAGAAATTAGTTGAAAGGGGGGGGAAGTGAGAGGGAATAAGAGGATGCACTGGTGGTGTTGCCAGCATTCTAGAAAGCTTTACATACCTGCAGAATCTGGTAGCAGATTTCTAGAAATGTCCTTCTTCATCTCTAAATGATCTCCAAGGTCCCGTCCAGCTCTCGGGCAGCAATTCTGATTGTTAGTCAGGGAAGAACCCGAAGCATAGAGCTTCTTCCTCTTATTGCAGGCTGCCAGTGATAACTTGAGAGTCCCTTAAGAAGTCAGAGCTTACACCGTCAGCAGAGCCAGTTAAGCTGTTTGAACTCCAGTCCCCTGTTTGGGCTGGGGAAGGAAGAGCACGAAGGGACTAGAGCCAAGGGCAGCCCCCGGCCTGGGAGAATCCTTCCTCTCCCAAGTTCCCATTGACCCAGCATTTAGCAAGGATCCCCGGCTGGAGAAGAGGTGGGCTACGAAGTAAAGTCTTTCCCTGAAAATTGAAGTTTCTCATGTTTTGTTCCAAGGAAAGCAAGGAGATGAAAGTTTTCTGTGAAGAAGTACCAAGTGAAGTCTCACTTCCTGAGTGTCTAGAGCAAAGGTAGAGAGGAGAGGGAAAGGAGGGAGGAAGTCTAGCAGCTGGGGCTGATCTGGGCAATACTACCCTCTCTTCATTTTCCTCCTCCCCTTCAGGCCTCAGCAACTGAGGCTTCTTTAATCAGTAGGAATGAGGGTGGTGGGTGAGTTGATTTCCATCCAGTAACTAATCCAGGGGCTGGTGGAAGCTTAGGGCCAGCGATGAAGACATGCAGTGAGCATCTCACCCACAGAACACTGCCACACCTAGCTCCAGACTAGCTTGGGTTTTTAACTTCCTTGTAAAAAGATTGGGTTTTTCCCCCCATTTTTTGTGCACTTTCCTAAATGATGAACTCTTTGTTATGCTAAGGCAATGAAAAGTACAGCATTGGAACTCCCACCTCAGGACCAGCCGACCCCACATAATCCCAATAAACCAGGAGGTACCTCAGAAATAATGTGTAGCCCCTCTTTGTTCCAGTGAGGGCAGGGGAGGGCGGCAGTGTTTACCCTGCAAAATATCTTACCTTTTGCCCAAAGAAATGTACACCCAGTATTCCAAGTTGGCAGCTCCTTGTGAATATTGCTGCACTGTTGTAAAATCCCTTGGGACTGTGGATATTGCCATGCAATTGGGAAGGGAGCCAGGGTGGGGGGTATTTTTCAGTGATGGCTTATTTTTTAAACAACTGTTCAAAGTTGGGTTTTTTTAAAGGTTAAACAAGAAAATGAAAAGCATTTTATTCTAGTTAGTGTACACTATGTATTACACATTTTTCACCGTTGAATACATTTTCTTACATTATCCTGTAATTTTGCACCTGAAACATTGTATATCTTCTAGGGTGCTAGTTAAGCTATGGGATGGCAGCTTTCTTCAGAACAATTCTGAACAAACCTGTATTTTGATTTATTAACCTGATGTAGGAGAAGCTGAAGGACTATGTAGAATTCTTCCTTTCTGTACACACTTTTTTTTGCCTTTTCTGTAGTACATGCTGTATACTCCATGACTTTTTTAAAAACAATTTCATGTTTATTATTTAGTATTGGAAATCCAATACACTTTTTTATTCAATCAAATTCTAGTCTGGTCAGAAAGTTTGTTCTTTTTAAAATTTCTCTCATTCCTCTTCAAAAATTCCCCCCAAAAAACTGGTGTGTCACTGTTAGGAGATACCTACCTATAATTTTCATATAGCCTGAGCTGGAAGAGCCCCCACAGGTGATGAGTTCCAAACCTGCTTATTTTACAGATGAGGAGACTCACCAGCGTGTGATTTACCTGAGGTCACACAGGTAGTCAGTAGCAAAGCCAGGGCTGACCCCAGGTCCATCCTGTGACCCCAAACCCCAGCGTTCTCCAGGGAACTACACTCACCCACCCTGCTGAAGTTTTCAAGTCAATGTAAGTTCGATAGTTAGAAAGAAAACTTGTGTCCTTCCCCCCACGCTTTAGAAAGAGAGCAATTGAAGTCGCCTCGTCCTAGAGTGAACCATGAACACTTTCATCCTCCCTTTATGTAAGAGAAGTGAGCCCCCAGAAGAAAACAGCTCTTCAAATTTTAACTGTCTTACTGTGGGCATGTTTGTCTAGTGTTCTTTGGCCCCCCTGGGGTACAGCCATCTGAGTGGCAGATGGTTGTTGCTGGCTTCATCCAGAGCCCCAAACCAGGTGTATCTGGCCATTTGAGGAGAGCAGACAGACCTTTCTTTCTGAGAATCCTGAGTCAGAAAGATGGGGGCTCTAAAGGCATAGGGACAGAACTGACTCTGCCCAGGTCCATGGTCTGAGCAGAGAAGCGTCTGATTCCTGACACAGGAGAAAGTCGGTGCATAAAGCCCTTCCTTGACTATCATCATTTGTCCAGCCAACTAAAGCCACAAGAGGGCAGTCCCGACCTACATCAGCAGCTGGGAGAGGCCAGCCAAGAGAAGGAGCTGAGGGAAAGAGACCGAGGGAGGATTGGAGGGAGGAAGGTGAGAGGTATTTTTAGATCTCATCAGACTTCCCTCTGTGCACCTGGCCCTGGGGTATTTAGTTGGTCCTTTCTAAGCCCTGCTTTGAGCAGCCACACCCAGAGAGCTTACCTTTGCCATCTTGGCTTCATTTCTTGCTGGTCTGATTATCTTAGCTTCTGAAAACAAGTGACCCCTGAACCCAGAATCAGCATATTACACCTTTTGGATTTAACCCTAGCCCAAACTCCCTAGTGACACTTTCCTGGGTTTTGTGAAATGGCGTAGTAGAGTGTTGAGTTGGAATCAAAGGACCTGGATTCCAATCTTGGCTCTGTGACATATATGGCTTATGTGACTTAGGCAAGTCATAACCCCTCTGGGAACCCAGTTTACTTCTCTGTCAAATGAAGAGGTGGGATTAAGTCATTTTTGTGGTCCCTTCCTAGGTCAATACTCCTATCATTTCCTTTGGTTTCTAGAGGTCAGGAAGAGACCCTCTCAAGATTGGTTCCCTAGATGTCCGTTTCCGTGGATGTCCAGATCCCTCCCAGATCATTAGAGCTAGCCTTCCCCTGCAAAGAAATGGTGAGGTCAGTGTGAATAGGGAGTTTCCCTAAAACAAGTTGGGAAGGTTAGAGTGGAATAAGCCTGGACATGGTCCAGATGAGTATCCTGGCCAGGATGGAGATGGGCATAGGGCTGTGTCTGTGTCCTATTCAATCTGCCACAGGAGGATCCTATAAACATTGCCAGGCTTTCCCAAGTCTGACCAGGAACTTAGGTTATTACCACCATTGTTTGTTACTGCTCTTTTCATTCAAGAGCCAAAATGGAAAATGAAACCACATCAGACATCCCTTGGTATTTTTTAAAGATAATAGAATTCAGAGGTTGTCTTGGATCAATAAAGAATATCATTTCCATTTGGGGTCTGAACTATGAAGGGTTTCTGTTTGACACTGATGTCCTGCTCCTTATGCTTCTGCACAGTATCCCTGAATCTTAGAACTGGAAATGACCTAAGCAACCATCTAGTACACCATGCCTTTATCTGAACAAGAATCCCCTTTAGTGTACACCTGGCAAATGGCAGCCCCAGCTTGTTCCTGAAAACTCCCTGAGAAGAAAACAACTTCTTAAGCCAGCCCGCTCCTCTTTAGATAACAATATGAGGAAGTTCCTTTCTCTAAGCCTAAATGTGTTTCACGACTTCAAGAAAAATAAATCTAATCCCTCTTCCATATTATAGTCTTGAAGGCATCATTTCTATCATTTCTCCTCTTCAACAGAGGAAAGCCTGGCACCTTAAAGGCTATACCAACAGACCTTAATCACTAAGCAGGTCCTATCATGCTGGAAAGATGAACTGTGTGTTAACCAAGGACCTACCTAGCTAAATTGAAAGAGGCCCCACTGACTAAGTACCCACACCAACAAAAACAGGAGTTGAAGTACCCAGTAAATACATCCATGAGACAGAACTGCTGTGACAGGAAGACCCAAAGGGGCTGCAGGGACCTCTCAAACTCACTTTGAGGGTGGTGCTAAGAATCTCCACCCATACAACTAATTTAGTCCTTGAAGGTTCTTGGTTGTAGAGTAGCAGACTAGTACCGTGCTCATTATTGGGTTCAATGAAATAAATCTAAAAAAAGGGAAATCATGCCTCATTGATCTACCCTAACTTTCTTCCAGCAGATAGATAAGTATATTGACAGGAAGAGTAATCTATTTAGATGGCAGTCCAGTTAGACTTCCAAAGAGCCACACCAAAGGCTATTTTAAAAATTCATCAGCATAAGACTAGAGGATTTTTTTAATGGGAAAGCTTAGCAAACTAAAGTTAAAGAATCTCATCGAGTTATACTTGAGATCATTTTTTTATAAATTCACTGGGAGACAAGGGTTTTGGAAATAACAAATTTTTTTTTCCCTATAGAGAAAATTGTGAAATATCTGTCCCTAGAATCTTGTGGTCAGTCCTAACTGCTGAAATTGCAGAGGAGGGGAAAGCATTGCAGACATGGTGGACAGCCAGAGAGAATGCCCACAGCTGAGATAGAGTGATTTGTCTGTGGTACAGCTAGAAGGCCAGTGTCACTGGGGAATAAGGGGTGAGGAAACTGGAAAGGTAGGAGGGGGCTAGATTGTGAAAGGCTTTGAATACCAAACATAGGATTTTGTGTTTGCTCTTGGAAGCAATGGGGAGCCACTGGATAAGGCAAATGAAGTATTTACCAAATCCCAAAACATTAGGATAGAGGTTGAGAGGAGGAAAGATCCCTTGGAAGGATGCCATGTGGACAAGAATCTTGGGAAAATCATTATCCAAGAGAATTTAGAACTAGACAGGACCTTGGAAATCTTCGTTTTCTGGATGAGGAAAGAGGCCCAGGGACTGACTAGCAAGGTCAAGGTCTCCAAATCCAGGGAGACTGCAAAAAGAGGTTGGTGGTGGCAAAGAGGGATAAGAGAACGTTGTTCAAAAACAGTTTTCATCAAATTGATGAATGACAAAAATCATGAATATCCACTAACAAAAACATTCATGGCTAAGCTTTCAAAGGGATGTCAGGGAATACAGCCAGGCCCAACCACAACCTATCCTACAAAGTCACTGATACCCAGAGGAGCCTGAGTTGCCTGAACCATTAAATTCAGCCTAATGTGGCCATTCTTATGTACTTAAGCAGTAGCAGAAAAAGTGAAATGCCAAAGGTGCTCTGAGCAATCAAATGCCAGTAGGGAAAAAGTACAGGAAGATCTATCTTGTGAGGCTGAGATAAGGAAAAATGTACTCTGTGATTGATAAGTATAAGATAATGCGTTTGGAGGGGAAATCATTTGAACTCCCACTTAGAAGATGAATAGCTTGATTCTCCATGTGTCTGGAAACAGAACTAAGGGGATATTACAATAGCCTTTTGCAGTGTACATACATGTCTTGTAACAGCCCTATATTATCTTACCGGGCTTCCCATTTTGCGCAAGACTCAGGTTAAATGACTCAGGATCATACCCTTAAGAGCTAGAAGACACATTGAAGTTACCTATTGTAACTTCTCCACTTTTCAAGTACAGAAACCTGAGCAAGATCATCCTGCTGAGCAGAACTGATATGTGAATGCCCCAAATCCAGAACTCCACTGTGATCACGTTGGCCAGTTGTTACTTGTCGATGGTGTGTGTGTGTCCCACCACCTCCATCAATTCAACAAGATTTTATTAAATGCTTACTATGGTTCAGGAACTATAAAAAGTACTATGAGATAAAGACAAAAGTCAAAGTCCCCCCTTCAGGGAGCTTGCCGTCTACGTCTTACCTAACAAACCTAACGCACTCAGTCAGTCAACAAGTCTTTGTTCAGAAGTGTGTCTAGGCCTAGGCTCCACTCCTCTGCCTCCGACCTTGCAGAGCTCAAAGGCTAATAGGAGTAGGGGACAGGGGGTGGTGAGGAACAAAGACTTACGCATGGGAAACAGTTTCACTTGTGGCTTTGTATCTGTCTACAGGTACCTGGCACATGGAGGGTGCTTACTATGGATTTTTTAAAAAATTAGTAGTCACTGATTAACAACAAGACCAGATATAACAAAGTTCTGGAATCTGGAGTTTGGGGTGTAAGACCTTGAAAATTGGACAGGAGCTAGAGAGCAGGGTTTTTAGGTGAGGGAACAACATTGGTAAAAGTTTAATGGTAGGAATATACCTGATGAACCAAGAGGAGTAAGGAGAGTGTCCTGACTAGGATGGAAGAACCACATGGGAGTATTGTGGGAAATAAAATTGGAGAAGATCCTTTTATTTAATTTAATTCAAAATTGTGATGTTGAGTCATTTCAGTCACATCTGACTCTCCATGACCCCATTTTGGGGTTTTCTTGGCAAGGACACTGGAGTGGTTTGCAATTTTCTTCTCCAGCTCATTTTACAGGTGAGGAAACTAAGGCAGACAGGGGTAGGTGACTTGCCCAAGTTCGCACAGCTAGTAAGTATCTGAGGCCTGATTTGAACCCTGACTATCTACTGCATCACTTAGCCGCCTGTGAAACTGTGATGCTGAGGTTCCAACTAGCTTTACTATGAATTATAATCAGTCAAACTGTCTTCAGGATTGAGTTGGTCCCCAGGCATCTGCAGACATCATCACTAGTGTGCACAGTCACCACCAGCTCAATCTCTTATGAATGAGCCTCCACCAGTCCAAAGAACAGGCAAAAGGGCAAGGGCTGCCCTTTGGGTTAGAGCCATAACCATGAAGTCCTCACAGATTAGACATTTGACAAGCTGAATTCCTTGAGTCCAAGCTGGGCCTTATGCCTAGAGATCTCTTCAGGAGTTTCCAGCCCATGATGGTACTGTGCTTATTTTTAACTCATACCCCAAGGACTGACCTGAAAAGGGCAGGGAAGAAAATAATGCCAAGGGGAGGGAGCAAGGTTAGTTACCAAAGCCCTTCAAGAGGACAGCTGCCACTCCAGAGGCAGGGTGCCCCCACCCTGGCCTAGCTGCTGACCCTAATATTCCACAGAATATGGAGCCCAGCCTACCCCCACCACAATGGTCAGCTTTGGAGACATGCTTGACTCTAAACCGTGGCTTTCAGTCCCCCAAGTCCTCCATGGGCCCTTTTACCTTCAGCTATGACTTACAGTGATGTGAGGGCAGCCACCAAGGAGACTTTGACATGCCCTCAGATTGGTGCAGGAAGCAGGCCACTGAGACAAGCGTGCTGTAAGAGAGATTATTGGGAGCCAGTCACTGGAAAACAGATTGACCCCAATAAACAATTCATTGTGGGCAAATCATAGGCAGAGGTAGGCAGGTGCCAAGTCCAAAGTGTCACTAGCCAGGGAAGTTTTCAGGACCGGTCCAAATCGCACACAGCCATAGTATGCCCACCCAACATAAGAAGGAAGCATGCATTCCACATTCTAATGGAAGGTTAGCTCCTTGAGGACAGGAGCTAGGTTTTGTTTCTGTCTTTGTAAGCAGCTAGATGGTACCATGGAGGCAATGAGATGACTCAGTGGATAGAGTGCCAGCCCTGGAGTCAGGAAGATCAGAGTTCAAATCTCAACTCCAACACTTAATAGCTGTAGGACCCTGGGCAAGTACTTAACCTCTGTTTGCCTTAATCTACTAGAGAAGGAAATGGCAAACCAGTTCAGTACCTTTGCCAAGAAAATCTCATGGACAGTATTGGCATGAGGAGTTGAATACCACTGCACAACAGCAAAGATGGCACCATGGATAGAGTGCAGGGCCTGGAGTCAGGAAGACATGAGTTCAGATGTGACCTCAAACAAGTCACTTAACTCTGCCTCCATTTCCTCATCTGTAAAATGAAAATAATAATTTTAATAACCTACTTCCCAGAGTCATTTTGAGGATAAAATGAGCTAATATTTGTAATACACTGTAATACTTAAAGCACCATATAAATGCTAGCTATTTCTAGCTACTGTTATCAGGAGGGAGCCAGATCTCACTGAGTACAAGAAGATGGAAGGATTGAGGAGGGAGCAGACATTCCAATTACCATGGGAGCAGACATTCCAAGGAGCACAGTGGAAGGAATGGGCCCCTTTAGAGTGGGATGTTGGTGGGGAGGGGTGGCTGTGGGGGGTGCAGAACAGGTTTTGAAGAGTGACAACCTGGAGTTCAGAAACCCTGGAATGGGGCAAGTGTGACAAGGTGAGTGTGTTACCCATGCAAGAATGAGATCAGGCCGGCTATCATCATCCCTAGGGATTCCTGCCTCCTATCTATCCTCTCTCCAATCTACACTTCACACAGCTGCCAAAATAATCTTCTAAATGCACTGCTCTAGTCAGGTTACTCCTCCACCCAGAAACCTTCCGTAACTCCCCATTGCCCGATGCATAAACTGATTCTTGCATCCAAGGCCTTCCATCATCTGTTGACAAGTCTCCCTTTATAGACTTGGACTCTTACTCCCTTTCACATTCTCTGTGTCTTAGTGATACTGAACCTCTTCCGTCCCACTTTTGCCCTGACTCTTCCATCTGTACAGCTTTGTTCACACCACACACACACACACACACACACACACACACACACGCCTGGAATGGCTCCACACCCCCATCTCTATGCTCACATTCTTCCTTCCCTTGAAAAACCAACTCAGAAAGCTTTCTCTAACTTTGCCTTCTCCCACTTCCATACCTTTGGTCCTTTTTAGATACCTGTGTCCTTTTAAGATCTTGATTCATAAACAAGAACCAAGAATTTTATTCTCATGAACATCTCATGCCTCTTGAGTCAATTTTCTTTTTTAAATCTCTGAACCTGGGACTATCTAGTCTACCTCCTGAAGCTTCAATATCCAAGGGATGCCTGTGCTTGTGTCCTTATGTATCCCCAGCTCTACAATAGCATAGTGTAATGAGGATGTCAGCTTTTGTGAACTTTGGAAGTAACTTGGGTGCCAAAGTGGAATGTTGTTGTTGAGTCATGTCCAACTCTTCTTGACCTGAAGGTTTTCTTGGCAAAGAGACTGGAGGGGTTTGCCATTTCCTTCTCCAGATCATTTTACAAACTAGGAAACTGAAGCAAATAGGGTTAAATGACTTGCCCATGGTCACCTGAGGTCAGATTTGAATTCAGATCTTCATGATTCTGGTGCTCTATCCACTGAGCGACCCAGGTGCCCCACAAAAGTGAAATACCCTAGGGTCCAAGGTGACAGGTGAGTAGGATGAACTGCCTTCAGGAAACTTTGCAAGTCTCTTAATCACTCCAGGTCTGTCCCCCCAAACAAAAGCCCATCCTATTAGTGGTGACATGGTATAAGTGAGAGTCTTTGTAACACTGGTTTCCCAAAGACTGAAGTTCAGGATGAACCAAAGAGCAATGAGAAGTAAACGGTCAGTGTGAACAGGATGGGACACTTGAGAAATGAGAAATTGCTCAGAATCAAGGGCGTGAAGGATGTCATCGGGGCTGGAGCAAGATCAAGGGCCGACCAAGGGCCAGTCTTGCATGATTCTCTAGCATGCGCCTGAAGGGCCCTCTTATCTCAGGGGTCCAGGAGGGTCCTATAGCATGTCCACGAAGGGAGGGGCTAAAAGCTGTATCAATCAACCAACAAGCAATGATTAATCACCTGCTGTGTTCCAGGTACTATGTTGGGAGCTGGGTCTATGGATACAGAGAATAAAATCATCTCTTTTCCCAAGAAGCCCACCTCTAAGAAGTGAATAAGTAAGTATAGAGAGAATAAATGCAAATAAATACAAGGGAAGTAGAGAGGAAGGGCATTAGCAGTTGGGGAGATAGGGAAGGTTCTGTGTGGAAGGAGAAGCTTAAGCTGTGTCTTGAGGAAAGAGGAGAATTCTCGGAGTGGGCATTGTAGGTAGGCAAAGGAGCTGACCAGTGCAAAGGCACAGAGATGGATATGAATATTGTATGAAAGATACATGATCAGTTGGGATGGATCACAGAGTGTGTGGGCTCGGGGCAGGGGTTGGGGGAGGTGGCGTATAAAGGCTGGAAAGATCAATTGGGACCAGATTGTGAAGGGCTTTAAAAGCTAAACAGCTATTTCTATGGCAGAGGCAATAGGCTGTCACTGGAATTGGGTAGAAGAGTGACATGGTCAAACTCCTCTTGGCACTTCGGCACCTTTGATGGACTGGACTGGAGTAGGGAGAAACTTGAGGCAAGGAGACCCGTTGGTAGACTTTTCTGGAGGTGGAGCCAAGATGGTAGAGCTGCAAGAAACAGTACAGTGAGCTTCTCTCCCAGACCCCAAAACAAACTCCAAACAGGTCTAGACTTATAGGGAAATCCACAAAAAAAGTTACAGTGAGGCATTTTTCTAGCCCAGTTGGCATAGAAAGAGAGACAGAGAAGCCTGTGGACATTGGAGAAGGGGTCTGTACAGGGGCACAGGTTTTAGTGCCCAGGGCAAGGCTGTGCATCTGGGCAACTGGATGTCCCAGATCCATAGCTGGGCACTGTGATGGGAATGGGGGGTCATCTGGCAGCTTTATCACCCACTACTCAGTTCTAGGTCACAGATCTAGGGTGGACTGAAGAGGGATCTTTGTGCAGGGTGGCATAAAGAACAGTGTTGCAGGCACTAATATGCCAAGCTAGGAGCAAGGTCCAAAGCACAGAGCAGCTGTGTGGTTCTGACCCTGACAACAGGAGAGGCTCACTTCCAGGATGTAGCCTAGTCTGAAGCTTGCAGAGGAACCACCAGGGCAGCAATCCTAGACCAAAAGGGAGCCTGCAATTCTATTTCTGTGAACCAGCAGAGCTTCCTAGGCTCACTGAAAGTGGATGAGTCCTGCAGTGGTCAGACCTACACCCAGGTCAGACATTTGCAGAGATCAGACCAGGGGACATGAATCTGAAGTCAGGAAATCTGAAGTCAGGAAATAGGTTGGAAGCAAACAAACAAAAAAGAATCAAGACATGACTCCAAAGCAGATACAAGCAAAGCCCTAACGAAAAACATAACTTGGGCACAGACTCAAGTAGAGTTTCTAGTGGGGGAAAAGGAAGTGAGAATTTTTTAAAGAGTTAAAAATGCTTTTGTTAATAAAATGAGAATATTAAAGGAAAAAAATAGCGAAAGAAATGAGAACTGTGGGAAAAAAAGAATAGGAAAAGGAAATTACAACTTGGTTAAAGAGATATAAAACCCCACCCAAGCAACACACTCCCTGAAAATTGGAATGGACCAAATAGAAGACCCCATGAGACAAGGAATATTAAAACCATGTTAAAAGACTGAAAAGTAGAAGGAAATGTAAGGTAGTGCAACTAGAGAGAACAGAAGAAGATCATAGATCCTCTTTGAATTCTGCAAGTTCTGTTTCTTAGCATTTCCTTGCTGGAAAGGGTCAAAAACCAATAACTATGAATGAGCCAAGGATGGGAGGGGTGAATCCCATGGTACCATGGATGGATTCTGATTTAGACACCACTATGCGTCAGCATGTGGGGCAGTAGGTTCCAGACCTAGAGTATTACAAGAGGTAAGCTAGGCCCTGGGAAACTTTGCCAGAAGATAGGGTTAAAAAAAATTAAATCTGGGGCAATATGATTTTTACCTATACACATAAAGTGTATGGTGCATTGAAAGGTATCCTGGACTTAGAATTAGAGCATCTGGGGTTCCTATGACGTATTCCCTGGAGTGGGGAGAGACTTGAGTCACACACAGAGACTGTAACTTTAGATAAATCGATTCGTTTCCCTGGACCTTCATTTCCTCTTCTGTAAAATAAGCGTTTCTCAGGTTCTTTGCAGTTCTAAATTGACGATCTTAATGAGCTTACCTGGATGTTTCTGAATTTAAATGTTCTCTGAACTTTGCCCCCGTACCTCCGATACTTTCCCCTCTACCTTTCACTTCCCTTTTCTGTGTTGTTTTCCCCATTAGGATGCCCTTAAGGACAGGGTCCATCTCTGTTCGAATTTGTATCCCAGCTTTTAGCACATTGCTTGGCACGTGGTTAATAAGTGATTATAGACTTCTTCCTTGTGAACAAGCACTGGAAAATACACCCTTATTGTTTGGAGTCAGTAGATGCAGAGAATAGAAAGGAGAAAGGGGACAGATGCCAGACTGGAACATCTTGTTACAGGGCTAGGGTAAGAAAAGAGAGGAAAGTAATTGGGAATCAGGGACATTGGTTCTTAGAAGCTGAGCATGTGCAGGGACAGAATAACTTTTTTTTTTTAAATAAATTTATTTAACTTTTTACATTCATTTTCACAAGATTTTGGGTTCCAAAATTTTCTCCCCATTTGT